>CM034703.1:176043807-176053856 GCA_020142125.1 Phrynosoma platyrhinos
CCTAAGAAACATGAATTTATATTTCTATGAGTGTTCTTAGCTTTTATTTTGTAATAATCCTACATTTTCCTGGAATGTCCTACATATTGCAGTGCCTTGTCTTATTTTGCGGTTAGGACATCTGGTCATTCTGAAGTAAGGCATAGACAAAAGGGGAAAGTGGGAGAAAGAGAGAGAAACAGGGACACTTGAAAAGCAACTGAAAAAGTGAGATGATAGGATGAATTGGAGCTGTCAAATCAGGACAGTTGAAAGTATGCATCTGTTCTTCTCCCTTTTTTTTATGGATCTTGATCTCCTTCTCTCTGGTGGGATTTTTTCAATTTACAATACCACCACATATGTGTAAAAGTGCCTTCCTCCTTGTGGCATTTCCAACATAATTTACTAACACCTCTCTGCATCTTAGCCAGTTTCACCGGCATTAAATACCACCAGTGTTGCATTTTGTGGAAGTTTTCTCTCAAATCATAACTCAGAGAGTATTTAATTCTGTGGGTCCACGATGTCTCCCACTGCTCCAATGGTATAGTTTGCTAGGACATGTCCTATTAAATAAGGACGTCTGGTCATCCTGTATATATGCCTAGAAAAGTGTTCTCTCTAGAAATCTCTAGGTCCTCCTGCTCAACTTCTGATGGATATTGATGATAGAACTGCGCTGGAGGACCTAGAGATTTCTAGAGAGAATGTATTCAATCTGTGAATAATCATATCCATCAAAGTCCAAGCTGCAAATGTGGAGAGCCCACTGTAGGCTCTTGAATTCCCAGAGACTGCCTGCCCAACCTTTATCCAGAGTGGACCATCTATCTTTTTCTGTCAAGGGCTACATTGGGCCAATTCAAACAGTGAATGGGCTTGAAGCCAGCAATGGTTATGATGGCTAATGGCTTTCAGTTTCAATGTGCTGCTTAATCTACCAGGTTTTCATCCAGACTTCAAAAGTGGCACACCTATCCCTCAAATAAATATGTGTATTACATGATTTTTGTGAAACTATATTGTATCATGACCATCTAAAGCCTGTTAAATTTTGCAGACTGGGGTTGAAAAGGGTTTAAATTGTAGGGAGTGCTAAACAGTTGTAGGAACATTAAATCTCAAATTATAATCTGGAAATTGCTTGGTGTTTAGCAACTCAATAACAATGAAAATTATATGCATACATTTTAAAGTGCCATCTGAAATGCTCTTGATTTTTGGAATGTGTCTCTGTTTTAGACTTTCAGAAGCTTCCTAAAAATAGCATGGTTTGAAAGAAAAAACATGGTAGTTGCCAGTCTCATGACTTAGCCGTGAAACACATGCACTGGCAGAGGTTTCGGAAAAGAATAATTTTAAGTATTTAAGTGCTTCTGAGGTAGTAGACCAAGTCTATGAAAGCTTATGCTACATCTTCTACACAGCTAGTCTCAAAGGTGCTACAAGATCCCTTTTCATATTTTAAGTTTTCTTGTGCAAGTCATGAGTTATTCCACTAAAGGCAGAAAGCACCGGATTTAGTTAAGTGTAGAATTGTCATAATTTCCTTGTTATTGCAGTACTAGGAATATTATTACATGGAGAGAGAAATCCCAGAAGTCCAAGTGGGGTTCAGGAAAGGAAGAAGCACTAGGGACTACATTGCAAACATACAATGGCTAATGGAGTGCACCAGGGAATTCCAAAAGAAAATCAGCATGTGCTTTATAGACTACAGCAAAGCCTTTAATTGCATAGATCATGAAATGCTATGGAATGCCCTTAAAGACATGTCAACACATCTGATAGTCCTGATGAGGAATCTGTATTTTGGACAAGAGTCTACTGTCAGGACAACAAGGAGAAACAGAATGGTTCCCAGTTGGCAAAGGGGTCAGACAAGAGGGTCATTCAAATGTCTTTTTTTTTTTTTTTTAGGGAAACCATGTGAATATCCCCACACATTTTAGATTTGTTATTCACACTATGAAACCACATCTCTCTGCAAACCACATCTCCGCATCTCTGTGAGTTGGTTGCTCACACGTGCGGGCAGCCTTCCCTTGTTCCTGCACCCACTGGCACCCCTCAGCTGGGCAAAGGCCCTTCCTCCCACCACTTAAGAGGGTTGGCATCTCTTTTTCTTTCCCATCTTTTCCTCTCTCTTTCCCTCTTTTCTCCCCAGTGGTGGCTGTTTCTCTGAGGAAGGGATGGCATTTTCTCAACCTCAGGACTGTCGATGATGCAAATTTATTCGAAACGTGTTCAAGGCATGCAGAGTTTTATCCTGAGTTTATTTGGGTCTATTTGCATCAGTTATTCACACTGCTGATGATGTGAATCTTTTTTAAAAACTTGAAAAATACAACGATATCAATTATCCTGGGGTAAGTGGGATTTTTGGCAGCTCCAAAGCAACTTAATTGGGTGCATGCAGGATGCATGTGAATAACAGAGATTCAACCCTTATTCATCCTGGATTATTTTCACTGTCTGAATAATCCGCAAGGCTGCATTTTATCTTCCTACCTGTTCAACATATTCAGAACATATTGTAAGAAAAGCAGGGTTGGGCACAGAAGAGGGAGGAGTGAAAACAGGAGTAAGGAATGTCAACAATCTAAGATACACAGATGACACTATAATACTAGCAAAAAACGTCCCAAACCTGGAACCCCTACTAAGGAAGATCAAAGAAGAAAGCACAAATGCAGGCTTACTGTTAAACATAAAGAAGACAAAAAAAAAATAGCTACAGAGAATCTATATAAATTCAACCAAGACAATGACGAAATAGAAATAGTAAAAGAGTTCTTATACTTGGGATCAAACATTGATAGTAATGGGGACTGCAGCCAGAAAATCAGAAGAAGGTTAAGAATGGGGAGGCCAACTGTGAAAGAACTAGAAAAGATCCTAAAATGGAAAAATATATAACTGAGCACAAAAGTTAGAAACATACAAGCCATTGTATTCCCTATTGCCATGTATGGATGTGAGAGCTGGACAGTTAAGAAGGAGGAAATAGGAGAAAAATCAATTCATTTGAGATGTGATGCTGGAGAAGAGTGCTGAGGATACCGTGGACAGCCAAAAAGACAAGCAAATAGGTCCTAGAGCAGATCAAGCCTGAAATCTCCCAGGTAGCCAAGATGGCAAAACTGAGGCTATCATACTTTGGACACATCATGAGAAGGCACAACTCACTGGAAAAAAAATAATGCTAGGAAAGGTGGAGGGAAGTGGAAAGAGAGGACGTCTGCATGCTAGATGGATCAACTCTATTAAATAGGTCACAGGTAAGAGTTTGCAGGAACTAAGCAGAGCAGTGGAGGACAGGCAGTCTTGGAGATGTCTCATCCACAGGGTCACCATGGGTTCAGATCGACTGGAGGGTGGTTAGCAACAAAGAACTGTCATTAGGTTCTGCCCTACCCTCAGGCAGAATGAAGCAACTGCCTTAGGCAGCAGATTTCAGGTGTCATGGAAGGAGAGCAAATGCTTGGTTGCTTAATTGGGGGGTGGCTTTATTTTCACTTCCAGGGATGGAAAGAGAGAAGTGATTGTGGGGGTTTGCTTTTTCATATGCTAGAATAACTTGGCTCTGGATACAAATGCATATTGACTGGATGTGAATCTCTGGTTCATTCCAATAGATTTTATCCTTCCTGTCCTTTCCTCTCTTCACCTTTTACTACTTTATTGAGTACTGGGCATGCCCCCCCTTGTGCTTCTATTCCCTGTTTGTGTAGATAGGAAGGTGTTTGCATGCATTCATTTTATACACAATTACCATGATGTAAGTTCCTGTTGAGTTCCATGGGGCTTAATTTCTGAACTGTCATCCATAGGATTATGCTGATAGCCTTCACCAGTCTTCCACCCATTTACATGGTTAAGGGGAATAGGCAGCTGCAACTGGACAACTGGCAGGCTAAAGTGACTGAAAGTGTTCCTTCACAGCTCTTTGGGATATTTGAATAGCAGGAGAATATTGCACAAAATTGTCACTGGTCTATTATTCTTCTGGACAGGGTTTCCCAACTGTTAAAAAAAAATCAATTTTTCAACCTGGCAAACCCACTTTGAGTATTCCTTGCCCAAGAAAATCCTATGAAATCCACCTGGACCCCATAAATCAGCAAGAGACTTGAAGGCACATACCCATACAATGAATAATTACAAATATTATTTTCATCCCTACTTTTGTTACAAATTGGCAGAGGAGGGCTGGTGTGGCTGCTTGCATGGAATTTCTAGTCACTGTGGCTACCGGATGAGTGCTTAAATACAAGGTTGTGCAAATGACTGAGAGCTGCAATTGGCAATAACGGCTGAAGTGGGAGAAAAACTTGTCTGCGCCATGTGAGCTCTCCTTTAC
Organism: Phrynosoma platyrhinos; assembly: GCA_020142125.1. Taxonomy (NCBI): domain Eukaryota; kingdom Metazoa; phylum Chordata; class Lepidosauria; order Squamata; family Phrynosomatidae; genus Phrynosoma; species Phrynosoma platyrhinos. The sequence goes on from CM034703.1 coordinate 176,048,153, forward strand.
TGGCAGAGATTTCCATCAGGAGCTGCAAATGTCACTGTGAGAACAAAGATGTTTTGTGTCTATAAGGGTCCTTGCCATAATCAAGCCCTCCCCATGCACACCATCCACCACAATAATGGTTACTTGACTGGTAATAAAAGATAGAAACGCTGCTTTCAAGGCAGCCCTGCACTCCTTCAACCATTTCGTACAGGCTGAGTTTCTCCAGAGAAAGCTGTGATAATAAAAGGAACATAAATGTGTACTGGGTTAATGTTTAGCTAGGAAGTCAAGGCAGTCCTTTCTCTTTCATATAGTGGCACAGCTAAAAGGCCCCTTGGCCATGATCTGAGCACATGATAGAAGTGCTTTGAATGGTATAACCTCAGCTTGCAAAAGTCCTGTGGCTACAGCTTGGTGTTTTCCCATAATGTATGTAGTAGCTGGTACTGAGTGGCTGAGAAGCTCTACTTTCTCAAGAACAGGTGCCAGGTGCTTTAACTGAATGGTGGGTATGACTAATGGATAGAAGAAATTAAAAGGAGGTTAAATATTAAGCCTGAAAAGTGGCATGTACAAATTTGTGAAAGCTAAACATGGAGACTCCTAGGTCAGAGGTGGATAACTTTGGTTATTTGGGGCGCCAAGGCTTTGGGGCTGGGACTCTCTGAACCATATGGATTGTCTAGGAGAGGGAGAGAGAAAAGTCCACTTCTGTTTGGAAAAAAAGGTCGATTCCCCACAACCCAGTGTTAAAACCAGCTAGGAGAAGCTAAGTAAATTGCAAAGGAGCCCTGGTGGCGCAGTGGTTAAATGCCTGTACTGCAGCCACTCCCTCATAGACCACAAGGTTGCGAGTTCAATACTGGCCAGGACTCAGGGTAGACTCAGGCCTGCATCCTTCCGAGGTCGCTAACATGAGTACCCAACTGTTGGGGGGCAATGAGCTTACAGTTGTAAACCACTTAGACATCCCATAGCGCGATATGAAGCGGTATATAAATGAAGCTGCTTTGCTTTGCAAAGAGATGTAATTTTCCAGAAGAAATACACTCATCCCACTATTTTCATGGATTTGGGTCTGCAGTGTCAGTCTTTTGCAGACCAGCAAGTGGGGAGGGTTAAAATGGTGTCCTTGCCCTTGCCGCACGCAGGAGTGTGCGGCCATTGAAGCCTATGGGGCTTGAATATTTGCGGATTTCCATTTTTGCAGGGGGCCCGGAACGGATCCCCGCAAAAATGGAGAGATGACTGTAAATGATAATAAGAAGAAAGGGGAGTTGGTGATGCAGAAACATCTTTATGGACTTTGTGTGGCCTCTGAGGCACTTTTCACCCATGCTTATCTTAGGTGGGTGGCAGGATTGGATTTCTACATTCTATTTCCAAAGGCTGGTGTTTTCTGTGATTTAGCACACAAGAACAGCTGTACTGGATCAGACCAGAGGCCTGTGTTTGCTGCATTCAGTTCTTACGGTGGTCAAGCAGATGGCTCTGGGCAGGGGCCACTGGTGGTGGCTCCCATGTTGGTAGGGTCAGGGATTGGCTCCAGGTTTTACTCTGCTCTTTAAAGGGACTATTCAAGAGGATGATGCCCCCCCATAAGTTTAGCCCCTGGGTCTTTTACAGTTTACTAAAAGCTAGAGCAAGTTCATCATCACACTGACCATCGCAGCCACTAGTTCCACTGTTTGTAGCAACCCACCATCAGCACGAGCACAATAGCACCTGCAGCAACTTGTACCACAACCATAATACTTTTGGAAATAATATACAGCCATCTTAATATCCATTCACACTTTCCAACAAATATCTGGGCACCTTCAGTGCATCCAGGCTCAGTTTTCTGCCCCGGGGCCTTAAAGGGTCCACACTGACTGATAAAAGAGAATGATGATGATGATGATAGTGGTGGTGATAGGTACTCAGGGAACAATTCGAAAGAGAGTGATAAAGCATCCAAATGAAATTACCACAGATAGGATCACAATAGCACAGTTGAAAAAATTGACTCTATTGGGGGATGGTACATTATTCAATGGAGACCCAGTGTGGTGTCATGGTTTTGGTGTTGGACTAGGACACTGGGGGCCAGGGTTCAAATCCTTCCTCGACCATGGAAATCCACTGGGTGAGCTTGGGCAAGTCATATTTTCTCAGTCTCAACAGAAGGCAAGGGCAAACCCCTTCTGAAGAAATCTTTTCATCAAACCCCTCTGATAGGTAAACAGCCTAAGGTATACAACAACATTTTCCAATGATACCTAACTGATATCTAGATTCATGGATTGAATTCAAACCAGAGATGATCCAAAACTCAAGTCAGTAACTTCTGGCAGATGTGAAACTAAGATCATCACCACCAGAAGTGGCCAGAAGTCTATTTTCCATTTTGAATAGCTTTAAAAAAATCAGCACAGGGAGGCCTGCAACATATTGAAAAGGTGAATTGTCACTCATGGAAGCTTCCAGAAAGTTAATTCACCATTATTTTGAACAGAAAAAGTGTTGTCTGGGGAATCTACAGCTGTAATGAGCTACTTGGGCACTAGCTCCATGAGTGTAACTAACTACTTTTTAAAGGTGCATTCTAAACTCTGTATCTTGCATGAGTTTGTCTCATATCCTTTTAAAGCCATTTAACCTGGCAGCCTTTGCAGTGTCTTGCAGTATCAGATTGTATAGCTTACAGTTGTCCCTCCATTTTCGTGGGCAATCCATTCCAGACACACACACCCCTGCGAAAATGGAAATTTGCAAATATTCAATCCTTGAATGGCCATGCACTCCTGCACGCGCTATTTTAACCCTCTCCACTTGCCAGTCCGCAAAGGACCAAGACTGTGGACTCAAAGTCCATGAAAATGGAGGGATGCCTGTATAAGGAAGAACATAAGCTACTTTAACTGGTTGCAAGCTGCCTTATTTTAAACTTAGTTTAATAGCTTTTAGTACTTTTAAATAAACTGTTATTGTTTTAAATTGGTCAAGTTGATTTTAATGTACACCATCCTGAGATCTTAATATTGCATAGTAATATACTAATCACATTTGCATGTTTTTAATTGTACTGCTCTTTTAATATTGTGAGCTGCTCTGGGTCCCAGTTTTGGGAAAAGAGCGGAATACAAATAAAAATAATAAAAATAATAATACTTTCTTAAATAATATAATAAATGTTCTGGGCCTGAATGATAGGGTTAGTGAGACAGTTTGTGTTCTGAGTATGCTTGTTCTAGAGCCTCATTCCCACTTACATTTAAACTGGTTTGCGATTCGCCTTTGCTCCGTGTCAGTGAATTGGTTCCAAAATGTCTGTTCTTCCCACGATGAAACCAGATCTTTTAATTATTCCCTTGTAATCGCTTCTTTTTTGGCATGTTTGTCATTTCCACTAGTTTGCGTCCCTTCAAAATGTATGTCAGTCATCTGCACATCACTGGTGACGCAAGCCATCAGCCTTGGGGAAAGTTGTGGAGAAGAGAGGAAAGTTAGGGATCTGTGTCCTCCTTTTTGCAAGCCATCATCAGCCTTGGGGAAAGTTGTGGGGAAGGGAGGAAAACTGCCCATAGGTCACACTGCAAAGCAAAGGCAGTGCTGAGATTTCCCCAAAACCGAGGAGAGATGGCAAACACCCCTCTGCCATTAGTCCCTCCTCTCCAGAATGGTGTGATTCAGATCCATCATTCCTACTTGTTGAACACGCTTCTGAATTGGTTCTTTTCAGAAGAACCACTAGGAAACTGCTTTCAGAAAAGAGCAGGTTTTTGTGTGTGTGTGTGTTTGCCTCACTTCATTGCGACTGAAACTGAGCTCAATAGAATCGAACTCAGGGGCCGTCTTCAGGGCAAGGAAGGGAAGGGGCAGCCACACGCTGGGCGCCCCAACCCCTTCCCGAAGATGTCGTCAGAGCAGCCGGCCCTCCGCATGGCTGGCGCTCCGATGATGCCTTTCCGCTGCAGCGGAAGAGTCGCTGAAGGTGCGTCGGCAGCCTTTTGTGGCGCACCTTCGGCAATTTGTGGAAGGAGCGTTATTTTAGTGCTCCTTCCTGGGGCGGCGAAGCTGCGCCGCGGGGCCAAGGAATGCGGATGCCTAGGCCCCGATCCGCAGCTTCCTGGGGTGGCCCCGTGCTGCCCGTCTGCTTCCCCCCTCAGTTTCAAGTGGGAACAAGGCACATATAACCCGATCAGCAATTTGAGTTAAATCATAGTGGGAACGAAGCCTAGGATTTTCATAGTTCCCCCCAATTTTGTTTTTGTTTTAAAGGGATTCGGATTGCCAAAAGTGAATTGTTTCTTGAACAACTGTTTGTTTTGCTCTTCTTTACCCCACTGTTGCATGATGTATCTGTCACTTCAATCATAAGTAAGTTTCACCGCTGCGTATGTCAGAACATGACATGAAGTTGCCTTTCAGGGCTCGTCAACACTGGCCAGAATACTCTGAGCTACTTCTGAGGTATTCTAGCCCCAAAGCTGCTCTGAATTCCCCTCATTACATCTGTACTCCATACCAACACTGGGTGGCTGTCTACACATGTGTCCCTGCTGTGCTGCCAAGTGCCACTGCCAGTGCAAAGTGCTCCCTCTGAGTTCACAAACCAGATGTTCAGCATTGATCACATGGCTGGGCAGCTCATTATGCCCTCATGGGGAGCAGCTTGTGCCAAACACATGTGTAACAGCTGCCCAGTGTTGCTGTTCTGGATTTTCCTGCAACATCTGTAGCAAAATGTGAGGGTTTTGAACATCAAGTTTAGGAAGGGATGGGGCAAATTCAGTGCTGAATTGGCCTTCCCTCATGAAATCAGTCCATACTTTAGACATTTGACCATGAGAATCTGCAATTTGTTTCACAATCAAAGAGCCTGGTCTCCCTGGCTTTCCTGTTTAGCAGGCTATTGTATTTCATCTCATAATATTGTATAGTATGTTTTGCTTTGGGCTGAAAACATATTTAAGAAAGTTCAATTGTCTTGCCCTTTCTTCTCAAGGTTCCTTTTGCTAATCCTAATCTCAGATTAATATTATTTGTCAGTAGTTCTCAGATTCTTCATTCCTCCTGGAGCTTATATTTCTATTTACTTTTCCTGTCACTTAATTGTACACCTCATTAAGGCTTGTCTTTGTATTAACTGATGTGCATGTCAAATAAAAAAATAATAATTATGTGCTGTATCTTCACCCCATGCAACAGTACCAGCCTTCCCCCTCCACTGGTGTCAATCTGGCTGGATTTATGTAATGAAGTCTCCAATAGCAAGCAATTTGATCTTTATACACCATGTTTATGTACAAAAGTTTAATCTAGCAGTAGTTTTCGTACTGATGGTTTGTGACTTGCTGTACCCAAAGAAATCAATTGTATATCTGTTCTCAAGGTGCATTAGTTGTCTCTGTCATTGTTTTTCATGTGGTACATTACAGGAACCATTTTGTTTATCTGTCTATATATATATATATAGGCCAATTTTAAGTATTGAAAATTAAGTGTTGATAGAGGCTTGGCTATGGAAGGAAGTCATAGATCAGCTTTGGGGGAAAAAGGCCAACTGTGGAGCCACACATGGGGATGGTCCACTGGGAACAAGGACACAGTGGGCTGGTCCTTGGACAGCAAGGATGATGCAGAGACAAAGGATTGACTTTGGGAGGAAGTCCAGAAAGACTCTCTGATCAATATGGAGCAAGGGTAGGCAACCTTTCCCCTTTAAGGGCCGAGGGAC
>CM034703.1:176053956-176064843 GCA_020142125.1 Phrynosoma platyrhinos
CAATAAAGGAAACCCTAGATGGAACTGCGACAAGCCAGGTTAAATGACCCACTCAACAGAGTGAGCAAGCAAGAGGAGTGGGGGCAAACCAGCCTAAATAAACTGACATGAGAGAAATAGGAAAAGAACAGGCCCCATCACCCACCTCAGAGGACAGACCAAGGACAGGCGCGGTGTTTCAGACAACCCAGTGAGACCAGGAGCCTCACCAACAAAACAAGAAACCCAGCAGAAACCAGATATAGAGGAGGGAGAGACTGGGAAAGAAAGAGGCATCCCACACCAAGGTGCTGTCACAGAGACGCTAAGACTTAAACCCCTGTGTCTTAGTGCCCAAGTTGTGGAGCCTGCAGGTTCTCTGAGACAGGAGGAAAACCCTGAAAAAGTAGGACATACCGTGGATCCGGGGAAAGTTGTCAGAGATGTGCTGCCCCACACAGGCTAAGGCCCTTGAGAACCCAGAGGGGGGCCCAAGGAAAGGGAGCCTTGCCTGAAAACTTTAAAGATGGGGCTCATCCAGCAAGGCTCATCTGTAAACCAGAGCCAAAAGGTGCCTCCAGATGGAGAAGAGGGTCAAGCTCCAAGCAGACAAAAGGAACTTATGGAGAGCTGGCAGTGACCGGGCCCACCTGTTCTGATGACTCAAAGGTGGCAGGATCCAGTGATAGACCTAACCCTCTCAGACGTGGGGATGGAGGCAAAGCAGTCAGCTGGTGTGCTCCCTCTTCCAAGGTCTCCGGAGGATACCGATAGCAGAGCCAGTGGAATATTGCCAGGGTAACCTCAGACAGCGGCAGAAAGCCAACGACAGACCCAGACAGCCACACCTAAATGTAAATGGAGAAACCCCCTATACACCCTGAAAGCCAAACCATTAAACCTGAAAGGGGAAGGAGGCATAGATAGACCTGACAACAGCGTTAAACCTAAAAGGGGGAGGAGGCAGAGACCTGACAACAGCGTTAGACTCAGACATTACCTCCCAGCAGATGGAGGACACCCCCATAAGAAAAATGTCCACCAGGGAGGATACCAAGACAGTGCAGCTTGGGATGGCAGAACCCTGGAAAATAGCTAAGTTTAAAATAAACCCAACCATGAGCGACCAGGCAGCCAGAGAAGTGGACGGATCGCGATTCTCCCACCCCAGAGCCCAGAAAAGACTGGGAAAACAGGGTTCTGAGGATCCTATATTCAGAGAGAACACTTGGGTTCCTGACTGGGATTTGGGAGAGAGAGCGAGGGCCCCTTGGCAAGAGCAGGTGGGAGAAGCTACCCAGAAAGACCAAATGGGCTACCCCCTCCCATTGTAGAGACTTGACAGACTAGTGGCGGAAGGGGAGAGTGATTGGCTCCCTCCATGCTGGCAGTGCTAAGGAAGCATGGGAACTGTAGTGTATTATGGCACTAGAGCTCCCTGACAGAGAAGGCTCAATGTCTCAGAAAAAACTGCAATTCCCATGATTCCCTAGCATTGAGCCAAGGAAGTTAAAGTGGTCTCAAGCTGGATTATTTCTGGCAGTCTGTTCAGGCCCATAGTGATGTGGTAATATTTCGATATGGTCAAGTAGAAGTAATAGGTTATGGTGAAACAGCACTGTGGTTAATTAGAGGGAATTGTGAAGGGAGGGAGGCAAGCAACGGAGGGAGGCTGTAATCCGAATGAAATGCAAAGCAGGGACAGATGGTCAGTGACTGGGGAAGTTAGAGTTTATGGCCCTGTTGGATTCCTGAGGAAAGACTTCGATGGTAAACGAAGCAACACCTTCCTTCCTGGGAGAGATTGATTGATCCAGAGATAGGGAGTTGGGGAAAGTGTGGCAAGTTTAAAGAACTCTTTGATATGGCAGAAAGAGTGCAGGATGTGGTCTGGGCAAAGCGGGCCTGGAAAGAGAATCCTTAAAGGTGGGATGATTTGGGGGACAATTGAGATTTGACACTAACCGTTTGTGGCGAATCTCTATCTGAAGAATCCACAATAAAGCTGTAGTACTTTTAACACTACCATGCTGTTCTGGTTCTTGAGGTTTGGATCCAGTAAACATGACAGTTATGTCCAATTTACTAATGTAAAACAACAGAGGGGGTCAGAGCTGTTGGCATTTCTTTAAATATGAGAAAACTGATGTGGTATGCTGGCATAGTAATATGATTCTGAGCATGCAAAATCATCGGCTCAGCAGTAGCTGCAGAGATCAAAGTCAGTACAGAAACACTGATAAATGTTCCTACATTATTTCTGGAAAGTCTGTTCCCATCTATTAATCACAGTGCTGTGTATATTGACCTGTCCCTATATTAGCCTGGAAAGATAGCTACTGATTGACAGATGGCAATGACTGAATTGAGCTGCCTAAATACCCTAAAAGCAGCAGGTCCCCTCTGATTTTGGAAAGTAAGGATGGTCAGTTCCAGCTACTACCGTACTTGAATAAGAGACCTCCAATGAATACCGAGTGCTGTAGGCTATATTTCAGAGGAAGGAACAGGCAAAGCAGCCTCTGAGGATTCCTGACCTAAGGAAATCCTATGAAATTCATGGGGTCACCATAAATTGATAGGCAACTTGAAGGCATGTATACACACCCAACATCCACCTACCCACGCACCCACCCAATGACTGAATTGTGATGCATTCACTACAATGTCCATAGACGAGGGAGCAGCTATTGGAGAGGGGTGTGTGTGGCAAAATGAGGACATTACCCCAGATTAGATTTCTGCCTCTCCCCCACCCCACTTTGTAGCATTGCAGCAGGCAACTTTGCCAACTCCTTTTCTTGGGGTATCTAAACTGTTACTAAATGGTCAGCCAAGAAATCCCTTAAAGAGCAGAGTTTGGGGACCACTAGCACTCCATTCATTGTGTGTGTTGTGTGCCTTCAAGTCATTTTCGACTTCTGGCAACCCTGAGGTGATAGGCCATAACTGTGCTCTTGAAGGGAACTTTGGACTTCAGCTCCCAGAATCCCAGACTATTGGCCAACATGGCTGAGGCTTCTGGGAAGTGAGGTCCAAAATCCCTTAAAGAGCACAGTTTGGGGATCACATTAGGTCAGAGTTGGCTGACTTATATGACAACAACACCCTGAGTCAGGGGTAGGCAACCTTTCCCCTTTAAGGGCCGAGGGACTTCAGCTCCCAGAAGCCTCAGCCATGTTGGCCAATAGTCCCATGTTGGCCAATAGCTCCTGGGATTCTGGGAGCTGAAGTCCCTCGGCCCTTAAAGGGGAAAGGTTGCCTACCCCTGCTGAGGGGTCTTGAAGAATCGGAATTGTGGCTGCGGCGCCGACGGGAACCAAAGAGGCCTGTAGCGTGCGGGCGCTAGGACCCGGGGAGCTCCTCCCTCCGCGCTGTTGCTTGTATGCTGGGCTTTGACGTCACTCTTGTCAGTGTCAGCACATGGATGTGCAAATGCTCTGAACGGCGGCAGGGCGGAGCGAGGGCGCCTTGGGAAGCTCTGCTGGACAGAGAGAGAGAGAGAGAGGAACACACAGAGAGAGAGAGGGCTGCCCCTTGCACTGCTCTTCCTCCACTTCCCCCTCCTTCTTCTTCACTTCCCTCTTCCCCTTTGGCGGCAGCCTCTTCCTCCTCCTCCTCCTCCTCCTTGGCTGCTGCCTCTGAGGCCAAAGGGGCTCAAGAGGGCAAGAGGACGGTCCCTAGGTCGCCTTGAGCCAGCTGCAGCCTTCGAGCAAGAAAGAAGCCTTTGGAGGGGGAAAATAATTAATTTTTTTTAAAATTTAAAAATTAATTTATTGTTATTATTTTATAAAAAAAATACCCTCTAAGGATCCTTGTAGGAGGAGAGTTGCTTTTCTCTCTCTCTCTCTCTCTCTCTCTCTGTGGTTCTCCTGCCTTTCCTCCTCCTTTGTGGCTCAGGGAGCAGCAGCATGGCTCGCCCTCTCTCCTTGAACCCCACTTTCCTCCCTCCGACTTATGGGGTGCTGAAGTCGCTGCTGGAAAACCCGCTCAAGCTCCCGCTGCAGCATGAAGACGGTGAGAGACAGAACCGGGATCGGAGCGGGATAGGATAAGGGGGGGGAGGAGGAGGAGGAGAGGAATAACTGGGTCTCGGAGTGGCTTTGCATATCATGATCCCCCCCAACCCTCATTTAAAAACCACTTCTATGTTGGTCATCATCATCATCGTTATCATTATGATTGTTATTATTATATTTGTGCTTCGCCTTTCCCCCCAAATTGGGACTCCAGGCGGCTTACAGGCTTAAAAAACCCAATCCAACTCAAAACTTTAAAAAGTGACAATTAAAATGGAATCGAAGTATCATAACAAGAAAGTCACATTTCCATCATCACCCCCCCTCCAAAAAAAAAAGTAAAGACCAGGCGAATTGGGATTTCTCTAGTGCATAAAGGAGTTTAAAATGAGTTTGGGCCGAGAAAGATCCCTGGAGGTCTTTGCTCCTGGGAGTAAAGCCTGATCCCCTTTTGCTCCTTTCGGAAACTGGCGCTGAACGAAGGGCGCCTTCCTCCAAGGAATGTATCTTTTGGAGTTTGGGTGTTGTTGTTGTTACTTTGTTGCCGTTGTGTTGCCTTCAAGTTGTTTCCGACTTCAGCGAGCCTAAGGGGAACTCATCATGGGGTTTTCTTGGGAAGTTTCGTGGGAGGGGGTTTGCCATCGCCTCCCCCTGAGGCTGAGAGAGTGTGACTTGACTTCCCAGTAAACCCGCACGGGCTGTTTCGGCCGTACTTGCCTCCATTCGCAGGAGAGAGGCCCCATCGGCCTCATGGCTTTACTCCCGAGTAAGTTGATCCAGAGGTAGTAGCTTTTGCAAAATCTGGCCCTGGGATGGTTTTTGCAAAAGCTGATCCTGGGGAAGTTTTTGCAAAGTCTGGTCCTGGAATGGTTTTTGGAAAGTTTGACCCAAATGGCTTTTGCAAAGTCTGATGCTGGCATGGTTTTTGCGAAGTTTGACTCAGGGATAGCTTGGGCAAATTCTGACCCTGGGATAGTTTTTGCAAACTTTGATTCTGAGATAATTTTTTTTGCAAAGCCTGATCCTGTGAAGCCCCAAGCAAACCTGCCTCGGATTGCAGCCTTGGAGTTTACTTTCAAGCAAACATTAGTAGGGCAGGACTTTTAATTGGTTCACTGGGGTGTGAAGTCAAATAGCATACCCATCATCATCATCATCATCATCATCATCATCATCAGATAAACTGGAACAGGGCAAAAGGTCTGCTTGTTGTTCCAAGGACACACTCACACATTTCTCCCGAAAAAGATTTAAAATAGAGTGTCTTGGTGCACAGTCCTAGATGCCTGTTTGTTCAAAAGTAAGACCCACTTGCCTTACACATGGCTTACTTTCAGGGAGCTGCCTTTGCAGTTCTAGTCCTCCAAAATATCACTCAACTCTTGCATTCATGTTTATTTGGAAGTTACGTCCTTTAATTTCCACGGATTCACTTCCAAGAGAGTATGCTCATTTCTTTTTCTTTCTTTTTTTGCAGCCAAAGCAAACATTTAAAGTCCAATTTCTCTCTCTTCCCCCCTTCCCAAGGTAGATTTATGCATGCATGCTCTCACACAACCACACACACACTCCACCTCAAGCCTATGACTTTTTAGGAGCTATACAACATATGTTTCAGTTATGTGGATGTGTGCAAAACAGATCAATCTTGAAAATGGAAACGTTTCAGGAAGCTTTTTTAAAATTTAAAAAAAACAAAACAGCATATTGTGGCTCTCTCTAGACATTTCTGCATTTCTGAGGTTTTAAAAATGTATGTAATATAATATAAAGTTTGGGTTGTTTTTAACATGGAGGTTGCAGTCCACAACCTGTTCAGTTCCATGGCAACAGTGCCTCTTAATAGCTGCAAAGTGGGCAATGTTCAAGATTTCTTTGTGATTTTCCAGGCAACACTGTGTACCATGTAAGCTGCACCTTCGTTCAGTACCATTTAAAGTCTTGGCAAAGTTACTTTTGGGGACAAAAACTCTCGTCCCCCCAGTTATCATGCTGGCTGGTGTGTTGTGGAAGTATGAGTCCCAAAAGGTAACTTTCCTAAGTTCTGCTTGTCCATAGCTGAAGTCTTTTCTATCTCAAATGCAGCAATAGTTGGCAAACATTTTAAAAAACATCCTGATTTCTTAAAATGTGAGCCACATTTGAGAAATGGACACTTTGAGAACGTGAGAGACAAGTATTCAGGATATACTTCTTTGTAGGTGTGCTTGTAGGCTTCTTGTATATTCTCATAGGCTTCAATCATTTATCCCACTACCTGGGACTAAATCCCATAGAACAGAGAGGAGTTACTTTTGAGTAGAAAACCCGTGATAGTGCCTTAGGGTTGCCGTAAGTCGAAACTGACTTGGAGACACACAACCACAACAGATACGGTATGTATAAGATCAGGCTATACTTTGCAAATATATTCTAGTTTAATGTCTCCCTTTTGAGAAATGTGCACCGTATTTTCCGGCGTATAAGACGACTGGGCGTATAAGATGACCCCCCACTTTTCCAGTTAAAATATAGAGTTTGGGAAGAGTATGACTTCCAAAACTGTTGTTGTTGTTGCTGTGTACCTTCAAGTCATTTCCAACTGATGATGACACTAAGGCAAACCTATCATTAACCTCCTTATACCCGGCGCATAAGACGACCCCCCACTTTAACCCCAGATTTTGCAGGTTAAAAAGTAGTCTTATACGCCAGAAATTTCAATCACTTCTTGGCAGTGTAACAACCAATACGACAACTTTGTTGGACCTTAGTTCTAAACTCAGTTTCTACCTGGAAGCAAAAGCCAAGCCACAAATTAAGCCAGAGACCATTGATTAGATTTCTTGATTGTGTGTGTGTGTGTGTGTGTGTGTGTGTGTGTGTGTGTACACACACACACACACACATAGATACTGCAACTTTTTCTTCCCAGTGGTAGTGGTGGTGGGGAAAAAAGGTGTATCAGCCTTCCCAATCCTGAAGCCATTTTTCCAACCACAAATCCCCCAGTCTGCTGGTGTGTATGTGTGTTTATGTTTGCTTGCTCCATGGTAGGTGTGTTTCCTCACCCTCCTGCAAAGCAGTTCATCTGACTCCAGGCAAATAAGAGTTTCAGAAAACTGTAAATATTTGGGGCTGGCATTGGGGTGGAGTGCAGTGGAGCAGAAAAAAGATTTGAATCAGAAAAATCACAATGCACACAGGACTAGGGAAGAAGGTATAGTTCCTTTGGACTGCAGTTGCCATTGAGTTGTAAACAAACGTTGCAAGATCTAATCAAAGTTTTCCTGTACAAAGAGCAATTTGGCCCACAGCCCCAAAGAGTTTGGAAAGTTTCACTTAAAAAATCATGAAGATTTTCTTGGCATAAATGATCTTTGGCTTGCAACTGCTTGTCTGGACCTTTGCCATTTCTTCATATCTTAGTTTGAGGCACATCTGTACATAGGTGCACTTGTTGTTATTGCATTCTTTTGGGCTGCATTCCTTTATACATTATTTTCTTGGAGCGAGCCTCACTGGACTCCTTTGTGTACAAGAAATTACCTCTGAGTAGATGCGCACAAGGGTGCGCTGTTCCTCACTAGCACTCAATAATAACATTGAACTTAGTTTTTTTTCATACCATGAATGTTACAGTTCTTCTAGTAAACCAAGTTCAAGAGCTGTAAAGCAGTAAATGATCCAGGTTATGTTCTGTTTCTGATGGTTTTGAGGATCTTAAGAAAAAGAATTCAGACTTTGAAATAAAAAGTTCAGCTGCACTCTTCCTCCAGTCTGAGCCTTGTTGAAATGAAGATCAGGCAGCTTTAGAAGCACTAGTGCTCTCATGTTTCTCTGGTTCACTTTGGTTGTATGGTTTTGTGCTAGCAAATCCCCCCCCCCCCAGGCAACTCCTGCTCTGATTCCACCTCCCTTTCTGTCTAAGGGGGGTTCTGATGAAATCTCAGAGTGTTGCTGTTTGAAGCTTACATTTGCTTGAAGCCAAGAACGCAGATAAATTGCTAATTAAAAACAGAGGCGGAAGCCATGCATAGAATTTAATGAGCTGGAAATATATCTAGAGACCTTTGAATTCTATACCAAATTTAGAGCTTGAAAGGGACAGATCTTAGAAAAATACAATTAGGTCTTTGTGGGACTTTTCTTTCCCATACCATGAAAGTGTTGCAAAATACTTTTTGTAAAAATACTGATTTTCCTTTCTCGTTTTCTGCCCTTCCCTTCCTTTTCCTTTAGCATTTTATAAAGAGAAGGACAAAGAGAAAAAGTTGGATGATGACAACACCAGTGCCACTGTCCCACAGTCGGCTTTCCTGGGCCCGACGTTATGGGACAAGACACTTCCCTATGATGGTGACACTTTCCAATTGGAATACATGGACCTGGAAGAGTTTCTCTCAGAGAACGGCATTCCACCCAGCCCAGCTCAGCATGACCACAGCCCTCACCAACCTGCTCTTCAGCAAGCTACCTCAGCAACACCTCCTTCTGTCATGGACCTCAGCAGCAGAGCATCCACGTCAGCCCACCCAACCATGGTTTCTCAGAACTGCATGCAGAGTCCAGTCAGGCCAGGTAAAATCAGCTGTGCAAACTTGTTTCTGAGAACACTAAAGTATAAGCAAAGAAATAGGATGTCTGTATGAATATAAATACAGAAGAGCCAACATGGTATAGTGTGGGGGTAGGCAACCTTTCCCCTTTAAGGGCCGAGGGACTTCAGCTCCCATAATCCCAGGAGCTATTGGCCAACATGGGACTATTGGCCAATATGGCTGAGGCTGAAGTTCCTTGGCCCTTAAATGGGAGCTGAAGTTCCTTGGCCCTTAAATGGGAAAGGTTGCCTATCCCCAGTATAGTGGTTAAAGTGTTGGATTCGGACTCTGGGAGACCATGGTTTGAATCCTTACTCAGTCATTAAAACTCACTGGATGACCTTGGGCAAGTCACACACTTTCAGCTTTAGAGGAAGGCAGTGGCAAATCTCTGAATAAATCCAGGGCCCATTGGCAGTACACAATTATAGTACCATGGCACTTTAACTACCATGGTTCCATCCTGTGGAATGGTGGAATTTGCAGTTTAGGGAGGGGTCTTTAGGATTTTCAGCCTGAGAAAATCCTAAAGACCTTCCCAAAATGCAAATTCCAGTATTGTATAGGATGCAATAGCAGTTAAAGTGGCATCACAGTGTTATAACTGTGTAGTGTGGAAGTGCCTCTCGCCAGGAAAGCCCTAGGGTTACTGTAAATTGGAATCAGTGTGAAAGCACATAACATATGGATATAGATATGGCACCCATTAGCAGTGAGTGGCATGCAAGCTGCAGGCCACACATGCCCCTTGGCATCTTGGCCTAGAACAAACAGAGCTTTATTCAGATATTATAACTCAACAGCCCATACCTATATGAAGGAAGTGGCAGTGGCCATTCCACTTTCCCACCATTTGAACTATATGTTCAGAGGGGACCCTCTGTGTGTATTTACTTGAATGGAAGCAGACGTCTCAGCAAAGTCCAGACCCCTGATAAGGCAATATTCTTGATCTCACAATATGTTCCACTTGCCTTTAGGTGAACATGCATAGAAGTTCTTTTCAGACATTACCATTCAGTGGGGCAAGTATGTCACATAAGGAGAAA
Source organism: Phrynosoma platyrhinos (assembly GCA_020142125.1). Taxonomy (NCBI): domain Eukaryota; kingdom Metazoa; phylum Chordata; class Lepidosauria; order Squamata; family Phrynosomatidae; genus Phrynosoma; species Phrynosoma platyrhinos. The sequence continues at coordinate 176,063,584 of CM034703.1, forward strand.
ACTAGGATCACAACCAGCAAGTGTGAGATCAGATTACCCCATTCAGGCTAGAGTTTTTAAACGTTTTTTGGATGATAATTCCCAGAATCCCTGAGCCAACATGGATTCTTTTATTTATTTGTTTCATTAGTATGCCACCTTTCTCCTAGCAAAGGACCCAAGGCGGTCTTTAAGTCAGTGGTTCAATAAAGTATATTTTAGGTGTTGTTTAGAACACCAAAATGGGGTTTAATGTGAAAGTAAATTCCATTGATTAATCTGGACCTTTATTTCCAAAGCCCCTTCCTATGTTAGTAGCAACAAGGTTGGTACTGCTATTCCAGTGATGACTTCTTTCCATGGTATTCCAGCAATTCTTTGTCCAGGAACCACAAAAGTGGGCTCAAGTGGCCTCCAAATGTGCCATACACTATTTGTATAGTTAGGGATCCTGTCATTGGCTTGGCCATTGTGGTTCCTTGATCCAGACATTGCTATAATGGCATGGGAAGTAACTCTCCATACATCTATAAGTCATGTATCACCCAAACATCAAAATGTGCTTAACACCATATCCTAGGATTTCCCCCCATCTTTTTGTGCACATCCCAACTTCTGTCTGTTGAAGATTTCTGGTCCTGTGTGTGTGTGTTTGCGTGTGGGGGGAATGCTGCTATTAATAAAAAATATTGGCAGATGCTTAAAGATTTAATGGGTAAAAATCTAGAATTGCCAGTGGTGTTTGAGTGATATATTTTTCATTGGTGTGAACTTGTGGGTGTGGGATAGTGGTGTGAGACTTGTAAATGCTGAATCCTGTTAAAAGCCAAAAATGATATTGAAGACCTATACCAGGGGTAGGCAACCTTTCCCCTTTAAGGGCTGAGGGACTTCAGCTCCCAGAATCCCAGGAGCTATTGGCCAACATGGGACTATTGGTCAAATGGCTGAGGCTTCTGGGAGCTGAAGTCCCTCGGACCTTAAAGGGGAAAGGTTGCCTACCCTTGACCTATACCTTCTGCACATGAATGTTTTAACATGTGAAATTGTTCTTGGTATGCACCAGTTTAGTGACACTTTATTGTGTTTTTACCAAAGATCTGGCTTACAGTACCACCACTGTTGATTAGATAGAAGGGATATTGAAATGATGATGAGGACATAACCGTTATTGCTCATAATGTGAAGGCTAATGCTGGGAGAGAAAAGCAGGGATTTAAAAGTGGTGTGTTCCTCATAGGACGTTATCACACGTGGCCCAGAAACTGAAAATAAAGTGGA
>CM034703.1:176096823-176108403 GCA_020142125.1 Phrynosoma platyrhinos
AAATAAAAATTTATTATTATTATTATTATTATTATTATTATTATTATGGTGCTTGAATTGCTGCACTTTTCCGTTTTTGCGAGAGGGGGTCCAGAAGGGATCCCCTGCTAAAGTGGAGGGGCAATTGTATATTCAGTTCAATTAAAATAGTGTCCTATACCTCATGATAAAATAGAAATGTACTCCAAAAACGATCCTACAATAAGAGTGAATCGCCTGTGCCAAAGTGCAGTCTGGCATTCACAATAGTGCTAATGAAGCGCTATTGGCAAACCATTCACAGGGTTTCCCTATTAATAAGAAGTTACAGGACAGTCATAGTCAAAGTACTGGATGAGCGTGACATCGTGTGAAAATCTTTGCGTGATCACACTATAGCGATGGGAACATTCTGTTTTTCTTCCATTTTATAATCCCATGTGATAATCTCCATAGTTTCATTCAGAGCTGGCCCTTTCATTAGGTAGAGTGAGACCGAGGCCCTCACTAGCAGATGGTGAGGAACAGGAAATAATACTACTATAAGGAGGATAGCATCAAAATAAGATACAATTTGTTGTTGTCTGCCTTCAAGTAATTTCCAATTTATGGCAACCCTACGGCAAACTTATCACAGGGGTTTCTTGACAAGATTTGTTGGGGGGGGGTTCACTATTGCTTCCTCTGAGGCTGAGAGTATGTGACCACAATGGTCAGTCCAAAAAGGCAAAGTGCTAGTTTAGTCCAATCTACACTGCAGAAATAATCCAGTTGGACATGGCTTTAACTGCCTTGGCCTAGTGCTAGGGAATCTTGAGAAGTCTAGTTTATCGTGGTACCAGAGCTCTCTGATAGAGAAGGCCAAATGTCTCATAAAACTACAGTCCCCAAAATTCCCTAGCATTGAGCCAAGGCAGTTAAAATGGTCTCAAACTGGATTATTTCTGATATGTGGATTGGACCTCTGCCCTTCAAATCAGGCAATAAAATCTCTTTGTAGTTCCATTCCATTGTTTTTTGTTGGAGGAACCCAGTGAGTTGGCCAGAGTCTCTGAGGAATAATCATGCATGTTCATGTTATAGCATGATTCTTTTCTTAATGTCATCAGCCTGCATTTGAAAAGTTTGAGACTAATGTTCTCCAGTTCACAGAGCTTGGAAATCTATGGGCTTTATTCTCTCTCTGAAACAAACTTCTAGTCCTCATGCTTCAAGAGCTAAGACGGTTTTTGCAATCAACAACTTCAGCCTTTCTCCTTAGGTATCCTCAGATGATCTTTCCTAGCTGCTAAAACTCATCAGACAGGTTCCTGTTAAGCAATTAACTAGCTGAGCAGAAAAAGAAATGGTGCTTCTCTCAGAGATTAATTCTTTTTTCACACATTTTTAACTCCTTCCTCTTCTGCCTCTTTTTCATCAATAGTCCTCAGACCTCCAGATTCCAAAAAAAATCCAATATTTGATTCCTTTCACAAACTAAACTGATTCAGTGCAGTTTAAGGACCTTTCCATATTATACAGTTATAGCATTTTGATTCCACTTTAACTCCCATCCATAGGATGTCATTTTGGCAATTAAAGTGCTTTAATTGTGCAGTGTGAAAGGGCTCCCTACTACACAAACATGCAGGATTTGCATTTTGAAAATGAGTTACCTTTTTTCCAAAATAGCTGTGGGGAGAACCTCTGAAGTGCATTAATACCTTTATTTATTCATTTAGGGAAAGCAAGAATACTGCTTCAAAGATGATGATAACGGAGGCGAAGGGAAATGCTATGGAAGTCATTAGTTATGCTTTGCTTGGAGAAAAATAGGGAGGGGGCAGAATAACTTGCCAGTTTTTAATTGGAGGAAAGTTGCTCAAGGAGAAAAGAAATGGGTTGTTTCTTTCAGCCACTTTCATGTATTCCTTCTTGTAAATGTAGTTGTGCATCCCTTTATGGAGAAACAAACAGGCCACCCACCCAACTGCATAGTACCAAAGGCCAGCCAAGTTATTTTGGGTACAAATCCTACAAGCATCACTAACTCTCTAAATGAAATAGGTTAACAATTTGCTGTCTTTTCATGACATCTACATTTGTTGCTTGGGGGAGATGCCTTCCTTTACCTAATGGCAGGACTAAAAGCTTACCTAAGAGCCGGTATGATGCAAGAGCCAGCGTTCTGCGTCTTCGAATAGGACTCTGGAAGACCAGGATTTGGATCCCCGCTTAGCCTTGGAAACCCACTGGGGCTGCATCTGCACTGCAGAGTTAATGCAGTTTGACACTGCTTTAGCTGCTATGGTCTAATTCTATGGATTTATGGGATTTATAGCTTGTGAGATATTTAGCCTTCTCTATCAGAGAGCTTTGGTACAAATCCCAGGATTCCATAGCATTGAACCATGGAAGTTAAAGCAGTGACAAAATTTTTGCACTGCAAATGCAGACTAGGTGACTGTCAGCAAGTCACACACTGTCAACCTCAGAGGAACCTCAGTGGCAAACCCCTTCTGAATAAATCTTCACAAGCAAACCCTAGAATAGGGTTGTCATTGGATGGAGTTGACGTGAAGGTTCATAACAACAGCAACAACAGGTCTGGCCTACCATTAGGTAAGCTTTAGTGTGGCATAGTGGTTTGAGTGTTGGACTACAGCTCTGGAGACCAGGATTCAGTTCCCTGCTCAGCCTTGAAACCCACTGGGTGACCTTGGACAAGTCACATGCTCTCAGCCTCAGGGGAAGGCAATGGTAAACCTCCTCTGAATAAATCTTGCCAAGAAAAATGATAGGTTTGCTTTAGGGTTGCCATAAGCTGGAACTGACTTCCAGGCACCCAACACACACACACACACACACACACACACACACACACACTAAAAAGTGGTATGCCAGAATGGCACATTTAGTCATAACTGTCAAAATGTTGGGGAAGTCATGAGGCTCATGGTGTGTGTGTTAAGTGAGGAGGGATTTGCCGTTCCATGTCTTGAACCCTGTGCTTCTTAGAAACTGAGGAGGACTGGGGTAAAGCAGAAAAAGAAAGAGATATCTATCCCGGCCTCGTAGTTTACTTTGCCCTTGTGGGTACACATTGTGTGAGAGAGGCCCAGTCAAAGGTGCAGTGTTCCAGGTGTGTGTTTGGAAATCTTTTAATTCTTCTAAGCCAGGGCCCACTGTTAGACTGTATCAAATTTCCCTGAAGCTCACATCTGTCCCCACGGTCAGTTGCCTTGTTTTGCAAGTGAATCTCATGTTGAGCAAACAGCCGTGGAGAGGTTTGAGCGTGCATGTGTGCTTTGTGTGCTGTGTGTGCGTATGTGTGCACGCACATAAAGTTCAGTGCAGTTCATTTAAGGTTTGCATCTGCTTCTGAATAATTGTTTTCATGATTCTTGGAATCGGCACGTAGAGGGACCTTCTTTGCTGCTCCAAGATGACAGCCAGCCCTTGGCTGCAGAAAGGGACAAATCCCATTGTTGTTCTCTGGCTGATTTGAGCCATTAGAGAATAGAAGAATCCTTGTGAAGTGCAAGCGGGGTGGGTAGGAAAAGGAGAGGATTCAGATCTGTATTTTATGTTCCCTCGTCTTGAAAGAGCTCCCGAGGGATTTGGGATATTGAGCATTTGCAAGCCTGGTTACCATTAAGTCAAATGGGAACTGAGCAAATTCCTCATAGGCGTGTATGCGAATTGCAGTATCTCCTTTTAGATTTAGAGCAGCTGTACATCCAAGCATTTGCTGGAGGCTCATTCACTTAAAAGTGGGATTGAAGGGTCTCAGATGTCAGGGTTCCCTCCTTTTTGGATTGGGGCTGGAAGCAGTTCAGAGGAGAAAGAGATATAAATATATTTGGCACACCAGTAGTGGACATGCCAGACTTCAAACTTGTTGTAAATTTGAGCTCTGTCCGGTGATAGCTTGGCTGTGAGATCACTACTGGCCAAGGCTGCAAACTCTCCCTTGAATACTGGAAGCAGCCTGAGGTTTGGGGTATTATTCATTGATTCTGGATGAGAAATAAGGCGTGGGTGTGGGGATTGTAAACATGATAATAACCAAAACTACTTCCTCCCCCCCTTCCCTTGTCTGATTTGTTTCAGTTAACAGATGGCTCTGCTTATGTTCATTCAGAGCAGAGCTGAAACGAGTTCACAAACTTGCATATCCAACACTTGGCAACTGCAGCATCATGCAATGACATACATGTGTGAAATTGCTGGTCCAGTTCAAACCTACAGATTGAGTTTTCTTACTTACCTCCCATTGCCTTGAACACAACGCATCGCAGATCTGGGCCCTTTCACATGACAATTATAGTACTATGATTCTACTTTAACTGCCATGACAACATACTATGGACTTCTGGGATTGGAAGTTTAGGATGAGTCATTTAGTGTCTCACTACAAACTGGAGGATGCAACTGCAACCATTAAAGTGGATTCACAGTGCTATATTGTGCAGCGTGAAAGGGCCCTGGTGTCCATGCACAGCACAATGTGGAATACTGGTGTGTCATAGTGAACTGCACCACTTCAAATTAGTACAGGTGGATCAGCACATTTTGAAACACATGCTCCGCTATCAAACTCACTGCCAATAGAAAATGAGAGAGAGATTGAAAAGGCGTCTTTCCATTTGCAGAGAGGTCTTCCTGGGGAGGAGTGGAATTCTCCCATCTACAGTCCATTGCAAGACGCAGCGCTCTGCCATCTCATTTGGCTGTATGAGGAGACCAGCCCTTAATTAAGGCAATTCATGGGACTGAGCTGAAAGTCATCCGGCAAAGAAGTCATCAAGTGATGGCATGCTGAGTAACACAGGTGCATGCTCTTGAATCAGTCCAAACTTGTTGTGGTTTGAAGATGAATAAGAGAGGTGGCATTTCAAAGTCAGTTTTGTTCCTGTAGCCCAAGTGGTTTTGGGACAGACTCATTTACTCACTAGTTTTCAATGATGGAGTGGTGTTTCTGTGTAGGATTTGTATGTAGATTCTCTAAATCAAATTACAGTGAAGTAGCTCTTCAGCCTAAAGAGATATCTGTCCTTGAGGGACCAATTAAAAATCTTTGCCACTGTTGCAATAGGACTTCTTGTGAAATTACTGAGATCTTACCAGGTTTGCAGAGCCTGGCATGTTGTTGTTGTGTACCTTCAAGTCATTTCCAATTTATGGTAACCCTAAGGCAAACCTATAACAAGGTTTTCTTGGAACGATTTGTTCCGAAGGAGTTTGCCTTTGCCTCTTTCTGAGGCTGAATGTGACTTGGCCAGGGTCACCTGGTGGGTTTCCATGGCTGAGTGGGGATTCGAACCCTGGTCTCCAAAGACATAGCCCATCACTCAGAAAAAAGTTGAGCTCTTCTTGACATAGTAGAAGAGAGTACATACACACTGGACAGTTACAGCCATTCAGTTTATATTTTGCTATATTTTGGCAAAAAGCCACCATATGTACATAAATACAGTAGTTTAATACCATTTGCACTGTTGTGGGATTCAGTAGTCAAGATGCTTAGAATTTTCTGCTAGAAAGTTCTAGTTGAGAGGCAGAGGACTAGATATCTGCAGCTGAGAATTCTAAGTTCCTCACTAAACTGCAGCTCCCAGGATGGAGCAATGGCAGTTAAAGGGGATTCAGATTAATAACAGTTTGGTAGATAGAGAGTCTCCCAGCGGCTGCCACACCAGAGTAACCTCTCATTCTGTTCCCCTGATTCGCAGCTCTTCCAAAGCAACACATTCCAAATAAGAGTTTAAAGGCCAAGCCATGTCTCATAGGTGTGTTAACATTGCTTTGGATGGGTTGTGAATAATGTGGAATGACTGCACATGAATAGACCAAGCATGAGGAAGCATACTTCTTCTTTTTTTAAAATCATGAATTATTGAAGCACTGGTTTCTCTGAGGATCACCACCAGTACATTGAGTTTTATTCTTCTGGAGGAACATATAAATCAGGGCAAGGAGCATCTTCCTATAAATAACGACTTCACTGTTCCCTCAGCAACACAGACCAAAAAAAACCTCATATAGAAGAAGAGAAATGTGGCCTATACTTAGGTCTGTTTCCCCCCAATTTGCATTAGGTAGTGAAGTTCTTAAATAGATAATGTTCTATATTTTTTATGGAAGGAAACTTTTTTAAAAATCCACCTGTTCTCTTTCTTTCTCAATCTTTTTCTTTCTTTTATGATGATGATGTATGTCAAAGACAGCAGGAGTGATATGTCGTGACAGTTGCTGTGGCAACTCTGCCTACAGCATGAAAATAGGATATAGATGGGACTTCAAAACAGTAAATCTTGCAGAATATCCTGAGCCCATGAATAAGGACTGGCCTCATTCCGAAAGGAATTTCAGAACCTTCCTGGAGCCTTTGGTTTGGACTGTAGCTATTCTTTTTGTTCAAGCCGATCTAAATATTGCCTACCTTTAAATGCAGGGTCTTCAGACTGGTGTAGGGTCTTCTAAGGAGAGGAGGGAGAAAAATGAGAGGAGGATATATAGATTTTACAGGATATTTTCCATGTACAAAGCCTTAAAGCAAGGCTGCTCTAAAAGCTCTACTTATCACAAAAGTTGCTGTAAAGTAGATTCACCTGCAAGACAATTGACTGCCCCTAGACTATTCAATCAGAGGAATGATTCTAGGGTTTGATCTTCATGGCTTGATCCTAGGGTTCTCTATAACATTAAACAGAACAGTCTTTGTTCAGTGCCATATTGCGGTTCTAAGGCTGTAGTCCTGTGCATCTTTAGGTGGAAGAAAAGCCCACTGATGAATTATTTCAAGTCAACATGCTTAGGTTCCAGTATCCTGAAGTCTCCTACATTTGCTTCAAAGAACTGTTAACTTGTGTTCCTATAGTTGATCTTGCTTCATTCTGTACAACATCCATATTGGTCAGTGCCAGTGAAGTTAATGGAGCCATTCGTGATGAGAAGAACATGTAACATCCTCAGCAATCTTAATCTTTGGTGTATGAGGATCATTTAAACCAGCCTTGGAGGAATAGTAGATAATGGATGCTGTCTTCTAACGTAGTAATATTGAAGATTTTATCTTAAACTCTGAGCTGCTAATATAAACCTTCTCCCCTAATAAAATATATTAGCTTTGTCCCCATAGGTAGGGTTGGGGTGAGGAGTGAAATTCAAGACTCAGCAACCATATGCCACATGGACTGTTGCCTTGGTGGCTGTCACACATTTCTAGTAACATCTAGCTGCATCCTAGGGGTTTCCAATTATTGAATATAATAGATAATGTGGATGCACCACAAACCTAGCATGGTTCTTTACAGGCTGTAAGATGCTTCCATTCTAGCTCCATTACTCAGTATGCAAAGGGATTTTGTATCACCTTTGAGACTAATGGAGAGAAAGAAGATGTAGTATAAGCCTTCATACACTTGATCTACTTCCTCAGATGGAAGTCTACGAAAGCTTACAAGATCCCTTGGCATACTGATATTGCAGACTAAGACTGCTGTATCCATTATTCAGTTATATTAAACCTTAAGAAGATTTTCACAACTTTCCTTCAGAGTCCCAGAAAGAGCCATATTGCTAAACATAGGGTTGCCCCATGACATAATGCTGCCTGAGGCAAAGAACAAGGTACTGTAGTGTCAATCTTCTTCAGTGCAAAATACAGAAGCTGACAGGGCAAGTGAAAGGACAGTCTTATTCCATGGCGGCAGGGTAGCTTAAGATGCACAGGACAAATTGTTTAGTACACATGAGATCTTTTGTATATCATACTTTTACTCCAAAAGACCACGAATCTTGGTTCTGTGCACTGCACTGGTGTTTCACAGCATGTGCTGCCTGAAGCAGCTGCCTCTTCCACCTAATAGTAGAGCCAGCACTAAAGAATGTCCCAGAAGGCTTCTTTAAACACAGCATTTACAATTTCAGTATGTCCTTGGGATGAAATCTTCAGATTACCTGCCTCAAGAAGGCAAACTAGGCTGGAAGACTGTTTCACACTCACTTTTGGGAAGCGGTGCCTTAACTGCAGGAATGAGGCTCTGGCTGAGCCATTTGGGGCTGGTCATTCTGGATTGTTCAGGGGTCTGGCTGAAGGATCAGGTGGCAAGCGTTCCTTCAGTGCTCCAATGTGCTCAAGCACCAGCCTTTGCAAGCCAGTGGAAAAACATCTCAGTTGGAGGAGACCTTGGAGCTGAGAGTCTTTTGGAATAAAAGTATGATAAACAACATGCTCCCCCTGCTGGAGAATTTATAATTTTTCACATGTTTTTTCTCTGTAACTTGCAATTGGTTTGCGGACGCTGCAAGCTTTGTGTTTGTTTCTTCTGGACATTGGATTGCAGGCTGGGAGTTGGGGAAATGACTACCGAGCAAAGACACAGATAAGTGCATGGTTCAGTTCACATCTACTCTTAATCAGTTGCTCTATCATTACTCATGTGTGCAGTTGCAAAACTCAAGAGATTGTGTATGATTTTATTTCCCAAACTTCCTTCAAAATGCTCAGGAGAAGAGTGCACATTAATTCCTACCACAAACCTGCAAGATATATTGGAGTGCCAAAGAGTGCATGCTCACCTGGTGGTTTTCATGGCAAAACACTGTTTTGATCCCAAATTTATCCAGTACAAATCCAAAATTCAGCCCTCTGTGTAATTGGTATGATTTAAGTTTCATTAAGACATTCATAGCTTATGATGAACATAGCTTATAATAAACACCGAGCTGTGTAACAGAAGTGAAATAGTGAGCCTATCTTCTTTTACTTCATAGGTGAATGACAAGGATTGAAAGCAGCTCTAAAATTATTTTGAATTTATATCACATGGGTGTGGTACAAAAAAAAACAAAGCAGAAACATTACAAACATTATTCTGTAAGGAACAGGAGAGACACCCAAGCATTGACTCATCTTTTTCAAACAAACTGCCTAAACATTTGTCTTCACATAAGAAAAAGAATCTTAGTAGGCCTGCTGGTACTATTGAACACATGAGTGCTACTTTTTATTGGATCAACTCATGCTGAAAATGCTGAGAGCAAACCTTTGGTTACACAGAACATTTCTTCAGGAGTAGGTGGTTGTGGGTGCACACACATGTGCCTCTAAGTTGCCTGTTTATTTATGGCTACCATAGTTTTCCTAGGCAAGGAATATTCAAGAGGTGGTTTTGCCAGTTCTTTCCTCCGAAACATAGCCTACAGCACTTGATATTCTTTGGTAGTCTTCCATTCAAGTACTAATCAGGGCTGACTCTGGTTAGCTTCCAAGATCAGCATCCATAAAACCCCAAAAGACCTTGGTTTGAAGCTAAGACTACCAATACAGTTGCATTTTTCTTCTAAACTTAATCGACTACACACAAACCAGCTAAAGATAAGCTCTGTTAAATCCCACTGATTTCAGTGGAAGAATAAAAGTAGGGGATTAACTCTCTCTCTTACTGGAAAAAATAGCTCTTGCAGCCCAGTCTAGGGCCCAGTTTACATATAAAAGAAAACCATGATGTAGGTGTTCATACCTGAGCCTTGAAAGCAATTACTGCATTTTGTCCACCCCTCTGATGTCAGATATGGCTTTCGCAATACTCTCACAACAATAATTTTAAATATTATTTATGCTTTGGGTTTATGGATTTTTTTTAAAAAAAAGAGATTGATTTTTATTGTTAGCTGTGATATGTTCTATTATTTGTTTTTGTGTGCCTTCAAGTCATTTCTGACTTACGGCGACCTTAAGGGGTCATGGGGTTTTCTGGGGCTGAGAGTGTATGATTTTGCCCAAGTGGGTTTCCCTGGCCAAGTAGGCTATGTTCTACTGTAACAAAGAAACTAATTGTATATTAATACCCAGGTTGATTGATGCCAGTGCTATAGAAAAGAATGTTCTCTAAATCCTGCATGTCTCTTTATTTTAGAGTACATTCGACTTTGCTAGGTCAGCATAACTTAGTGGTCTAGCGAAACATAGATCTCACATTAAAACAGTTTCCTGGCATCAAAGAATGTAATGATATAAGGAACAGTGGAATCCAGATAGGATGTTGTCCCAGTTCATATTAGCATGACTGAGTGGAATTTTGACAGGGGTGTGGAAGTTGGTTAACTATCAATCTTTTAGTGGTTTTCTTGGCGCTTGAGCGATGCCTGTCTCAATCTCCCTTTGTTCCACTATGGTCCCTTCAGTCATTGATGCTGCTTTCTCAGGGGTTTCTCTTCTTAAACACTGGGCCTTAGAAATGTTTCCTAGAAACATTCAGGAATTTTGTTATTATGTAGACTATTGTGAAAGAAAATCAGCTCATTTGAGATGTGATGCTGGAGAAGAATGCTGAGGATATCACAGACAACCAAGAAGACAAACAAATAGGTCCTTGAACAGATCAAGCCTGGACTATCCCTGGAAACCAAGATGACTAAATTGAGGATATCATATTTTAGCCACACCATGAGAAGGCATGAATCATTAGAAAAAAAATAATGGTAGGTAAGGCAGAGGGAAGCAGAAAGAGAGGAAGACCTCATGCTAGATGGATGGACTCAGAGAGGCCTGAGTCTGCAGGACTTGAACAGAGCAGCGGAAGATAGGGAGTCTTGGAGAAGTCTGATCATACAGGATTGCCATGGCTCAAGGTTGACCTAAGGGGAGTTAACAACAACAGACAGTGTTGTGATGAGTTTATATTCATTTTTATACATGTATGCCTTTGTGTGTGTGTGTGCGTGCACACACATATGGCAAGTTGACTTTCAGATGTGTGTATCTCAATACACACACACACATACTCACAGAGTAAGATTAAAGCAGAAAAAAATAAATACAATAGGGCAGTGGTTCTTAACCTGGGTTCGATCGAACACCAGGGGTTCGGTGAGTCAGTCTCATGGGTTCGGCAGAAGTCAAGACACACATCCGATTCATATGATTCGTGATGATACGCCCCACTCGTCCATCATTGGGTGCAGGTGATAATCTGTATATGTTTTATATGCCCCACTATTTATATGCCCCATCCAACCAAACCAGCTTGCCCTGCCTCCACCGACAGAGGTGGCCCTCTGATTGGCCATGTGGCGTGATTGACAGCACGGCAGCCCACTCCCCTCACCAGATGGCGCTGACAGTCTGTCTGTATTGGCGGTAGAAGGGTTCAGTGAATGCGTAAGAATCGTAAGAAGGGTTCGGTGAATGCGCATATGAAACTGGTGGGGGTCAGTACCTCCAACAAGGTTAAGAACCACTGCAATAGGGTATTAAATACAGTAGAGTGTTTTGGAAAATAGGGACAGTGTTCTCTCTGGTCATGTGATCATCCAGTGACTAAATGATACATTTCCAGATTGAACAGGAATAGACATTTTATTTTTATTAGAGATTTATCGCATTATTAAACCAGGCAGGCAAACGAAAAGACGTGTGTTTCTTTTTCTCCCTCCGTATGACATTTGTTCTCTTCAGGTTGTAACAATGGGGGAGAGTGTGGTAAAAGCATCATTTTTGCCAAACAGATTTTTCCAGCTTGGCAAGTGACCACTTTTATGACACTTTTATGACCCTCTCCCACACTTTTACAACCTGAAGAGTACAAAGTGAATGTCATGCAGAGGGAGAGG
>CM034703.1:176110519-176132803 GCA_020142125.1 Phrynosoma platyrhinos
GAGAGTGTGACCCCATCCAGGACTGGAAGTTGTATCCCAATACCTAGTATTGGGGGTTGTTACTGCAAGTACCTCCGTTTTTTCTGGATTTAGTCTCAATCTGTTTTTCCTCTTCCAGTCCATTACTGCCTTAAGACAGTCATTGAGATGAGACACACCATCAGAAGTCGAAGCCGATGACCAAGACATGGAGAGATATATCTGGGTGTCATCAGTGTACTAATAACACCCAGCCCCATGCCTCCAAATGATCTCTCCCAGCAGCTTCATATATATGTTGAACAGCATTGGGGACAGGATGGCTCCTTGAGGGACGCCACAATTAAGCTCCTTCCTATTAGATCAACTGTCGCCGAGCACCACCCTTTGGAATCTGCCTGAGAGGAAGGAATGGAACCACTGCAATGCAATGCCTCCAATTCCTAATCCTCTCAGGTGATCCAGAAGGATGGTATAATCTATAGTGTCAAAAGCCGCTGAGAGGTCTGAGAGCACCAACAGGGTCACACTACCCCTGTTGATGCTCAAACGAAGGTCATTAGCCAAGGCAGCCATGGCAGTCTCCACTCCAAATCCTGTCCTAAAGTCAGTTTGAAATGGATCTAGATAATTGGTTTCCTCCAAGACAGCTGGGAGTTGAAGAGCAACTGCCCTCTCGATTGCTTTGCTTAAAAAAGGTAGTAATGAGACCAGCCTATAGCTATTCATATTTTCAAAAAAGCCTAACCGCCGCTTCCTTCAAACAGGATGGAATATAGCCTTTCCTGAGGGATGCATTGACGGTGTCCCTAAGGAACATCATCAATGCCTCCCCCCCGGACGGCCAGCAAGGATTGAGAGGGCAGGTCATTTTCCTCACTCTACCAAGGAGCTTGTCCACATCATTGATACTCACAGATTGAAACTGATCCAGTACAATTTCATTGACTGAGTTGCTGAACACCTCGTCACTTGATTCTGTTACAATATTGGCATTCAAGTTGGCTCTTATCTGAGAGATTTTATCTGCAAAGAAGGTGTTAAATGCATCACAGCAGGCCGTTGTCGGATTAAGTAGAGGGTTCTGTGCCAGTGGAACCCGCGACAGCTCCTCTACCACCCTAAACAGCTCTGCTAGACGGGAAATGCAGACACAATACGTGCAGAGCAGAAAGATCTCTGCACTGCACGTATTGCCTCTCGATAGGAATCAAAGAAATTCCTATGACAAGTCTTGTCAGGTAAGAGTCGAGTTTTCCACCAGGTGCGCTCCAGTCATTGTCCAACCTGCTTCATTTTTCTAAGCTCTTCCGTATACCAGAAGCGGGTTGGGAAGGACGCTTGGGAGCGATTGTGTCAATAGCCTTGACCAGATTGGTATTACAAGTATTAACCAAAGCTTCGACAGATTCACTGGAGTTACCAACCATTAAACCCTTCAAGGCTTTCTGGAATCCAGTTGGTTCCATTAGCCTTCAAGGGTGGACCATTCTAATGGGTCCACCACCTCCGGCAGATAGTGGTTCTTAGTTCTGCTTTGATCAGGAAATGATCCATCCATGACAATGCGGTGGTTTTAATAACCTCCACCCACGGATATTCCTGTTCCTCATTGAGAGTATGACCCACACAGTGAGTGGACCCGACGACCATTTGGGATAGGCCCATGTTTGTCATGGTATCCATGAACTCCTGAGCCACACCTGTTAGATTTGACAAACTGGTCTCAAGTGCAATGTTGAAATCACCCAGAACTAAAAGCCTGGGCAATTCCAACAGCAACTCTGAGACCAGCTGTGTCAGCTCGGTTAGGGAGTCCGCTAGACAACAGGGTGGTCAATATACTAGCAGAATCCCCAAACTATCCCTGGTCCTCAGGCTCAGGTACATACACTCGAAGTGGACTGTGTTCCGGACAGGTATCCTGATCAAGGTAAAGTTGTTCTTGTTAACCAGAGCTGCTCCGCCTCCCTGTCCACTTCCCCTTACCTGCTCATAAGCAGAGTAACCGGCTGGGAGAGCCTGTGGCCAGGTTATAGCGCTATCTTCTCTCAGTAAGTTCTCTGTGAAACAAACCAGGTCGGCATCCTCATCTAACAGGAGGTCATGAATAATATGAGTTGTATTTTTAACCAACCTGGCATTGCAGAGGAGCAGAGTAAGATTCTGTGGAATGATTGGTGCGCTCCCCAAACCATTCCGGGGAGCAGAGTGAACTGAAGGCGGGATAGCTTTCAAACTTCGATCTCGCCTTCTTTTGTAACTACCGTTCACTCTTTTGCTGCCATACCTTCCTTTTCCCCGCACAACCTCAATTTCCGCTCCCAGATCATTCCCGGCCACTATAAGAGATGAAGATGTAACACAACCAAAATAGCCTCCCTCTCACATTTTCCCAACAACTCAAAGGAAGAAGACTATTGCTGCTAGAAGCAGGATGGTTGGGGCAGTCTAAGTAATCTCCACCCAGTCCTAGTTCCCAGCCCGGTTCCTGGCATCATTACTGCGACTGCCGTTGATGGTAAAAGGGCTGGGCAGGATAGATAGAAGCCCTCACCCAGGACCGGACTCTCAAGCTCACCACTGGTGGTAATGTTGGCGGGCTAAAAAGCCTCCACCTGAGTCTCTCCAAGCTCCCGCCACCGCTGCTGGCTGCTGCCACAGGTTCTGCTGGGTGGTGGTGGTGGTAGTTGGGTGGGCCTTTTAAACCTCCACCCGAGCCTATCCTGGCTCCCACTGCCGCTGCTGGCTGCTGCTGCAGGTTCCGCTGGGTGGTGATGGTGGTTGGGTGGGCCCTTTAGACCTCCACCCAAGCCTCTCCCAGCTCCTGCTGCCACTGCCAGCTGCTGCCGCAGGTTCTACCAGATGGTGGTGGTGGTAGTTGGATGGGCCTTTTAAACCTCCACCTGAGCGTCTCCTGGCTCCCGCCTTTGCTTTCATCTGCAGCAGCCCAGACATAGATTTAAGTCACCAGCTCACGTTGTGATCTCTACCTGATGGGTACACCAGCTCTTTGAAGCAAGCCCAATATTTGATTCCCTGAGCCCGAGAATGAATGTGTGTACACCCATCATGTAGATGCTCCCAAACTGACTTGGCTGGTTCACAAAGCCCATCTTGACAAACCGGAAGCCAATGGAGGAGGCTAAGCCTGGGGTAGCGGGATGTCAGTTCCAAAATGGGTTTTGGTTCTGCCATGATGGATTGAGTTGGAGAAATGTTTATAATTAATTCTGTGTTGTTTGTGTGGGGTTGGCAACCTATGGCCCGCGGGCCGCGCACGCCGCCGTCATTTTGTTTGCCAAAATGGTGGCTGTGACTTGTTTGCACATGCACAGTACTCCCGGAGGAGTCCCCAGCACCATTCCCCCCCCCCGGCCCGTCGGCAAAAAAGGTTGCCAACCCCTGGCATAAAGGTTTAAGTTGGGAGAGGGTAGATGAGAGTTGTATGTGTTATATTCACTTGATGACAGTTCAGGAGAGAAGGGGAGGAGTTTTATCATTACTGGGCAGAAGTCAAAATGTTATATTGCAAAAAGGTGGGAGTTTTACTGTTACCAGGCAAAAGTCTGCTTACTCGATCATTTTAACTGGAGTTTTGAGGTTTGAGATGTGGCCATTTCTGTGTGCATGGGTCCTTCTGGTCAGGCCCTTCCTTTAGGCAAAATGAGGCAGCCGCCTTAGGCAACAGTTGCTGGAGGACAGCAGGAGTGGCAGTGAGGTAATGGAAAACAGAATGGTGTGCTTGCACCCATGCCCCAAAGCTAGCTGGCTGTTCTCACGTGTGATAGAGGATGTAAAGTTGGGGTGGTGTCACTTTGTCCTTCCTCTGAGTCCTGAAAATGTCTTGGGTCAGCCCTGCCGCTTGTCTTTTCTTGTCCTTATTTAAAAGCAGCCTGGTGAATAAAGAACAATAATGTAACATGGCTTAGAAGTGTCCCAGTGCTTCTGCTGGGCATCACATTTATCATGTGATTTCCTGTGGTGTGGACCAACTTTTGGTTTTGCTGTTTTTTTGTTATTCTTGATTCCACTTTCCTATGCTTCATATCAAGGGGGAGAATGGATGCTACAGGACAGTGGGTTCCCAGAGATGGGGAACCAAATATTTGGTTTACCTTTGAAAAGAAGACCCCCAGGTTTTCTCCTGTCTGCTGCCTTATTGTGCCCAGCATCCATCTTGGTCTTCTGTCCATCCATCCCTTTTATTCTGGATGTTGTCACAGCTGTAAAGTCTGTGGCTTTTTCTGCTTGACATGTGACCTTTTGTACACTGTCCTCCCTTGACCCACCTTGGACTGGAATGAATTTAAGCATCCTAAAAATAACACAGGAGACCTGGTATGGGTTCTATGGAAGGCTTAACAGAAATGCCAGGACCATGGCAGAAGAGGGCAGGAGACACCAGCAACAACCATGCATATATACCCATATATAGAAGCATCTGGGCATGTCTATAGGCATTATATTTGGTTCATCAGGTTCTAGAAACACATAGATGGGCATTTTTAGGCAGTTCATTCTTGGCTGGTACCCTTTTGTTAAACCCATAATCATTTTTGAACTATATATTTATCACAGTTTTCTCATATTACCAAGATTTGTAATTCGTTGGCTGCCTGGTGTCCTTGATAGGGAATCCATACAAAGATACACAATTGAATATGAGGAGTGAATCCATACAAAAATACAGAATTGAATATTGAATATGAGGAGCCAGACAAAGAGAAATTGATTTCTTGTGCTTCTTTTTATTTCCCCCCGTTTACAAAAGTAGAAAGTTAAAACTACAGAAAGCATAATTTCTGAAAAGTATCAAACTGCTTTATACTTGGAAACCTATATAGTAGATATGGATAAGAGTGGGAGTAGAATCTCTTTCAGAACCCATATAATGTGTATCTTTAGCTGCAATCCAATGCAGACTTACCTAGCAGTTCCATTTTCTAGTATCAATGCATTGGGATTGTGCTGTTTATGCACAGACAAAGTAAGAAGTTGGAGGGGATGGGAATTTAGCCTCTTTGTGGAAACTTCCCACTGTCCTGTTTCGGGCATTTAAACATTTAAGGCAGGAGCAAGAATAGTTGTCCTTCTAGATGGGATTAGCAACATCGGCCTTCCAGATGTTGTTTACGTGCATCTGCCATCAACCCTAGCCAGCAGAGCCAGTGATGAGGGATCCAGCAACATCTGGAGTTACCTCTCCTCTTGCAGTCAGGAGCACTGTCTGTTAGCATGAATTGCTATGCTGAAAGTAAGCCTGCTCATTTTAGTGGAACATGTCCTCAGGTGCTTTCACAGAGTATTACAGCCTAAGCTTGCAGTCCTAAACAGACCTAGTAGCAATAGCAATAGCATATACATTTCTAAATGCTAGTAGTTCTAGTTCTAGTTAGTAGCAATAGCAATAGCATGCACGTTTCTACATGCTAGTCCTAGTTATAGAACTCAGCACTCTCTAGTTTACAGTCTGTAAGCTAATTGCCCCCAACAAGCTCGGTACTCATTTTGCTGACCTACGAAAGGATGGAAGGCTTGGAGCCCCTGGGATCGAACTCACAATCTTGTGGCTGCAGTGCAGCCATTTAACCACTATGTCACCAGGGCGCTCTGATTCACTGTGAATGAGTAAGCCACATTGAACATAGTGGGACTTCCTTTCAAGTGAACCTGCATAGATTTGCAAGTTACGCCCATCACCACCATGCGATGCATATATCTCTGTGAAATGAAAGGATCTATGTTGCTTGGTGGAGGATGCTGATGATAATGCTCTCGGTCTTATGTTAGTTAGGACCCAGTTAGTTCCTCTAGTTAGTTCTAGGGGGGTTTATCTGTGTAAATTTATTAATCAATCAGCAGTTGATTCATTGGATCTGCTCCAGTTGGGACTTCAGGGCATTATCTATACTGAACATTTTGTTCAGCTTTAAGATGCTCAAAGTAAAAGACAAGTCAGTGGTACCTTCTCCGTTTTAGAGATGAGCTAAGACGTTGTTGTTTCCGTGTGCTTTCAAGTTGTTGCCAATTTATGATGACCCTATCACATGGTTTTCTGGGGCTGAGAGTGTGTTACTGACCCAAGGTTGAAGCCTAAAACTAATTGTTGGTTCCTACAAAATTTAAAATTTTGCTTCCCTTTGTGTCTGTACATATGTGTGCCTTCAAGTTGCCTGTGGACTTATGGCAACCCTACAAATTTTACAGGGTTTTCTTAATCAAGGAATACTTGGAGGTGGGTTTCCCAGTTCCTTCCTCTGAAATGCCACCTACAGCACCTGGAATAGACCAATTCAATTGATGGAGACTTTGTTACAATCAACACTTACAGAAATAAGCTGATAGAAGATCTGAATTTGTGATTTTGTGGCTTATAGTAAGTTCTCTGATGTTTCTTCTTGGCCACTAATCACAAATGTCTTGTTGTTATTGTTGTTTTTAAAGACCTGGCATTTTTAAACATGATTTTCTGATTTTGCCTTTAATAGGTCACTAGATTTATGAAATAACATTTATGAAGCCACAACAGGATATACCCAGTTTTCAGCACTTGGCGTCAAGTGACAGGGCCCACAGTGTGAGAAGGAAACTTTTTGTTAATGGTACAAGGAATAACAATTGAATTATTTGCCCCCCCCAAAAAAACTTTTTAAAAATCCAGAGAGAAATATGCCTTTGATCCACCTCTCTCTGTCTTCCCCAAGTGTTCCCCCAACCCTTCCTGGAAGCAAATGTCATTGGTGCTGTTTCATAGAAGACCTTATGCAAAGAATAGCTTCTAATGCCTTTCACAAAGCCTCCCTCCACCCTTAACCTTATCTCCCATTTCTCTCTTAAGTGTCCTGTTATTCTAGAAGGTGTTACCCAGTGTGCCAGGAACTTGTTTCAAGTGAGATAATGGCACTTCAGATTTTTTATTCTTTGTTTGTGTTTTGGGAGTCAAACCACTGCTAGCATTTCTTTCTTTGCACAACAGTCTGGGGGTGCTGCACCCATCTTCCCAGTGATATAATGAGCATATTGTACCAAGCAGCAGTTGAAGATGGAGAAACAAGGATTGCTCTCTGCTGAGTTAATAGAGGTCAAGGTACTTTTGCACTTTGAACTCACTTCACAGCAAGTGAAATAAGCTGAGGATAATAATAATAATAATAATAATAATAATAATAATAATAATAATAATAATAATAATAATAATAATAGTTTATTTGTACCCCGCCCATTGGTAATCCAATCTGGGCGGCATTTACAATTAAAAAATGCAAATACAAAACATACAATATAAAGGGCGAGGAAAGGAAAATGGGGACATTTTTTAAAGCTACTGAAAATGTGAGACAACAGAGACTTTATTGGGACGATCCCTGCCATATCAGGATAGTTGGAGTGTTTCCTCCTATCCACCTTGTTATTTCCTAAACACACATCTCAAGGCAGCAGCACAAGCCATAGCAGAAACCAGAATTTGAACTGTGTGATATTCTTCCTTCACCATTTTGTTAGGCCGAGCTCCCATGACTATAAAAAGCAATTCAAACATAATATTTATACCTCAAAGGGACTGTGTTACTTTCATTAAGTTCAGGTGTTATGGAATTTGTGTGTGTCTATGTGTGCTTTCATGTCTCCTGTTGACTTACAGTGTAACTTGGTTTTATTTAAATTACTAGAGAAAGGAATTATGATAATTGTTATACATAACTACTTCCTTCTAGGTTTTGACCTCTGTCAAGTCGTAACAGATGTAATGGTGAACATTGTCATGTTCATTGCAGAGTGCTTAAAGGACAGGACAGGTTACAAACAGGAAAAAATATTGCTTTGTAAAAGGGTTGCAGGGCTATATTGAAGGGCCAAAAAGCAAGGTGTAAATTTCAGGAAATGCTGAAACAGTATAGAGTGCAATAAGTGGTATACAGCTAAATCAAGCTGCAATACTTCCTTTCCATTTCACAATCTACTTTCTATTTGCTTTCTGCAGGTCAGATCTTGCCTACAAATCGCAACACACCAAGTCCCATTGATCCAGAGACCATTCAGGTTCCAGTGGGATATGAACCCGACCCTGCTGATCTTGCCCTCTCCAGCATTCCTGGCCAGGAGATGTTTGATCCTCGTAAACGCAAGTTCTCTGAGGAAGAGCTCAAGCCACAGCCAATGATTAAGAAAGCCCGCAAAGTTTTCATCCCAGAAGACCTGAAGGTAAATTGGAACTGGTGCCCAACTTATAGAAAGTACTCTAGAGGTCAGGATGGGATGGAAGTGCTTCATATTTTTCTATAAAAATTGACTTGACTGTTAAACTGTGCTTAAATTGTTTGGCTTCCTTAGACAGATTTTTCCTTTACCTCTTGTTCAGAAGACTGAAAGCAACTGCCATATAACTATTCAAAAATTATGTTGATAACAGATGTTAAAGAAAAGGTCTTAAGAGCCATGTGGTTCAAAAGGAATGAATGGCAATAAATGTTTGAATGAGGGCTAGAATGGGCTTCTGGTTTAAAGATTTTGGTAAGATTTCATTTCATGGCATGTTCTGAATCATAGAATCATAGTCCAATCCCTTCCTTGGTGAAGGAAAGCAGAATCCGAAGCACATTGCTGTCCAGTTTCTGCTTGAAGACCTCCAGAAATATTCAAGTGAAATGTATCTTACTCTAACTCTGTCCAATTAGAACTGCAAGTATAGGATGCAGCCACGTTTTTGAAGCTAAGCAGATTTAAATGGGGGAGACCACTGGGGCACTGCAGTGGGATTTTGTTTAAAATTTTTAAATGGCAAGATTAAATTGATCTAAAACAAAGCAAATAAAATATGCCACCTTGAGTTCATCCATGAGGGGAAAGTGGCACACAACTATAATGACCTAAAAGTGATCCAAGATATCTTGTGAAATTATTTTAAAACTGATTTAAAATTCTTAGGATTCATTTGAATTTCCCATATTGCATATCTGCATCATTCTAGCACAGGGGTCGGCAACTTCCGGCCTGGGGGCTGGATCCACCCCCCCCGAGGTCTTTGGACCAGCCCCAGCCCGGTCCTGCTGCCGCCCCTGCCGCCCGAATTGCGGTCGCCAGTTTGTTTTCCAAAATGGCCCCGCGACTCGTTTGTGCATTCGCTGGAGTACTGTGCATGCGCAAACGAGTCGCGGCCGCCATTTTGGAAAATAAAATGGCAGGCGTGACTCGTTTGCACTTGCACAGTACTCTGGCGCATGTGTGAACGAGTCGTGGCGCCATTTTGGAAAACAAAATGGCGGCCGTGACTCACTCGCACTGCGCAGTATGCTGGAAGTACTGTGCATGCGTGTGCGAGTGTGCGCATGTGGCGCCATTCCCCCCCCACTCGGCCCATGGAAGACCTCAGGACCAACGGACCAGCCCCAGGTAAGTAAAAGTTGCTTACTCCTGTTCAGCACATACATTTAGTTCAAGAACAGGGCCTGCTCTCCCATTAGACAGAATGACTCTCCGTTGGCAGATTCTGGGTGTCCTAACAGGTGCTTATTGGATGGTTGCATTTTTACTGGCAGGGAGGAGAACTTTGTAGATTTTCCTCCCTCAGTTGCCAAAATAACTTGATAAGCAGGTGCCATTTGTCACTCTGCTTCAGGTAGCAAAATGTGTTGCATTTAGCTTCATGTAAGAAACATAATCTTATCTGTGGGGCTGTGTGTGTGTGTGTGTGAAGAAACTGAAGAAAGGCTAAGAACAGATAAGCCCTCAGAAGGTTTATTGAGACCATCAATACATCTTGCTTTTATGTTCAAAGGCTCTGGCTGCTCAGAGGAGTTTCTGGGCTTGCTATGAAATGGCAGCATGTATTGCCCCCAGGTTTCAGTGGGGTGTTGGAACAAAGCTTTCTTTTCCCTCCCCAGCTTCACTTGCATTGAGCTGGTTGGGTTCTGGAAAGGGGTAAGCAGATTAGGCCAGTCAATCGTCTCTGGGGTGCATGTGATTCTCAAATGCCAGCCCTACTTCTTTCAGTCTTGGATTAAAGGATTTGCCTTTGTAATTTGTTAAAATAAAGATGTATGTGGCCCTGGATAGCACAGGAATGAGCTGAAGTGTAAAGCTGATTTTTCCCCAACAACAACTGAGAGGAATGAGAGGGGAAATTATAAGCTGGTTGATGTAGGCTATAAGGAGTCTTTCCCTCCTCTCTCATTTCTCATTCTCTTTGGTGTGAGAGAAAGATTTAAGGAGGAGGCTGCCGAATACCTGAACAAGTCCGTAGAGTCAGCTCTGAAGATTATTTCAGATCACACCAGTATTAATTCTGAATTGTTAAAAGAGGCTGCATCTCATGTTGGTTACACTCCATAAACATCATCCAGAGAAAATCAAATATACAGGAATATGAGAGCTAGAAATTTAAAAAAAGAAAGAAAGAAGTACAACAACAACAACAATAGTTTTTATTTATATTTCCCACCTCTCCCTACAGATCAGGGCGGGATCACACAATAAAATATGTAATAGTTTACAAAATACAATCAGTAAAATCAGTACAATCAGAGCATAAATAAAATCAATGAAATAGGACAAATAAAATAAACAAGAATAAACTAAAATAAACTAGCCGTTGTCATCAGTACTCAAAAAGTCAGTTTTAAAGTAGTACTATAGAGATTTGCTAGGGAGATCAGATGGATAGGCCAGCCAGAAGAGGTCCGTCTTAAGTGCCTTCTTAAAGGCGCCTAAAGTACTGATAAGACAGATCTCTTCTGGTAAGCTTTTTCATAACTTGGGGGCTGCGGCCATGAACAATCTTTGGGAAGTAGAACTCAATCTAGTTTTAGAATGATCTAATAAGTTCTTCCCAGATGTTCTGAGAGTGCGGGGCGGATTATGTGGGGAGAGGCATCCCTTCAAGTAACTCAGGCCCAAGCCATGTAGGGCTTTAAAGGTAATAACCAACACTTTGTACTGCACCCGGCTGTCTGGCTGCCGCATTTCGAACCAACTGACGCTTCCAAACTTGGTACAGAGGTAGCCCCATGTAGAGCGCATTACAGAAATCCAAACGTGAGATTACCAAGGCAAGTACTACTGCTTTAAGGTCCTTTTGGTCCGGGTAGGGACGCAGTTGGCAGATCAACTGAAGTTGATATCAAGCACTCCTGGCCATCGCATCCACTTGAGATGATAGCTGTAGAGATGATTGGTAGAGTCCTACCTTGACCAGGAAAGGCCTGTAGTACTTAAAGTAGTGGTGTAGTGGGATGGAGTGGGGAATTGAAGTGCAGGATTTGACTAAAGCTGGGCAAGTTTTACCATGCTGGTTGGGGATTCTGGAATTTAGTTTTAAAAAAACCCACCACCTATTTTGTGCTCAGATCCTGATAGCCCACACGGTCATGCCCCTCAGAAAGACTCCATGAAGTCATACCTCCATTTATATCTTGGTTTTCTATTGTTTATACTCCCTTGAACTACCACTGCTTAATAATTCCATTGCAGCACTTCTATCTCCTCCCCAAACCATCAATGAAAATTTCACAGATAAATGTACAGGATATGATTTCAATCCTGTGCAGTTACTTGGGAGTAAGATGCATGGAATCCAGTAGTGCCAATTCCATGTGTGTGTGAGAGAAAGAGAGCGAGAGACCTATAGCAATCCCATGAATATCATATGATTTGCTTAGGCAAAAAGTACTCAGAGACAGTTTGCCTTTGCCTTCCTCGGAAATAAAGCCTACAGCACCTGGTACTCCATGGTGGTTTTCCATCAAAGTACTAACCAAAGCTGACACTGCTTAGCTTTCAAAATCAAATGGGATCTGGTACCTTCAGGATATTTAGGCCTAAGTACTTACTGCATAGGTTCAACTCAATGAAATACATTATATATTGTCACAAGATTTTTAGCCAGTTGAAATGCAATACAGTGTTAAATTAAGAATATGAACAATCAGACAAAGATGTTTTATTATTTAAAGCACTAGAGTAAATCAAAACAGCCTCTGCTTGATTACTTTCATCATTCTTTGTCCATCACAATGATATGTGTGTATTGTGTGCCTTCAAGTTGTTTCCATCTTATGGTGACTCTAAGACTTCCCTGTTGTGAGGTTTCTTGGCAACATTTGTTCAGAGGAGGTTTGCCACAATGATACTCAGTGATAAACTACCAATGGTAACATTTCAAAGCCTTGTTATCATTGCATTCTAATCTCAGCTCAGGGAAGGATCTTCAGTGATCCTCCTGCTCTGAAGCAACAAAAAAAGGAGCTATGTTTTCTGTGTTGCCTTTCCACTACACCACTTTCTTATCATGTTTGGTTCAGATACATAGAACATCTAACCTGAGAGTACGTTCTGGCAACCTGATGCATCTTTTCATTGGCTGAAATCTAATGCCTACTTTCTACCTGTCTGTCTTTCATGAGCAGGATGACAAATACTGGGCAAGGCGTAGAAAGAACAACATGGCCGCCAAGCGATCCCGAGATGCCCGGAGGCTGAAAGAGAACCAGATTGCCATCCGCGCCTCGTTCCTCGAGAAAGAGAACTCAGCACTACGCCAGGAAGTGGCTGATCTACGGAAAGAGCTTGGCAAATGCAAGAATGTCCTTGCCAAGTACGAAGCCCGGCATGGCCCTCTGTAAATGGCATTCTCCTCATCCCACTTTCCATTTGTTCCTCTCTTCCTTTCCCTTCTATCCCTCCCCGCTGCCTTTTTTTTTTCTTTGGTGGTGAGTTGACATTTGAATAGATGGACAGTGTGTTTCCTCTTTGATAGCACCACACCCAAACCAATCTTTCAGTCATCAGCACTTTACCGGAACGCAGAAACAGAAACCAATGTACAACTTTTGTTTGTTTTTGTGTGTGTGCGTGTGTGCGTGCGCAGGGGGGGAGGGCATGTGTGTGTGTATATGAGAGGGTGCATGTGTATCTCAGCACTTTCCTTTTTTTATGAAACCCTCTAATCAGGGTGGCATATTTTCACTTGGAGGTCTGAGATCTGCCACAGTAAGCTTTTTATTACAGAAATAAATATATAAAGTTATATATATATATATATGTATTTTTCCCCACTGCTGCTTCAGAGTAGGTATATTTTATCTTGCCATCCTCTTGATTTTACTTGGGGAAGAAATGAAAAAAAAAGAGAAATGTAAAGCATCTCCCTTGTATAAATGGGGGGGTGGGAGAAGAAAGAGAGAGAGGGAGACAGAGAGAGGCTGATCTCTTTTCAAGCTATTGTTTAAATATGCCTAATCAGACCATTTTAACTTGCTAATAAAATGCACAAATGACATGTTAATGCTACACTGCAGAAATATTAATTTATAGACTTGCTTCCCTTTTGTCGGTTTCTCTTTGTGTTTCTATGTTTTGGTAATAAAATGTATTTTCAGATTCATACTGCTGTCAGTAGTCCTCCAGCTGGTAGATCTCAGACAGAACAGCTATGTTTTCTTTAATTGCCACGAACTCTGTAATAAATTGAAATGAGTACTATAGACAGATCACAACAGGGTAGGGTGGGGAGGTTTGGCACATTGCCTGAACCTAAGCAATAATCCTATTGCACACTAGTGCATGTTATCTGCGATGTTCCTAGTGGACATATGATGACTTCCCTACCTAATCAAATCACTTTCAACTAATGTTTTTGGGTTTTTGTTTTTAAACAGAAATCGTAAGGACTCATTGATAGGCTGCTATAAAAATTCCTGAAACAGTGAGGGGGGGAGCTTTGACCCCAGAAATCTTTGCATGACTAATCCAAGTTATTTTCTTGCCTTAGGCCTATTTAAAATTTTGCTTCCCTTTGTGTTTCTTATGCTGAGCACAATGTTCAATTAGTTATCACTCGCCAGGACATTTCTAAATATTTAACATTCTTGACTTCTTTTACACTTCTTTACAACTGTATCTATGCCTCCAGGAATCGCTGAAGAATGTGAAACTCCTGAGGCATAGACAAGGTTCAAACTCAGTCAAAAGGTGTGTAGGCTATAGGAACTGGGATAATATAAACTGCCCTTCAGTTTTGGCACCAAAGACATTGCCTATTTTTGCCTTGATGGTGAGGCCAACTCTGGGGATTTTTATTGCTGCTGGGCCTGCTGATCTCCACTCCCTCCCTGTTCCAGAGGGGCGGGCAACTTGGGTTTTCTAGATGCAGTTGACCTACAATTCTCATTGATGCACAGGGTTGACAGTCAAGAAGTACCTGTTGACAAGTTTGTTTTCTACCAAAATACTAAATGAAAGTATTGATTTCAGTTCGCTTAGCCATGTATTTTCCTAAAAAACTAATGTGCCTCCAAGTCATTTCTGACTTATGGCAGTCCTAAAGCAACCTTATGGGATTTTCTTGGCAGAATTTGTTCAGAGAGGCTTTGCCCTCAGGTGGAGAAAGTGTAACTTGTCAAGGTTACCCAGTAGGTGTCCATGGCCAAGTGGGGATTCAAATCCTGGTTTCCCAGAGCCCTAGTCAAACACTCAAACCACTACACCACATTGGCTCTTAACATTAACACACTTCCCACATTTATAATTACACAAGGATCACAAGAAGCATATTCAGGGATAGCCATGGTGGCCATATAGCACAATAGAATAACAGTCAAAATCCACAAAACAGTGGATTTAATTGGTCAATAATGGATACCTTCAATCAGCTAACTAAAATGCACAGCAAAGATGTCACAAGCTTTCAAAGTTCCACTGGCTTCTTCATCAGGTAAAGATGTTAAGAATCATACAGGAGGAAAATAAATAAAATGACAATGATGGAGGACCCACACCCCAAAATGCAGAATTTTTATTTTATTTTAATTTTGACATCTTGTTTAGTCCATCCATATAAAGGAAATGCTTCGTCACTCTCAAATAGGAGACATCCTTATAATATGGGACGTTTGCCAATCCTATAAGGGATGAGCTTTCCAGCCCTCAGATATGGGCTATCCCTTGTAATAAGGGACACCTAGTAACCCTAATTCCCATTACCATGAGGGATGATGGAGGTTGCAGTTCAACGATGTCTGAAAACCACAGTTGTCTGCCCACTGCTCTGCCAGATGATGGTGTGGTCCAGATGCTCCTAGTCTCCATCAGTGAGAAAAGGATGAGATAGGCTCAGTCTCTCCCACTCACTCAGATGGTGCATTTATGTCCTTGGGGACAAGGTTGTACTGTCTTTCTTAGACCGAAGTGACAACATGTACAAGAAAGACCCAAGATAATTCAAGAGAGCAAAATGAAAACATTCAATCAGTGGAAAAGGTTGCTTTTGTATTCTTATTATGTCAATCCATATTTGCATTTCTCAAAGTCTTGGTTTTGTGATTGACGTCTTTCTTCAAGATTTCTGTAATATGTTTTCTGTGTACTTCTCCTTTGTTGTTTTTCTGATTGTTTTGACTTAGTCAGAAGTTACTTTTGCCACCTCCCTTTTCCTTGTGATGTTGTTTTGATTGTGTCATGAGCTGGTGGTTCTTGAGCTTTTTTTCCTGTTATTTTTAGCTTTGATTTGCTTTCTAAAGTTGTGTTATATTATGAAATGGACTTTTTTTGGGGGGGGGCAGGGAAAATGAATGTAAGAGTTGCAGGTATACATTGAAAGGTGTTGTTGTTGTACCGTGGTTAATCCAATCCATATACATGTTTTCTGAAGACCAAAAGAAACTGATTATTATCAAATGTATAAAGTTATACAGAATCATTAGAGATTGTGGAGGTTTTTTTGTACAGTATTTTTCAAGGACAAATGCTGACTCTGCATTTTGGGGAATGAGAGGATATGATAACCAGGGGGTGGGGGGGAGATATAGATGCACCATGTTTACAGATAGAACAAAGATATATCTCATTAATATATTCATTAATATCATACAGAGAAAAAATGCTTCTAGTTCTCCCCCTAGCCTTTGAAATCTTTTGTATTCTGTGCTAACCATTGACATGGTTCTGTCCTTTAAGCTGGAGAGTGGGATGGCAAAATCCATATCTGTGTGGGAACTGCCACTCACATGTGCAGGGATCACATAGGACTCCATAAAATCAGTCTAGTTCCTCCCTGGGTACATCCTGCCTTGACCCACCTACAGATCCTGAAATACTTGTCAAATGGGTGTGAGAGAGGGCTGGAGAGAGATCAAAAATTGCAAAGATACTCCTGCTAACAGCTCAAGGTGCTGCAGTGCTTGAGTGCTGAGGGGAATCATATCTCTGCTGAACCCTAGACAGTCCCTCCATGCAGAGATGGTTGTGCCCATCTGGATGTACTTGTTGTTAAGTGCAGTCAAGTTGACTCTGGCTTACAATGAGCTTGTCATGGGGTTATCTTAGCAAGTTTTATTCAGAGAGGGGTTACCATTGCCTTCTACCAAGGTGGATAGACTTGCCCAAGGTCACTCAGTGGGTTTCATGGCCAAGCTGGGCATTGAACTCATCTCCAGAGTCATAGTCCAGTGCTCAAACTCTGGTCTCCCGGAGTAGAAACCCAACACTCCAACCACTACAGCACTCTACTGCTATCTTGTATCCAAATATTTGAAGAAAGTTCACCAGGGTCCTTCACATTTCTAATAAATAAATAATTGTTTTCCTTCACTGTCCCTTCCATTTTTTTTCTCATGCAGTGAATTCATTTTGACTCAGACAAAGCCTATTGTATGCTCTGATGTCCATCACAGGGTTTAATCACTCTTTCACACTGCACAGTTATAGCACTATGAATCCACTTTAACTACTGCAGTTGTTTCCTATGAGAACCTGGGATTTGCAGTTTGATATGGCTCTAGAGGAGTGCTCTGGCAGAGTCCTAGTCCAGTGCTCAAACCACTACAACACACTGGATCTCTTCCTAAGGCAGATCCTGCACCTCAAAATACAGTGAGTCCTTGATAACCACTGGTGTTTGATTTCCAGACACCCCTCCATAGATACCAAAATCTGTGGATACTCAAGTCCTATTAAATACAATGCCACAGTAAGATGGTGCCCCTTGTATAAAATGGCAAAATCAAAGATTGCTTTTTGGAATTTATATATTTTTAAAATACTTTCAAATTATGGATGCTTGAATCCGTGATTAAAAAATCCATGGATATGGAGGGCTGACTGTACACTGAGTGACTTGGACCTCTGGTACACTTGATTCCTATCAAAATTGATGGAACTTAAATTACATTGAGCATTGGACCTTGGGGAAATTACATTTTGGATTACAATTCAGTCTCCCATCTAGCATGGCCATGCTGTCTGGGGGAGTCTGGGAGTTGTAATAATAATAATAATAACAACAACAACAACAAACCAACTTTCCCAAGCTCAATTATTTCTTCCCTAGTCGTTTCCTTTTCCTGCTGGAGTCTTACCCAGCACTGATCCATCAGTTTTCTTCGCATTCCCCATGTCTCTCTGAGGTTTAGGACAAGGTTGAGGGAACCATCTATGTTGTGTTTTAGCTTTCTTACGCTCAAACAGCCTTGAACAGTTGCTTTCTTGTCCTGGTGAAGATAACTATGAGGAAGTTTTTAAAAACAAACACCAGGCACAAAGTAGCTGTACATCAGGAAACTATGGTGCTATACACCTTACTCGGTGCTTTATTATTATTTTTTAAAGCAAATAAATGGAAGATTAGCATTCCATTTTAAAGTACCTTAATTGGAAGGCAACTTAAGCCATTTTGTTTGCCCTTATTACGAGGATTTTCCAGAAGAGCTTTGGCCCTCTAGGAAAAGTATCCAGATGTCCAAAGTGTTCTAAACCTCGATTTCTATTGAACATCATTTTAGCTGATTAAGTACAATGCAGCTATCTATAAAGTAATACTGGGTATGGTTGTTATTTTAAAAGAGGGGTAGGCATTAAGTATTTTGTTAGAACTAAAAGTCAGTTAACATAGGGTGAGTCTTCCTTAGCTGAAATGCTTGGAATCAGAAGTGCTTTGGATTTTGGAATATTTGCATATACTTAATGAATTATCTTTGAGATGGGATCCAAATCTAAACACAAAATTCATTCGTGTTTCAGATACTCCTTATACACATAGCCTGAAGTTAATTTTATGCATAATATTTTTAATAATAATGTGCATGAAATAAAGTTTGTATATATTGAACCTTCAGAAAGCAAAAGTGTCACTATTTCAGCCACCTACAAAAGTTTTGTATTTTGGAGTATTTTATTTTGGATAAGAGAGACTCAACCTGTAATAAGAAATTTATACTCACTCTAAATGAAAAGTGCCACAATCCAAGCAGTGTTAAGCACATTGTCCCAGCGATTCTATTAGGAAAGAAAGTTCCTTCCTATTAAAATAAAATAGAAGAGCTTAACTTTGGCTGCTTCAAACCTAGGATTTTAAGAAACCTTGGTGTTTGGAAAAGTTACTTTTTTGAATTATACCTCCCCAAACCCCAGGTCAGTATGTCTAGTGGGGTGTGTGCTGGTAGCTTTGATCCCAAAGAGTAACTTTTTTGAGCTTTGGATGCCTTTCCCATTTCAATATAGTGTCAGCATTTTGAAATGAAGTCACATTTTTGAAATACTTCATAATGACCACATCTTCATGACTTATTGCAAACAATTGTTTCTCCTGGTGGTTGTGACATTATATCGGTGCAACTGCAGGCACTGCTCTGTTGTTTGCCATTGGCTACAATGAATGTTTTCAGTCTTTCATCAGGCTATCCATCAAGTATGTGAGTTATGGTCATAGGTGATACAGTCTAACCCACAGCATTGGGGAAAGTCATTGATCTAAATCAGGGGTAGGCAACCTTTTCCCTTTAAGGGCTGAGGGACTTCAGCTCCCAGAAGCCTCAGCCATGTTGGCCAATAGTTCCATGTTGGCCAATAGCTCCTGGGATTCTGGGAGCTGAAGTCCCTCAGCCCTTAAAGGGGAAAGGTTGCCTACCCCTGATCTAAATTAATAAGAATAAAAATCCTTACAGTGTAAGTCGATAAACATTTACTCATATGTAAGTCTGCAAATGTTCAACAGGCTTTTCTCAAATAAGCGCATATAGAATAGCAGGTTCAGAAAACATTAGTTGGAGGTGGAGTGGTATCCAAGTCACCTCCTCCATGGAACATCACAGACATGGGAGAAGGTAGCAGAGAAAGTGCTGAGTTGTCTCTTTGCCCTCTGCAAGCCTAATTGGTAGATTTTTAAAAACTGGCCCAAGAGGCCAGTAGCCTGTATTTTAGTACTGGAAAAGGCTTCACAGCCAATGTAGAAAATCAGACTAATAACATTTGTTTTTGTGTTTCTTGTTGCATTTTGCAGACTAGTAATTCTCATGGGCTCATTTATAAGAAGGACCAGAAGACATTGAGGAGTTGCATATGTGTGTTAAATGTATGTTATTTAAAACAGCAACCACAATGCTATTTGATAGGGCTGCAAGACCCTTTCTAGAGATATCTACACTGTGATTTCAGGCCCATGTTTCTTTCAGGTCAGCTACCTTCAATTATACCAGGGGTGGGGAACCTGAAGCCTTCCAATATGCTGCTGAACTACCACACTCCTTACCTGTGACCCTGGGTCATGGTGGCTGGTACTCAAAGGAGCTGGAGTCCAAGAAGATCTGGAGGGCCACAGATTCTCTACCCCTGGGTTATGCAGTACAGATGAAACTGTACCCTCCAACATTTCACAAAGGAAAACGAATGTGTGGTCAAGCAACATGGGAGGGTAGTCAAAGTGGCAAAAATTATTAATGAGGAAGAACACACAAGTGAGGAGAGGCTGCAGCAGTTTTGAAAGGGCAAGATTCTCCCTCTCCACCCCTCTGAGTTGAGTGCAAACTCCTTTTGCACTTTGAACTCAGTTTGGAGCAATTGAAGTAAGCTAGGACAAGGGAGGGGGGAGAGAAGTGGGAGGAGGAGAAAGAAACTGGGACTTTTCAAGAGCAGCTGACAAAGTGGGATGACAAAGGATTAAGTGGGACTGTCCCTGTCAAATTGGGATAGTTGGCGGATGTGCTGTACAGTCAGTGATGGCAAGTTATATTGAGCAAAATGGGTTTACAGCGGAGCAATCACATGGTCTCTGAACCTCATGCCCATCTTTGATCCCAAAACTGTTAAAACACATTTCACTTTCCTTTTCAGGATCATGGGTTGATCTCCAATTCTACCTGCTTGTTTTGAGCAATATTTCACCACTCTGAGCTTTCAAAGACCCAGCAGGCTTCTTTAAAAAGAAGGAACCAAGTTAAATGTTCAGAGTGAGTCAAGAAACAAACATTCATAACCACAATAGAAAGACCATTTTCTCCTGTGAGGAGGGGGAAGAATCATAGTCTTGCATTCAGTGATGAAGTAGCAATTAGGCTGGCTGGCTGGCTGGTCAGTTTAAGGCAGATGGGATGATAGGAGAAGGACAGGAACCTTGGTCTGAATCTCCATTCTTGACTTGCCATGAGTCAGGTCTGGACCAGCAGCATGTTCAAGATAGTAGTATACTGTCTTCTCCTGAAATCAGCCATTAGATGATGCTAAGGTTGAAGAACTTGTGTCCAGATATTGAACTCCCACCCCCATCACTTTCAGCTGCCATAGCAAATAGATATTGGATGACGGGAGCTGATAACATCTGGAAGCCCATAGATTCCCTACTCATGGTGTTGCTGAAAAGGTTTCTGTTTATCTGGTGATTGCAAACAGTCCACGTTTGACCCAGTACTATCGACCACTGCTGTAGAAATTTAGGGTTGCACATCATTTGCTGTGAGTGAGGTGCAATTTATAGAATAAAACATAGCCTTATCTTTTGAACTACCATTTCCTTTGTGGCATTCTCAGCCTTTATACTTGCTCAGATTATTGTGTGTGTGTTCATGCATATGCATATGTGTGCATGAGCATTAACACATGCGTGTACTCAAGAAAAAGAAGGATGAGTTTTGGATATTTCCCCTTTAATCTGGACAGACACACACACAAATCTTTTTCTCTTTTTCAAGTGATCAACCATTGTATTTCTGGCAACACCACAAAACAGCCTCTGCTAACAAGATCAAATTAAATGTATGTCATGAAATGGATTGGGTTCTGTAAGCTTTTCAGCCCAAATCTCTCTTGTCTGTTATTCTTTAATGTTTAATAAAAATTTAAACTTTTTCTTCTCTTGGGTATTTTGTTTGTCTGCACATACCAGAACAAAGAAAGATGGCAGCAGTGTAGTCAAAGGGTGTGTGTGTGTGTCAAAATAAAGACATTGCCTCCCAAAAATAAGTATTATGCTTCTCAGATGAAGGCCAAGATCCTTCATCACAGTTATTGTTAGGAAAGCAGAACTACATAGCATCTCTTGACCTGACTCCCCAAACCTGCCTTAACAGCCAGCAGTCACACAGAGTGACAGAGGCCTCTTCTGTTGGTGACTGGGCCTTGAAGGATGACATTTCAAGTCCCTCCCACCAGCAGTGCAACGAGGAGTTGCAACAGGGGTCCTGCTTTTGTCGCAGAGTAGATTGTTGGTGGGAGAGGGCTGAAAACATCATCCTACAGCAACCTGATCACCAGCAGCACAAATCTCCATTGCTCAGTGCAGTTGCTGGCTCTTAAAGTAGGTTTGCAGTTGCTGGCTGTTGAGGTAGGTTAAAGGCATTTGCAGTCACCGCAGTAGTGCCACAATTGTAAACATGAACACTGAACAGTTACAAATGTGTAAGTCTAGCTTACACACTCTTAACTGCCCAACAGGATGCCAGATGAATATTTTCTTCAGTCCCCAGATTTCTAGCATGGTAGTAATTTAAACTGAGGCCCGAGTGCTGCATGATTCAGTGAGCTCCTGTCACTAGTCCTAGCAGTTCAAAAGCATGCAAATGCAAGCAGATAAATAGGTACCACTTTTCAGTGGGAAGGTAAACGGCGTTGTGTGCAGTTATGCTGGACATATGATCACAGAGTAGTCTCTGGCAATGCTGGTTCTTTGGTTTAGTAACAGAGATGAACACCACCCTCTGGTCGGACACAACAACCTTGTCAATGGGGAATACCTTTACTTTTACCTTTAGTAATTTAATACTTCAGTTGAGCATTTAGAAGTACAGTTGTCCCTCCATAGCCACTGATTCTTTATCCACGGATTCAACCATCCACAGCTTGAACATATTTTTAAAAATACAAATTCCAAAAAGCAAACTTTGATTTTGTGATTTTATATAAAGGACACCCATTTTCTATGCCATTGCATTTAAAGGGATTTGAGGATCCATGGATTTTGATATCCACAGGGATTCTTGAACCAAAGCCCAGCAATGCCAAGGGCTCACTACACTTTTGACTGGAAAGTTATCAAAGGAATGC
>CM034703.1:176141531-176153762 GCA_020142125.1 Phrynosoma platyrhinos
CTATCTTTAACCTCTCTCTTTCTACAGGCTCCTTTCCCTCTGACTTTAGACATACTCTTGTTTCCCCTATCTTGAAAAAAATCTTCTCTTGACCCCTCTTCTTTGTCTAGCTATCATCCAATCTCTCTTCTCCCTTTTCTTTCTAAGGTTTTGGAATGGGTCGTTTATTCTCACTGCCTTGAGTTTCTTGAAGCCAACTCCATCCTCGATTCCTTTCAGTCTGGTTTTCACCCATGGCACTCCTCTGAAACGACCCTCACAAAGATCTCTAATGATCTTTTACGGGCCAAGGCAAATGGTCTCTATTCTGTGCTTATCCTTCTCGATTTATCTGCAGTGTTTGACACCGTGGACCACTGTCTTCTAGTTGATATACTTTCTGACATTGGGTTCTCAAATTCAATTCTTAACTGGTTTAAATCTTATCTGCCAGATAGATCTTTTGCAGTGGTCACAGGTGACCAGACTTCGTCCCCTGTTGCTCTATCTATTGGAGTTCCCCAGGTTTCCATTTTGGGTCCCCTATTGTTCTCTCTTTACACCTTGTCCTTAGGAAAACTTATTAGTTCTTTTGGTTTTTCCTATCATCTGTACGCAGATGACACCCAACTGTATTTTTCCACTCCTGATCTCTCTCAAGAACAGCAACTTTCATCATGTCTTTCAGCTGTCTCTCTCTGGATGCATCATCGGCGTTTGAAGCTCAATATGTCCAAAATGGAGCTTCTTGTCTTTCCACCTAAGTCCTCCCTTCAATCCTCTTTTTCTGTTTTTGTTGACAACACTTCTATTTATCCGGTCCAGGAAGCCCGCGGTCTCGGTTTCATTTTTTATTCCTCATTGTCTATTATTCCCCATATTCAGGCCACAGCCAAAGCCTTCAGATTTTTCCTTTACAACATCACCAAAATCCATCTTTTTCTTTCAGCCTCCACTGCCAAGACTTTGGTCCACGCTTTGGTGGTCTCCCGATTAGATTATTGTAATCTCTTTTAGCTGGGCTTCCTCTTTCTCATCTTCGCCCTTTAATTTCTGTCCAACATTCAGCCGCCTGCATCATTATTTCTGCTCGCCGCTTTGATCATGTTTCCCCTTTGCTGTCTTCTCTTCACTGGCTTCTCTTCCCTTTCTGCATTCAATATAAGCTTTTGTTGCTAACTTTCAGAGCCAAGCATGGACTAGCCCCTCTTTACTTATCTGGCCTTCTCTCTCCCTACACTCCCACCCCTACCCTTTGTTCTAGTACCCAAGGCCTGCTGTCCCAACCAAGGATGTACACTGCTCCATTTCGGATTCGCCCCTTCTCGCTCGCTGCCCCTCACTCCTGGAACCTTCTTCCCCCTCAAACACGGGCCATTATTTCTTTGTCCACTTTTAAATCTGAGTTAAAGACTACCTTGTTCAGGGAGGCATTCCCTGGCATTGTTTGACATACATTTACTTGTTCTGTCACTTGGGTTTACAGTGGATGTTGTTATTAATTGTTGTAATTGTCTTTGTTTTAATTGACTTTTATTATTTTGCCCATTGTTTTACTTAGATTGTACATCTCTGACAGGTTTTATTATGCTTTATCCTTGATTGTCTTTTGTACAGCGCTGTGTACACCGACAGCATTCTAGAAATAAACTATAATAATAATAATAATAATAATAATAATAATAATAATAATAAGGTCTGTTTCATACTACATGATTACAGTACTTTGGTACCAGTTTCAATGCCATGACTGCCTCTGAAAGAACAATGAGATTTGTAGTTTGATGGGCCCAAGAGGAGTTCTGGGGCAGAAAACTCTAAATACTTCATGAAACTACTGATCCCAGGACTCCATAGGATGGGGCCATGGGAGTTAAAGTGGGAACCAGCCATTATATTTGCCCAAGCTGATTCTCCCTTATCTGGAATGCCAAAATCCAAAATACTAAAATCCAAAATTATCTACACATGTGGTTGAGATATGACATCTTTGTTTTTCTAATTGTTAGATGTATACAAACTTTGTTTCATGAACAAAATATTATGTATAAAATGACATTCAGGCTATGTGTGTAAGGTGTATACACAACATTGGGTCCCATCTGCAATATATCTTATTATGTAGTTAAAGGTAAAGGTATTCCCTGTTGACAAGGTTGTCAAGGTTGTGTCTGACCATAAGGGGCAGTGTTCACCTCTGTTACTAAGCCAAAGAGCCAGCATTGTCAGAGACTACTCTGTGAACATGTGGCCAGCATGATTGCACAGAGTGCTGTTTACCTTCCCACCAAAATGGTACCTATTTATCTACTTGCATTTACATACTTTTGAACTGCTAGGTTGGCAGAAATTGAGACTAGTGATGGGAGCTCACCCCATCATGCAGCACCCGGGCCTCGAACTGCCAACCTGCTATCTTGCAATCAACAGAGTCAGCATCTTAACCACTTGAGCCACTGCATCCCTCTGTCTTATTATGTATTTGCAAATATTTCAAATTCTAGAAAATTTCAAATTCTGGATATTTCAAATTCTGGAAAAAATGCAAAATCCAAAACAGTTCTGATCCCAAGCATTCAGATAAGGAGACCCAACCTATATAGTGTGAAAGAGACCTTGGAAGTTAATTAGTTTATTTATAACTAAAAGAGAAGTCTTTCAGTATTGCTTTGTAACTGTATCACAACCCCGATGAGAATAGAAAAGTACAGAGGAGTAACCTTTTGGACTACAACTCCCAGAATCCCCTATCCAGGATCTTGGTTGGCCATCTTGGTTTGAAGATTCTAGGAGTCACTTTCTGAAAGAGCCACCTTTCCAAGCTCTGGTTCTGACACAATATCCCATTGCATTACACTTGCAGGGGAGCAACTGTAGGGAAGATCTGTCATCTTCTTGCTCCTAGAAGTACCTGGCTAGCCACCATGGAAAGCTTGATGTGACACTACATTAAACCTTGGTCTGATCCTAACAAGCTTTTTTTTAACATATCAGGTGGGAATGCTCTTGTTGTGTGTGTGTGGGGGGGAAATTCCCAGCATTCCTCACCATTAACTTTACTGGCTAGGGCTGATGGGGAATGCAGTCTAACCACATCTAGAGGGCCAGATGATCCTCCACCCCTGTTTTGTGTGGAACACCTGTTGGAAAAACCTCCATTGATTAATTTCTACTTGCTTGTTACTGGAGCTATGGTAAGCACAGGAGGTTCACCCCAACCAGTTTGCCATCCAAACAACTCAAGAGTTCTCCATCTGCTCCTGGTATTTGAATAACATATCTGGGACTCAGCAGCTTGGCTGAGTTCTGTCTGTCACAACATCAAACACTGCTTCCATTTGCTCATGACTTGCTACCAGCGGGACATTCATTTTCTGTATAAACAGCAGTAAAATCCACCTGATGCAGCAGTCCCACCTGTAATTGCTTATTCTTGTCCGATGGTAAGGCGGAAAGTGGGAACATAACCTTCTAAAGGAGAGGAAATTATGTGCTGGCTGCTTTCCTGGAAGAAAGCAACAGGAGTCCAGTCTGTTAATGAGCCATTTCAAGTCTGAGTCTGCCTATTCCACATCCCTCCACCAAAACAGCAAGCTTCACTTTTCATATCTTCCTATGTAACCAGCCAGTTAGCCTTGAAAATGTTCCCTATCCAATCTCCTGCACTCCCACTTCCAACTCAAGTTTCCTATAAAAATGCAGCCCTTGAAAGCTGGACATCAGATAGTGAATGCAAAGAGATCCTTAAGTCCCATCTTTGCATCCCAACTTGTGTTTTTTTTTTAAAAGGGTGCAGAAATAATGCAGTTTGACACCACTTTAACTGCTATGGCACAGGCCTGCAGAATCCTGGGATTTGTAGTTTTGAGGGACACCAGCACTCTTTCACAGAAAAGGCTAAAGACATTGTGAAATTACAAATCTCAGGATTCCATAGGATAGAGCCACAGCACTTAAAGTGGTGTCAAACTGCATTATTTCTACAGTGTAGATGCATCCTAATTTGGCTAACTTGCATTTTGTCCTTTGTTTAAAGAATCAGACCAGGATCTCCAAGGTAATTTCAGGCTTTGGGGGGAAAGAGAGAGGGATAGGAGCTCAGATTCATGGATCCCTTGTTCTCACACAGGCATGCTCTCTTCTCTAATTCAGGGATGGGGAACTTGCAGCCCCCAAATTAGGCTACATTGTCTTCTTGCCTGCTGGCAATGCAGACTGGAAGTAGTATGTAATATGGGCTCAGCCCAAATACAGACCAGGAGAAATTCTATTTCAGTACTTTTGTGAAGACTTTACAGAAATTCACACATTTCTTCATATTTTGGGATGGAATGAATTAGAGATTGAAATATTTCAAGTATGGTTGGAAATTGGCAAATTTCTCCATCTTAGCTAGAATATCATCCCATCCTCCCTGACCATGGAGCAGGCTGACTGGGGTTGATGTGAGCTGCAATACAAAACATCTGGTAGGTGCAGTGTCAAAGCATATGTCAATGTTGGATTACCATGAAGACAGATTCTTTTATCACATCTGTTGAGTAGATATGAACCTTAGTCCCTACCATACGAAGCACCAAAAATATCTCATTTGCAGGCCTTCCATGTGAAATCGACCTTAGGCATATCTAAAGACTTAAGCTTTCTAAAAGTGTGTAACTCCTTCTGTTTGTTTGTTTGCCTCACCAGCACTCCATTTCCTATGTTTCCTGGCAGTCACTGTAATTGGGAGCCCTTCTACAATTGCTGACCCTTTTCACAATTATAGAGTATTTATTCCAATTCATCTGCCATGGCTGCATCCCATGGAATCCTGGGATTTGTAATTTGGTCAGGAGTACCAGAGGAGCTCTCTGACTGAGAATTCCAAAGGTCCCAGAATGCAGCCATAGCAATTAAAAATACAATCATACTGCTATAATTATGTAGCATGAACGAGCTCCAATAATAGATTTAGCAGAGCATGGGAATGGTGATGAACATGCAGCAAAGCTGCATCA
Organism: Phrynosoma platyrhinos; assembly: GCA_020142125.1. Taxonomy (NCBI): domain Eukaryota; kingdom Metazoa; phylum Chordata; class Lepidosauria; order Squamata; family Phrynosomatidae; genus Phrynosoma; species Phrynosoma platyrhinos. The sequence continues at coordinate 176,146,511 of CM034703.1, forward strand.
TATGAAATACCAGACATCAGTAGCATGGAAATTTGGAGGTCAGTAGTTGTTCTTGCACTACAACTCCCATCACTTTGACCACAAGACATGCTGCTTGGGGCTAATAGGTTAATCTGAAAAGCCACAGCTTCTCACCAACTGGCCGCCCAGCCAGTTAGCCAGGTTCAGCAAATGAAGGACAGAATTCTCTTGAGAGTTTTTTCATTCACATTTCCAAAAGTGAGATCCAGGATTCATGCTCAATAGTTGATCCTTCGCTCTTCTCTCTGGCTTTTCTTCGCAAACGAAGATTCAGGAAGGACTCATCCCACGCTTTTTGCAAGCACAGTGATGACTAAAAAGGCCAATCTGAGATAAACAAGTCCGGTTGCAGAAAGCACAGCAGAAGATCTCCTTGGGTGATCCATAGCTATAAAAACATATGGGCAAGAGCTCTCACAGAGTGTGAGCCTGGGCCTAGCTGGAAGTGACCTTTTCCTTGTATGGCCTTTTTCTTACCAAAGCAGAAGTGGAAGTCAGGTAAGGGAGACTGATGGTGACATCTTCGGATGCAGGGTGGCAGGAAGACAATACATGCTTTTTTTGTGATTTAAGAATTTTTAAAAGTTTTAAATCAGTGTCATTGGTGTGTGTGTATGTGTGTTGTGTCATTTACAAAGCAGGTGAAAAAAGTAAACAAAGGCTGTCAGGACCCCAAATGTAGACTTCTTCAACAAAACTTAGTGTGTTGTGACCTTGGAAAATACTTGTTAAATATATGTTGACCATTAAGAGACAAAAATAATGACCACAGATGATTTACACAACTTTAAATTAGACAATGAAGACATTGGAATAGTGAAAGATTTCCTATACCGTGGCTCAGTCATTAATCAGAAAGGAGACTGCAGTCAAGAAATTGGATTAGGACCTGAAAGGGCAGCTATAAAGATCCTGAAGTGTAAATATATACATCACTGAATACTAAAGTTAGGATTGTTCATGCCATTGTATTTCTCATTTCTATGTATGGTTGTGAAAGCCAGACAGTGAAGAAAGCTGATAGGAAGAAAATCAACTCATTTGAAATGTGATGTTGGAGAAAAGTACCGAGTTTACTGTTGATGGCCAAGAAGACAAATGTACTTGTACGCCTTATTCTAAAGTCTGTGGATTAACTGAGTATATTTAGATGAAGCAAATTTGCCTGTTGTTTCCCACTTCCCTCCTTTAAATGGTGCCCAGGGATTCCTTTTTGTATTTTGTATCCCTATGTTCTGTTAGTCCTGATACTAAAAATAGATTCTGGACTCTTTGAGCTTGTTGAATCTTTCTAGAACTTAAGCCCTGAATTCAACTATTAATTCAACAATGGGATGTCATGTCATATCAGTCAATGGAGCACTTTAAAAATATGACCTGTATCTCTTGACAGCTCAGAGGCCAGGAGAAGAATTCATTTTCTCCTTATTAGGGCTTTTTCACAGATCTGTCCATAGCTGCCATGTTGGAACTGTTGAAGGCTCTTAGGAGATGATCACACATGGCTTTTAAACTTCAAATAACATTGGAAAATATCACCTTTGCTGATATTTATTGCACAATGACACATCCGGCCCCCTAGCTGCTGTGTCTCCAAAGCATGGTTAGGGCCTCCTTTTTCATTGATGGGGGAAACACATCAATGGCTCCCAATTGCACTGCAATCTCATTAATCCTCAAGTGTGAAAATTTGCTTCTGCAGCAGTTGTGACATTGGCAGTCACATGGTGTCAGTTTCCTCCTCTCCCTCTGTCCCTCACACTTACTAATTCCAAGCAGGCTTTCCTATTTCCCCTAGTTCTTTTCTTTACTTACCTGTAACTTGTGTGTGTTGTGTGCCTTCAAGTTGTTTCAACCTATGGCAACCATAAGGTGAACCTATCATGGGGTTTCCTTGGCAGGATTTGTCATTGCTTTCTGCTGCGGCTGAGAGAGTGTTAGTTGCTCAAGGTCACCCAGTGGGTTTTATGGATGAGCTGGAATTGAACCCTGGTCTTCAGAGTCGTAGTCCAATGCTCAAACCATTACAGCATGCTGGCTCCCTTAGATTGCATTAGCATAACTCTGAAATTGCATTAAAAATAAAAATAAAATAAAATGAGCCAGAAAGGTATGCTGGGTAGGGCAAAGGGCAGGGTTAAGGGGGAGTGCAGAAGAGAGTGTGATGGCAGAAGGAGCCTCAGTGGTCTGGTTTTGAAAACCTGCAAAAATGGCTGCTCTCAAACCGGTGTTTCCACTTTTATTGACTTTGTGATTGCGGTGTGAAAGGGGCTCATGTGGCAAGGTCCTGACTGGGAAGGGCGTATTGGCCTGTCTTGCCTTCAGCTGTACAACCAGAAAAGAGGAAGTTGTTTTACACTTGACAGTTGTAGTACTATGATTCCACTTTGACTGCCATGGTTCTGTCCTATGGAATCCTGGGATTTGCAGTTTAGGGAGGGGCCCTTAGAACTCTCAGCCAGGGAGCTCCTCTGGTGCCTCCAACCAAACTACCAATCCCAGGATCCCACAGGATGCAGCCAAGGCAATTAAAGCAGAATTACAGTGCTATAACTGTATAGTGTGAAAAAGCCCTCTGGTAGCAACTTCCCTTTCATCATTAATATAGTTGCTGCTGCCCTCTAGTGTCAAACACTGGATTGTCTGATAACAATAATATCCCATGTATTACCGCAACAGTAATTTGTCATTGATGTCTCATTTGGGGTACCAAAATTGCTTTATCTTTAGTTGGCCACATCTAGTACCCCTGATTCCAATTATCACCCCCAATATGAATCGGGATATGGTGAGGGACACCAACTCTGGATGGAACAAAACCTGTAAGTGCCATTCTCTTCACCAGGCATGAAACGTCAACTCAGCAAAGGTAACATCTTCAGTTATCTCATTTGTGTGTTTCTAGCTTTTGGTTTAAGGCCTCAGGAACCCCTCCCTTAAGAGGGTCTCCAGGTTCTTCCTTAAATATGTAATTGAGAACTGCTGCCGTACTGTGGAATTGTCTTTAATATTATTGTTGTATTTTAAATTGTTGCTTTTAACTTGTAATTGATTTAATAACTTTTTAAGGGGGGGAGAACTAGATTTTGTTGTTGTGTGTTTTATTGCTGTTAGCAGCCCTGATTGATCTCAAAGGGGCGGGATATTAATTATTATTATTATTATTATTATAAATCAAACCTAAGTTTAAGTTTAAGGCAAAACTCAGCAGAGGGTGAATTCAACATGTTTTCTTGCTTCAGAATTCTCTAAAAGGCTCTGGACTTCAGAGTTCTTCTTCTTCTCCTTCTCCTCTGCTCCCATTTTGAAAAATACTCTGTTTCTTGCATATTTCTGATTTCTATGTGTGGTTGTGGTAGCTGGCCAGTGAAGACAGCTGACAGGGGAAAAAAATCAGCTCATTTGAACTGTGGTGCTGGAGGAGAGTTCTGTGATAACATGGATTATCAACAAGACAAATGAATGGGTCCTAAAGCAAATTGGGCTAGAAATCAAAATGACTAAATAGAGGCTATTGTGCTTTGGACATGTCCTGAAATGATGTGACTCACTGGAAAAAGTAATCCTTGGTAAAGTGAAGGTCAGCAGGAAAAAAAGGAAAACTGCATTCCTGATGGCTAGACTCAGGCCTAAGCAGACTGCCAGAAATAGTGCACATTAAATTGAGGCACTGCCCTGGCTCAGTGCTAGGGAGTCATGGGAACTGTATTTTTTTCTGAGACACTGAGCCTTCTCTGTCAGAGAGCTCTGGTGCCACAATAAATTACAGTTCCCATGATTCCCTAGCACTGAGCCAGGGCAGTGCCTCAATTTAATGTGCACTATTTCTGGCAGGAAATTTATAGCCCTGACCTTGCAAGATCTGAGCACAGCTGTTGAGAACAGGGTGACTTGGAGATCTCTGGTGCATAAGATCACCATAACTTGACCTGACATCATTTAACACACAAGCACTGCAATCCTGTATGGCTCACCATACTGTAGCCTGTGTACCTACACTGGGCTAAGCTACATGCCACTGAACTGGATTTATCATACAGTCTCTAAAGCCTCCCACCAACTTCATGGCCATTCTTTTCCTTGCAGGGAGTGGGCAGGATCAAAGAAAGCATCTCACTACATCCCCATCACCAAAAGTAGAATGGTTACATCAGTACTGAGATCTGCTGAAGCCTGCTGGAGTTGTCACTGAAGCTGTAGTAACTCTCAGATGCTTTTTTTTCTGGTCCTGCCCACACTCCACAAGAGACAGAATAGGCATGTGTTGCTGTTGGTGGTGGTGGAGTTTTTTCATAAGCTGTATAGTAATTCAGGAGTCCAGTCACACACTGCTGCCCTCACCCAAAGAGGAGGTTCTGTTTGCCCCTCCCATCTTGAAGATATACTTCTTAATGCTTCTTGAGCAAGCACTACTGAAATCATAGAATCACAGAATCTTAGAAGGGACCATCTAGTTCAGGGGTCCTCAAACTACAGCCCACGGGCCACATGCGGCCCACCAAGGACATTTATCTGGCCCGCTGGGTGTTTTTGCTGGATGAGACCAGCGGTATCACTAGGGGGGTGCAGGTTGCACCAGGTGACACCCAAAGTGGGGCTGACACCACTTTGGCAGAAATGGGCTGTGGCGTTCAGCTGTATCCCTTTAAAAAGCTGAGGAGATGGTGTGAGTAGGATGAAGTTCAGTGGGAAGGGAAAGAAGAGGCTCCAGGGTTTGGTTTGGTTTTTGTTTTTTTAAAAAACATTAAGTTTGAATTTAAATTAATTTTTTTAAAAATAGCTGGTCCCCCTTCAGCTGCAGCCGAGATCTTGTCCAGACACAGATGAAATGGAATGATGTTCTATGGAAGTTCTCCCTAGTTGTACTTGAAGCTGTCCTCCAGAAGGGTTAGGGGAGATTCAGACATGCATGTGAATACACGAACACATACAGAGAAAGAGAGAAGGGGAACATGTTAATTGCAGTTGTTTCCAGTGTTCAGCATGGAATTGTAGAAGCAATCCTCTCTTTTTACACAAGGGGTCACCCAAGAGCTACATTGACAATGATCATCTCCCGCCCTTGAACTAATTAATGCACTGTTTGTCAAAGACCACTGTTTGGAAGGAAGGAAAGAAACTATTCCATGGGGTACATTGCATTGAGTGAAAAAGAGGCACAGGTGCACAAGAGCAATGAGTCTTGAAAATCATTGGGAGGGGGAGCTTAATTAAAAAAGGACCACAGTTGAATGTCATTTCTGTCAGATTTGGAGGGGAAAGCAGTCTAGGAAAAGTAAACTTAACTAAATTGTTACTACAGATTTTTGGCCTCTATTCTTAACTAGCCTAAGAATTCTGAAAACTGGTATTAAACAAACAAACAAACAAACAAACATGAAACTCACACATTTTGTAACCATTTGGTGGTCTTAATAAAAGTATCACCCAGCTCTGATTTTTTTTTTTAAAAAAAATCATGGACATCACTGCTACTGCTTTTGAAAAAAAAATTATTATTATTATTATTATTATTATTATTATTGCTTTAACATGAAGTCATTCAGCGACAATTCACGTCATTGTGAAGTCGAAGGCTTTCATGGCTGGCATCCATAGGTTTTTTGTGGATTTTTCACAGTCCGAAAAACCCACAAAAACCAATTCAAATCATATTTAGAATAAAATGACACTGTTTTGAAAGTGTAGATAAGGTCAACAAATCTGTGATTATGATTGAGGGATGATTTTCAAGACTAGGATCAAACTAGATTATGTGCTTAGGTTTTCTGCTTGCTCTTTGGAAGTAAACATGGTTTTAATTTGCAAATCTGATCACTGAGGAAATCCCATGGTTGGAGAAAAAGATGTACTAATAGTGGGGAAAGACATTGTTAGTATCTAGTTTGACCCTAGAAACCATACACTCCCCTCAATCCATGTTCCTTTAGTTGTGTAATGCGTATTACACAGAGGGAGTATGAACTCTCTCAGAGGGAGGCAAAGGCAAACCCCCTGTGAACAAATCTTGACAAGAAAATCCTGTGATAGAGTCACCATAAATTGGAAAAGACTTGGAAGGCATAAAAACAGCAGCAGCAGCAGCAGCAACAACAACAATAACAACAACAGATGCCTTGCCATGACATAGAGCAGTGATTCCCAAAGTGGGCACTACTGCCCCCTGGTGGGCGCTTCAGCAATCCAGGGGGGCGGTGATGGCCATAGGTGCATTTGGGGGTGATGAACAACTGTAAGGGGGCAGTATAAAGTATAAAAGAAAGAAGAGAAGGTTTAGAAAAATTAATTTATGTATTCTGCTCATAACGCTTAATTTTTCTTTCAACAATGTACTGGACGTTGGCTCAGTTCCTGCATACTCCCTCACTTGCATTGAGGTATGTGCAATCGCACACTGCTAGTGTTCATGTCCACTGATTTGCCGTTACAAAACATGTGAGCACTACGAGCATTGTTGCGGGCAACTGCCGCTCGTGTGATTGCTCAATCACAAGGCCAAAGCCTGGAACGGCAGCGACAGTACTGGCTACTGGCAGTACTACAAGCAGATTTTGGATCACGCTATGAATCAGGAGATTTCCCGTAATTATTACAGGAAAATGACGGCGTAATATAACTCTAAGTTATATTGTTGTGATATTGTGACAAGTTAAAGTTAACTAACAAATAGTGCGACTATAATTGGTGAGTATTATTTATTTATTTTGTAATAGTTATATGTGCTTTACAATTAATAATATCATGTTTATTTATTTCATTAGTATTTATTTTAATTTGTTTTTTACAAAAATATTTCAAAAAATTACAAAAGAATTAATTAAAAATACCTCCATAAAAAATTATTTTTTCTACACATAATAATGGCTCAACCAAAGAAAAAATGTAGACAATATAATATCGAATATTTGAAATACGGCTTTATTGAGTCATCTGTAAACAATACATTACCAATGTGCCTGATTTGCCATAAAGTTTTATCAAACAAAGCTATGAAATCTTCCAGACTACAAGAACATTTGATTAAAATTAACAGTGATAAAAAAGATAAGGATTTATCTTACTTTCGAACACCAAAAATAAGAAAAATTTATCAAACAATCGACATTGGCAAAACTCTTTTCAACCACAACCACACAAGATGGCAATGGCTTGCTTGCTTCTTACAGTATTTCGTTAATGATTTCCAAATTGGGAAAACCTCATACTATTGGTGAAGAACTAATTATACCGG
>CM034703.1:176153862-176193826 GCA_020142125.1 Phrynosoma platyrhinos
AATTCATTACAATATGTAATTAAAGCTATCAACACAATCAGAAGCAAACCATTGAATGACAGATTATTTTATCTTTGTATTGAAAACGATGAAGAATTTAATCATTTGCTGCTTCATACAGAAGTTCGTTGGTTGTCAAAGGGTGCCTGTTTAGATTTTATAAGCTGTTTAACTCAGTTTTATAAGCTGTTTAACTCAGTGCTGGAGTTCTTGAAAGATAAAAATGATGCTTTATGATCCAATTTAATTCAATCCAAAAGTGACATCGCTTACTTGACCAACTTCTTTCAAAAATTTAATGAAAGCAATCTTCAGCTTCAAGGTGATGAACTGAATTTAATAAAAACAAAATCTGTTATTTCTGCATTTGTGACAAAACTTCTGTACAAATGAAATTTTGGACAAGGGGAATTCAGGCAGTTCCCAATTTTATCAGGAGCAGAAAAAAAAGATGAAGACATACTTTCATATTGTAAGCACTTGGATGCTCTCCATTCAGATTTTAATCAACGATTTGATGATATTTTGAAAATGAACATACCTGATTGGATTTTGGATCCTTTTTCAAGTGCAAACACAGAAGAATCTCCACAGTTACAAGAAGAACTGATGGAAGTAACTACAAATGATGAATTGAAATTTAAATTCAAAAGCGGCTACCAACAATTCTGGCTGCAAAAGGAGATCCCTACAGCTTATCCAGAAATATGGGCTGTAATTCAAAAGTTCTTAATTGCATTTCCTTCATCATATTTAGTGGAACGTGGATTCAGTGTGGTAAACAATTTATTAACAACAACAACAACAAAGAAACCGATTGCAAATAGTCAATCGCGGTGATTTAAGATTACTGCTGATGAAAATAGAGCCGAGGATTACTAAATTGGTAGCAGCATACCAGGTTCATCTTTCTCATTAAGATGATTTCGAATGTTTTAACTTTTTTTGTATTACGTTTCTGTTCTGAGTTCAATAAATAGTTTCATAATTTCAAACTTCAATGTTTCTATCTTTCTGTTTAATTGCTATTAAAAATTTTTAAAAATTAATTTCCAGTCAGTGCTGAGTAATATTTTTTCTGGAAAGGGGGCGGTAGGCCAAATAAGTTTGGGAACCACTGACATAGAGAAAGCTGTGTCTGTATCTCTCAGGTGGAGAATCTGTGGTCCTTAGTTGTTGTTGGACTACAGTCTCCATCATGCCTGATCATTGTACCTACTGAGAGGACTTGGGGGGCTAACATCTGCAGGGCCTTTGTGTCTTCTATCAGTGCTGTTAAACTTTGTATTTCCAGACTCCTCAGCTGCTTGGTGATCTAGGATAGTAGTGCAGGAATTCACTGTGTTGACAAAGCCTACAGAAAACCCACAAATGGTACAGGTATAAGCCCCATTGTTATACGAGAACATTGGGAGTGCTGCAACTGATCTAATTACAACCATTTCTTCTTAATTCACTCATTGAAAATTGGGAAATAAAGAGGTGTCTAGAAGCAGGTAAGAGCACAATGGGAGCAAAAATTACTGCTGAGCCGCATCCTTTATTCCAGAGCTGTCTGCCAATTTCTCTTTGAAATGTAACAATAAATCACATTTCTAAATTGAAAGAACCAGCAGTCACCTCTCACCCAGAGATAAGCCCACAGCAATACTGAGTGTTGAATATCAGTGCTACTGTTTGAGACTCACTTGAAGCCATTAACCAAAGTCTACTTGCTGAAGCTGGAATGAGCTTACTATATTGAAGCTTGGATCTCCTACTGATCTGTGGCCTATGTTTACACCCTGTGAGTGCCTGTGGTGAAAAGGCAACAATGAGATCTCCATCTTGGGCTCAGGAGGCCTGCAGGTGTGGCTTAGAGCCATGGTTTTATGAGGAAGGAGTTCGTGGCAGTGTGACAGGGCAGTGTTGTAACCAGGACAGGAGCTCTGCCTTAAGTTTAGCTCACTCTTGGGGAATTTAACTATTAGCTTGAATTACTGGCTGGGTTACAAAGCCCTGCAATCATCCCTGTGTATTCCAAAGCTGGAGGCATAAAGGACCACAGAGGCAAATCCTCCATGAATTGTATTTTATTTCAAAAGGAGAAAATTAACATATACTCCTAAAAATCACTCACACGAACACACAAGAACTGAGAAATAAAGGTGTTAGGTTAGAACAGAGTAAGGCCTTCTAATGGAGATATGACACCTGTTTGGATGCTGCTCCTCTTGATGACGTTCTTGGATGAGAAAAATGGGAACTCAATCGCTCCCAGGCCACTGGAGTTTGGTAAGCAAAAGAGGGGTCTAGCAAAGTGAAAACTAGCAGCACCTCTGCCCAAGCTAATCCAACTAAACAAGGGGAAGGTCCCCCAATTTATAGGAAATTTGTGCCCTGGGGCAAAATCAAGAGAAGTGATGTGCCTAAATGGTCCAAATCTTTGATATGCATAAGTGACACTGAAGTTGGGTCTTCCAAAGGTGTATCATGGGTGTGTGAATGGGGTATCCCTGCATCAGGACCATTTAAAGTGTCAGGTAGATGGAGTTGTTTACTCTGACTGGAGCCATCCTATTGTCTCATAGCTAGGTTCTTCCTCACCCCCCCCCCCCCGCAACATGTCCAGAAAATAAATCCTCTTGGCAATTCCTAAGCTAGCTGATGTGACCTGCTCTCTTTCACATTATGGCGTCCACATGAGGATCATAGAGGCTAAGTTTATAGCAACTCTGATACCAAAGAGGAGGGGGCAGTTTAGGTATGTTCAGGGCTAACAACAGCCTAATTCTAACCCCTGTCTGGTCTGGCCTCAGGGGATAAATGTTGGAATATCTTGTCATCCTCTTTTCCCCTTCATAGATAGATAGGATTCCTGCTTGGAATCTCCTCCCTCTCCCTCTCTCTTTTTCTCGTTCAAACTAACCTTGCAATTTAGATCACTCCCTCTTTCAGACTAAGCCTTTCTCTCAAGATTTTCATCTGAGTTCTTACAAACTATGTTTATTGTTTTTTAGTCAGTATCAGTTCTTAGGGAAGCATACTTAGGCAAAGTCAGACTGCCAGAAATAATGCAGCTTGAGGCCACTTTAACTGTCCTGGCTCAGTGCTAAGGAATCATGGGAACTGTAGTTTATTGTGGCACCAGAGCTCTCTGACAGAGAAAGCTCAATGTCCCAGAAAAAACTACAATTCCCATGATTCCCTAGCATTGAGCCAGGACAGTTAAAGTGGCCTCAAGCTGCATTATTTCTGGCAGTCTGTAATGGCCCTCAGTCTTCTGCTGCTCTGCTAATTTAAAGCCAGAATCTAACAGGCTTGGCTTTCATATTCTGATATTGGGAAACTTAAATTATCCCACAATAAAAGACTAGGTTAGGCTTTCACCCAGCACTTTGGTAGAGGCCTTACCCACTGACCCTGAATCCTTGGTGTTCAGGCCTTGCATTGAACTAGGACTAGTCACTAGTTAACCAGGTGTAGAAGGAATTTTAATTGGAGGCTACATTGGTGGGGTTTTCACTTCTCTCACCATATCTTGTCTGTTGTTATTGTTAACAGATGCTTCTTCTTTGTCACAGATTTAACTATGTGGATTTTGGGTGCACAAAGAGCAGCTGACACTGGGGCTCAAGAAACGCATGCCCAGCTTGGGGTCACTTGTGCCAGACCTGTCCCTAGGGACAAACATCACCTTACACTGCAGTAGAACCCTGAACCTGATCACTCCTTTAGTAGCCCAGCAGGCATCTTGCCTGGAATGAGCATCCGCCAGCAGATGGACTGTCCAATGACTGCATCCTTTCCCCTATGCCGTGCCAAATGCTACTATATTATGGTCAGTTCTAATCCATTCAGTTTTTATCCAGTTTGTTTTTTATTGTTTGTTGTTGTATGCCTTCAAGTTGTTTCCAACTTATGGTGACCCTAAGGCAAACCTATCATGGGTTTTTTTCGCAAGATTTCAGAGGAGGTTTGCCATTGCCTTCTCATGAGGCTGAGAGCATGTGACTTGCCCAAAGTCACCAGTGGGTTTCATGGCCAAGTGGAGAATTGAACCCTGGTCTCCAGAGTTATAGTCCAACACTGAAACTGCGATATAACACTCACTCTCTCCAGTTTGTTTCACCTATCCCCTTTTGCCCTTGATACTCACAATGCCAAAGGCACAAGAAATCAGCACTCCTTTAATCTAAATTAAAACCACTCTCTTGTTCCATAATCAAAGATCACCAGTACAGATATGAACCTAGAGTTTAAGTGTAAAAGTATGTAAGATGTAAAAGTACATAAGAGAAGTCCATCATTATATTTACATCTGATGATGCCACTCCCCCCCCTTCAAAAAACCTGGCAGCACCCCAGCCTCAGGGTTTCTGGGGCACTGCAGATTGGGGTGCTGGGAAGTGATGTCTGCAGCACTCTTCTAGTCACAGGGTGCATTGAGGATAGGCAACTGGAGAAACCCCTCTTAGGCCCTGCCTCAACTCCTTATCTCAATGTGCCCTGCAAAGTGCTTTGGATAGCATTTCTCAGTGCTCTGATCTACAGTGCCTTGGAAACCCTTTGTGTGGGGCACTGGCAGGCTGAAAAAGTCAGGTTTGGGGATCACATTTGCTCCTTAATGGCCATAAACATGAAGCCCCAACAATGGCTCTCAACCCAACAGGATATTCTGCAAACATTTGCTGTTAATTTTTAATCCAAGTTTTGCTTGGTGGCTACAGGAATAATACAGTGGCTGGCATCATGTTCACCTTTTCACCTTCAATACCAAAAATATATCTATTTTAGAAAAAGACTTATGTTTCTTAGAAAAATGGTATAATCAAAAGCATTTCCATATTTCAATCTCCATGCATCTTGAAGTTCCAAATTGTCAATTAAATAAATAAGTAAAGATATTGGCGATTTAGCTTAGCTTTTGATTTCACTAGCCATCTTTGGGGTGATAACTCCTTTACAATCACCACAAAAAGTCCAGTTTTCATATGATGAGCACAATATTATATCCATTAACAAACTGTAAAAATCTGTTTTATTTTCTGATGGTGCATAAACACCAACAATCAATGTTTTTATTCCATAAAGAGAAACTTCTACACCATTTGCATCTTCAAAAATATTTTCTGTTCGGCTTTCTGTTCTCAGTGGCTGCATCCGCACTGCAGAAATAATGCAGTTTGACACCATTTTAACTGCCATGGCTGAATGCTATGGAATTCTGGGAACTGTAATTTTGTGAGACATTTAGCCTTCTCTGTCAGAAAGCTCTGGTGCCACAATAAGGTACAATTTCCAGAATTCCATAGTGTTGAGCCATGACAGTTAAAGTGGTGTTTTTGCAGTGTGGATGTAGCCAATGTGCCCTATAACAAGGAAACCTCTGAAGATGGAATTTCCCAGCACTTTAGTGACAGGGAAACTCTTTGGTGGGGGTATTGCCTAGCTGAAAAAGTAGGTTTGGGGGGATGGCATCGTCAGGCCATAGCTATGTCAACATAATGCTGGCATGATAGTTACATCTGACAGTATGGAATCTTGGCCAATATTTTCAATTGGCCCCTGGCCCCATCTCTGAACCAACATATACACCTACAGAGTCTCCTATCTTCCAGTAACATGTCATATAACCACAGTCTAGTTTATTCGATAAATGTATTACCCCAGATTCTCGGCATAGAGTAACAAGTTTTCACTCTGATGTTCAAATCTGACTTGTGTAAATTGTGTTGGTTTTTTTTTTTTTTTTGAAAGAGGTAGTTCCAAGTCATCAACTGAAAATTGTCAAATGAAAGTTTGCAATTAAAAGAGAAAGATGTTATCATCAAGGGCAATAACTGTTTCAACTTGTTGCAGCATGACAAACCAGAGCCTTGCATAAAAGCAACTCAGGATGACCACTGTTACAATGGAAACTCTTTTAAGAATTCAGTGTTAACTGTTTAGAATAGATCATCGGTTCTTGTGGTTTTGCACTTCCACAATATTCCCAAATTGCTTCAGGATGTGGTTTCAAAAAGATTTCACTTGTATTTGACAGCTGCTTTTCACACACAGATGTAAGAGATGTGAGTGACAGAGCAGCTGTTCCTAAGCAAGTGCCTCCCCTTGAACATGCCAGGTGCTTTGGGACCATTGGCAATGCTGGCTGGGGCTGATGGCATGTGGAAACCCAGATATCTGGAGGATCACATGAGCCTCAACCCTGCTGTAAAGTATACAGAAGCAACTATAGATCCCTGAAAGCAGGGAGATCCCTATTACTTATTATACATCTGACTATTTATATTAAGAAGAAAGGGGCAGCTGAACCTTGGAAACATGGAAAGGACATTAAACATAGTAAGAGCCCTGCTGGATCAAACCAAATGTCTGTCACATCCAGCGTTCTGATCTCACAGCAACCAATCAGTTGCCTATGGGAGGCCTCCCCTGCATGTGTTTCCTCAGGAACTAGCACACATATTGCCCCTCATATTGGAGGTAACAAATGGACACGACAATCTAACTCTTCCTAAGTTTTCTCCGATAAAAAGTTATCCAGGTTTATGGCCATCAGTACATCTCAAGGTAGCTAGTTCCATAGTTTAACTATGCATTGTTTGAATAAGTACTTACTTTGAACTGTCTTGTGTGTTTCAGATGATGTTTTGATGATGATTCTGTTCTATATACCGAATTTTCCAGCGTATAAGACGACTGGGCATATAAGACGACCCCCCAACTTTCCCAGCTAAAATATAGAGTTTGGGATATACTCGCTGTATAAGACAACCCCCCTTTCCAACACACACCAAATAAAAAATTTAAAAAATTAGATTTGATTTCAATATGGTAATGTTAATTCCAATGCTTATGACATGCAGGTACTTAGCAGGAAAACTGTCACTTATAAACACAACAAACTACAGATCCCTAGCAGTGTGTTTTGGACCTAACTTTAAAAAAATAGTCCAGATGTAAATGCTGCTGTAAAAATTATTTCCATCTCCCAGCTATGAGATGTTTGGGGGGAAATGAGAAAGTGTTGGGGGGAAGGACTGCCAATATACTACTAGGTGATGCATTCTGGGTTATGTACAATTTGCAGCCAAGTAAGTGACCGTGGGCATGTCACACACTCTCAGCCTCAGAGGATGGTTGTTGTGTGCCTTCAAGTCATTTCCAACTTCCAGGACTGTCCAATGACTGGATCCTTCTCCCTGTGCAGTGCCAAATGCTACTACACTCATCCCTCCACACTTGTGACTTTGACTTTTGCAGATTTGATTATTCACCGATTTTATTAATATGTTCTCTCTAGGAATATCTACTGTAGATCCTCCAGCACAACTCTGCAGTCAACTTTAACCAAAAGTCACACTGAAGGATCTAGAGATTCCTCTAGAGAACACTCCACTAGGCATTTGTAGCTCCTCCGGCACAATTCTACAGTCAATGTTTGGCACTGGAGGACCCAGCGATTCCTAGAGAGGTGTTCTCTCAGGTAAAAACATAGTGTTTTTGTTATTTGTGGGTTTTTTCCACATTCATGGGGGTCTTGTGCCCCTAACCCCAGCAAATGTGGAGGGAAGAGTGTATACTGTGGTCAGTTTTTAATCCATTCAAATTTTGTCAAATTTTTGGTTGTTTGTTGTTGTGTATCTTCAAGTCAGTTCTGACTTATGGTGACTGTAAGGTTAACCTATCATGGGAACCTATCATTGGAAAGTTTTTGCAGAGGAGATTTGCCTTCACCTCAGGCTGTGAGAGTGTGTCTTGGCCAAAGTCACCCAGTGAGCTTCATGGTTGAGTGTGGAATCAAACCCTAGTTTCAAGAATCCTAGTCCAACACTCAAACCACTATGCCACACTGGCTTCCTTCCCAATTAAGGAGGGCCAGAGATTACCACCTTTCCTCATAGGGGTGTTGCTAGTTTCTTTGACCACTCTGGTTTCCTTTTTCTTCACAAAAACATACATACATACACACACACACGTGTGCACTCTCTCTGTCACACACACACACCTTTTCTGTTTCTTAGTACAGAAGAAAAATAAACATTTCTTGATTTTATTTTTAATCTTGTCTAGTGTTGTATAGAAGACAGAAAAGCCAATATCTTGCAGAGATTGGGATGGTACAGAGGACCCTTTCCTTGCAGTTCTCATCCTGGGAAGAAAAGCAAAGAAGTGCATTTCTCATTTTCCAAAGCAATGCTACTCATGCTGGTCACGATGGATGGATGGTGTCCATATCTGATTTTTCCCCTTTCACAGTTCTCTCCATTCCCCATATTTCAGTGCACAGGAAAATGTGCATTCCAGCTTATCTGACATAGAGGGCCTGAACCATCTCAACAGGATGGAAGGGGCCTGAGATCTAGCAGGCAAAGGCCACATACATCCTACTCCTGTAGTTTCATGCTTTGGGGCCTGAAACACTAAGACACTAAGGAGATTTGTAGATGTTTACTCTGCCTTCAGAGCTCCTCTCCCCCTATGAGGGATATTTCCAATTAATTTGAGCCCCTCCTCCATTAGTTTTTCAAGCTCTTTCAATGAGCATCACGGTTGCCATCGCTTCACCAAAACATGCAGCCATATTAGCCAGCAGATGACACATTAAAGATGTCAGCTGTATGAAAACACCATCTCTTGCCTTCTTCATATGAAGATTATTTAATTTAGATCCTGCCTTTCTCCTAGGATAGAACCCAAGGCATAACTGAAATGAAAGGCAGAATTATCCTTTAAATTTTATATCAGATGGACAAAAGGAACCTGATCATGTACTTACTCTTCTTATATCAATCGTTGGGCTGCTGTCCCATGGGCTTTATGCACTCTCACAAATATGTGCAGATCTAGTGGGTCTTTTCCCCATGTCACATCACAAAACTGAAGTCATGCTGAGTTAATAAAACCAGTTGCATAGTGATCTCCATTGGTCCACAGTGTATCAACCACGAGGAACAAACAGGAATGAAGCCTCTTAAAACCGAAGTAAAGTAACACATAGAAAAATCACTAACATGATTTCAAATTGCACAAAATGTTTATTTGCATTAATCTAATACATTTATACCTTTTTGGACTAGACTGTATTACAATTGGTTTTTTTGGCGAGTTCAGCTTTTTTAAAAACAAAACCCAAAACACCTTTCACTTTTAAAAACAAACACATTAAAAAGACCGTGAGAAATCACTGTAAAAGTAGCATAATTAATTGGAGCAAGTTTCACAGTTCTGACAAGAGCAAGAGTTTTACATATATATTTTAGTGGTCTTAACAGTACTGCACTGGAACAGCATACAAAAACACGCAAAAAGGAGAATATATTCAGAGATGGACACATTAGGGGGTTTTTTTTCCAAAAAAAAGTGAGCAGGGGAGAGACAACAAAGATGACTGAGGCATTCAGATGTTCTAAGACAGTGGCACTATTTCTTATTCTACTGTTTTGTTTGCATACCATTAGTATTGTTTGCATACCAATATAATTAAATCTGTATTGCCTCAATCTAGGCATTGCAAATACTTATGCAGGAATTTCATGTGAGCCTCTGCATTTTTTGCCATTGTGCATTCAAATAAAAATGGTACAGATACCACATCTCCAGACTTGTGTGTATCCTAAAGAAATGCCTCCAGGGGATCTGATGTGAGAGACAGCCATTACACCCTCTACCCATGCCAGGGACCAGCACCATATTTGTGCCCATTAGCTATAATTATCTTACTTTCTTTCCTGGAAACTTTCCAGGAGCCAGGAGCCAAATGGCCATCACTTTGTGTAGCACTGTTGTAGAATACTGAATAGCTTTGAAAATGTCTCTGATGAGGGATAAGTGTCTACGTCATCAGCTAATACTGTATGAAAGTTGGGGTTTAATGCTCTATTCTCAACTGAGCATTTCTCCCTTCCTGCATCATATACAAAAGCACTCAGTTCTAAAATATCAACAACTCACTAGCAAGTCTACAGAATATTAAAAACTACCAGGGTACCTCCCTCCTACACCTCTAGTGTACAGGTCTACTTTTTTGACAGGCAAAATATCCAGAATAAAGTCTGAAAAAGGCAACATGTTTGATTTTAGTTTTTAAAACACTGATATGAAAAAGAGCAAGTTAGAAAAAAAGCATAAATTCAATCTTAATATAAGACATTCATAGTACAGTGGGACACACTACAGTAACTGGACACCAATCAATATAATGAAGAGTCTAACATCTTGTTATTTAATGCACATTTTCTACAATCAAATTGCTATGGCATTTCATTGTCCGAGATGCTAAGAAGCAGCACATCTAAAGCCCAGTTTTGCTACTTTAAGTCCCAGACTGATGAGACCTATCAAGTTCTTTAAGCTTCCCTTCCTGAAAAAGGCCATTTGGGTGTATGATGAACCACTACCTAGTTTAATACTCAAAGGTTATCAGCAACTGTTATAGGCTATGTTCTCTGAAATGATAGAAGTAGCAAGGCTACAGCTAACAGAAGTGAAAAACTAGACACTCGAACACTGCAGGGATGCAATCCTAAACATACTTACTAGGGAGTAAGCCCCACTAAACACACTGAGACTTATTTCTGAGTAAACATGCATAGGATTGTGCTGTAAGAATTATTTGAGCACCAAAGTGTCTTGCACACCCATACCAATACCATTGCTTTAGAGTTTAGAACTTGCAACCATTAGTTGCTGGTCACCTGAACCATTAGAACCAACATTTTAAGAGTACTTTCACATCAACACATGTAACTGCCTCTAGAAATGGCACTGTGTGATGGATTCATGTATTAGTTAGCTCTACTTGCATTCTTAAAGAAACCCAAATTAAGCAATTCAGTTGACTATGGAGGACAGCAGATTAAAGCTCAGCCAAGCAATTCTGAAATTTGTCATTATCGACCACGGTTTTCATAAAAACCTTTGGAAGAGGTATATCCATCAAGATAGTATGTGGAATGTTACTCTTTCTTACAGTTTCACTGCGGTACAGTGGTACAATAGCAGTGGTGTATACTTTTAAAATGCTGTTAAAAACCTGTTCTGTTTATATATAAAAGTCACCTCAGTACAACAGGGGGTAGTGGGAAAAGTAAAACTTTATTCACAATCTTCATTTTTTTAAATAGTTTGTGAAAAAGTGATAGAAAGCAACCTTTTCTTTTAAAAAAAGGAACCAAGCCTTTGCTATTGCAGTAACTTTCAAAATTCAAAATTGTCATTTAAAAAGTTTTTGTTTAAGGTTGCAGAAATGAAACTCATTAAATCCATTTAAAAAAACGCATACAATGAATTTGTAAACATCAGGCCACCAGCCAATTTTTACACTGTTTTCCCTGTTAATGTGGAATGGATTACTGATAATGAATGCAGCATGATGGTTTGAACCACAATCCAAAGTTAGGCATGCTGACTGCAGCCTTCACTGTCTTACAGTGGATATAATACAAGAAAGAAATGTTTCTGTGCAAGCCACAATGAAATGAATAGGAGTTGCATAATACTCTACTTGCATGATTCCTATTTATTCCAATAAGCACTTGCCCAAGGAAAAGTGCTTGGAAAACTGTGTGTCAAGCACTTGATATACAAACAGTAATTCTAGGACACATTTTTGTCACTTCAGTTCACAGTAAATGTATTCAGAAAACAAAGTCAGTGCTTTTCTCCCTGTGCAATATTATCCCCCTCTTCCCCAGAATTTTTTTTATATGAGTAATACTGAGTCGGAGGCATAGTGCAGGTTGCCGGTGTGTGCCCAAGTGTGTGTGCGAATCTGTGTTTACTATCATAAATGACGAATGATATCTGCAGAGCTTCTGTACAGATACTTCCAGATAGCGTAATAATGAACGGCAGCAGCTGTGGCAACAAACAGGTGCCAGATGGCATGGGCAAATGGAATGACCCCATCACACTTGAAGAAGATCACTCCCATGCAATAAATAAGACCTCCCCAGGCAACTTCCTGTAGTCCATCCGTGTTGTTCTGTAGATTAATAGAAACATGAAAAAATTACTTTTTAAATACACATTGGCAAAAACTAGCTAGAAAACTATTATTGAGCATCTGTATTGTGCCAGATCAAGTCCCAATGCCATAGAGTCCAATATCCTGTCTCCTGGTGGCCAGTGAAATATTCTAGGAAGCTCACAAGCAGGTTGCAGACAAGAACAGCTATTTGCGTGCACTGCAACACCTGGTATTTGATGGAACACTGATTCTGTGTACAGATGCAGTACTTTCATAACACAACAAATTGACACATTTCTGGAAAACAAGCCCAGTTTCTTTTTTGTAACCATCTAGTAACCATTGGTGTGAGAGCCAGCATGGTGTAGTGATTTGAACACTGGATGACTCTGGAGACCAGGGTTCAAATCCTGGCTTGGCCATGAAAACCCACTGGGCGACCTTCAGCAAGTCACACTCTCTCAGACTCAGAAGATGGTAAGGGCAAACACCCTCAGAATGAATCTTGCCAAGAAAACTCTACGATAAGTTCATCTTAGGGTTGCCATAAATCGGAAATGATTTGAAGGCACACAACAAGAAAGTAATCATTACCACATCTTATGGCAATGAAGTCCAAAGTTAACTGCATATTGAGCCAAATAATTTCTTATGTGTTCACTTAAACTACTGTCGATCAATTTCACTGGGTGATCTCTAGTTCCAACAAGAGAAGGAGAAGCCCCCTGGTTGTTCTCTTTTCCCTGCTAAACATTGGAAGCCCCAGATGGCTTAGCCTACTCTCTCAGGGAAGTTGCTTCATCATTTTGATGCTCTTTTACGCATCACTTTGGGTATCTATTTTGAGGCTGAGGCTGCTCCAATATCATTCCCCCTCCCCCAACTGTATTCTTCTCTTTCATGGGTCAAATTGGAGTAAGTGCCAAAAGGATGGCTGTGTTAGTCTAAGGAAAAGCCTGTACCATATTCTAATGGAAGTTTAAATGGAATGGATATGCCGGAGTGAAATCAATTGTATCTTCTTTGAGTATCTGACCAACTAGGGGTGTTTTGTTAACATTATAAAATTAGGGTGCTTAAAAGTCAAGCAAAAAAAATACTGCCCCAAGGGACAAGAATGTACCTCTATCAAATAAAAAGCATAAGGCAACTATTATGTTCTGTTTTTCCTAAAGTCAAAGTGATTTTCTCCTGCCCTCTAGTTCTGAGCTTTCTGCCCACTTTGAAACACATTGCTTTGCCTGACAGCAATCAAGCAATAATTCTTTAAGAGGATATATTTAAAAGTAATTGAATGAAATATTGTTTAAGGCTGTTATTGCGAATTTTAATACTTTCTTAGCATACCTTCTTCTCTTTCTCTCTGTTTTTTTTAATAAGAAAAAAGAAATCGGTAGTAGTTTAACTATTTTCCTTTTTCAAAGGTCATCTGTCTTATGCACATAAGGAAATCCTTGTCAGTTGTCAATTTTCAATAGTTTCTGAGTGCTTCAAGATTTTTTTTTCTATTTAACAGGAATGCTAATAAGCTCATATTTTGTTCAGAGTCACACTAATTCCCACATCAGCTACTGCATAATCTATTGAATTACTCTCAAGCCTCCAAATACCTTTCCTGGGTCACTATCAAGGCTAAATGAGACATTATACTCATCCCCTTTATGGTTTTTTGAAAGCAGAAGAACCATTTCTGGGGGCCAGTTGATACTGGAGAGTGGGGTGGGGTGGGAAGGAGAGAAAGGTAATTAATTCCTTCCCTGTTCCAGATTGCTGTTCTCTTCCTTTTGGTTTTTGAACTATGTAAAGGAATAAGCCACAGTGGTGGGTGAGATATGGAGATGGGAAATGGCTACAGTTGCATGTGAAAAACCACTACTTCCTTTCTCCCATATCCCTTTACTGAAGTGAAAAAAAAAGTCCAGAAGCAAGTTGGGTTTTAAAAAGACTTACATGGAGCCATGTTCTGCATCTGCACACAAAATATAGTTTTGTTTGCAGATGGTATGGAAATGCCAGAACTGTCAAGAACTCTACATTCATCTAATATTCCCAATGTCTATTACTGCAAGTGGAAGAACATTACCAAAAATTCCACACAAACTTGGATATCTGGGGAAAAGAAGTCTCTAAATCTTTAGCCCCCTGCCCCAATCATCTGTATTCAAATGGATGGAGGTTACAGTTATCTATAAATAGAAACCATGATAGCTTGTATTATATGCCTTTAAATCTCTGTATACCTTGGAAGAAAGATGCTGGTGTGAAGAAAAAAACGGGAAACTCCATGTCCTGTCCGTGACCTTACAAGTAAGCATCAGTGGCCAGCCACATGCATCCAAGATACTGGACTTGCCCCCTACCATTAAATCAGGGAGGACCTTTGTTCTTTATAACAATATGAGCTCCACTTGCATATCTGGGCCAACAAATTTAGAACTAAAATTGGGTGTTTTAAGATGATGCCTGCTTCTGTAGAGAGTATCTGTGTTGTTATTAGGATAATAAATAAATAATAAGTAAAGGACTAGAAACTCTAAATTTCTGAAGTTCTGAATACTGTGTTAAACACCAAGTATGTAAATTAACAGAAGCATTTTTTTAAAAAGGACAAATGCATAATTATTATTACTCGTAATGTCAAACAACTGCTTAAGATTTAGATTATGAATTTTACTACTCACCATGGAGGTCACAACTAGAGCAGGAGAAAAGCCCATTGCTAGGTAGAAGAAGAGCTCCACAATTTTGTATCTATCAAATAAATAAAAAATAGATATACACAATAAGCCTACAGCTATATACATGGAATGTGTCCTCAGTGTACATATATAGCATACATTAAATTATATCCAGGACTTTGGGTGAGCAAACTATTCTTATTCTTCATAATTAGAATAATGTTTTTATAATATACCTTAAAAGCCTATTTGTTCTTACTGCTCTGTGCCTTTAAAAATGGGAAGAGGTTCAGTTGTTTCAATTTTCCATTGTTAATTGCTGGAGGATGAGAAACACTCCCAGATACTCAAAAGGAGGCCTTTTCCCCACATTGATCCAAAATGTCTTCAGGCACACAAAAAATATCCTACAACAGCAAGCTAACAAACTAAAGAGGCTTGTGGCCTCACTGGAATGGAGACGGATTGCAAAAGAGGGGTCCCTGTTGAGATGCAAATAGATTTTAAATTTCCTGGACTTTGGAAATCTCCCTATAGCTACAGGGCCAGAAGGAGAAGGATCTTGCCTGCAAAAGATATCCTCCCCACCATATACCGTCTTAACTAAAGACTGACACAACATATAGGTATCTGACTAACATCTCCAATTGTTTTTCTTCTGTTTGGTTTGCAACATCTTGCCTGATGAAGAAGAAGCCCATGGAGCTTTGAAAGTTTGAAACAAGTATACTGTGCATTTTGGTTGGCCAATAAAGGTATCGCTAATGGATTTTTGTTTGAAACTAAGAAGTAGTCTTTGGAAGGAGAGAATAATAAAGGTAATATAGGAGTAGACAGAGTCATTCAAAAAATTGTTTTCCTCCTGCTTGATTTTTTTCTTTTCAGCAGAAAGGAACAATATCAAATAGCAGATATGCGAGACTGGCTCCATTCAATGGAATGGAAGATGGGTTGCACTTATAAATTTTGTTCCTTTGACAAGAAATCCAGGCTCTTCTCACCCACTCATTTTAAAAGCTGATTGAATTATTTATCAAAAGGAAGCTCAAAAAAGCAAGAGAATTACTTTCTATACAGTGGTTAGGTGCCTGATGATGACATGCTGAGAGGATGTTTGAAAAGGCTAATTTAATAGCTGAGCAGAAGGCTGTGCTTCTCAACAGAATAAGATAATGATTTATAATAAATAAATAATAAAATTTTATTTATACCCCGCCCCTCTGTGCACAATTGGGGCAGCTAACAACAATTAAAAATACATAAAATACAAATCCGAAAGGACCAATACCCACCCACCCCTTAAAAAAGTATTAAACTAAGCACTAACATTGTTTTAGCCAGAAAAAGTAACATGACTTTCTGCTCCCATTTCTAATGCATATAAAAACACATGTAATAAATAATCAAACAGAAGATAATTCATAAACATAAAGTGTTCATTCACAAGTCAGGGCAATCTCTATATCCTTCTTTTTAGATAATCATGCTATTTTAAAATTCTTAAATATGTTATATGTTAGTAATACTTAATTACAGATTATGAGTCAGAATAATCAGAAGAATGTTATCTTGTGTTTTTATTTTTTTATGGATTTATTTCTCCAAATATGGGACAAAAGGCATCTTACAGCATAGATTAAAACCATATATAGTTAAAACAATTTGTACTACCAAAGTTAAAACACAAATAACCGTTCCTATTAAAAACCGCTAATTGAAAACAGTGTAAAAGTATTCACTGGGCAAGTTACACTCTCAGCCTCAAGAGGAAAGCAATGGCATATCCTCTCTGAAAAAAAATCTTCCTTTCATAGGATAGGGTCATCATAAATTGGAAATGACTTGAAGGCATGGAACCACCACCACTACCTTGGGCCAAAGCAAGGGATGGGGACATATGGCCCCTTCAATATTGCTAATCTGCAACTCTTATCATCCTTAGCCAGCACTGCAAACAGTGAGGATTAATGAGAGCTGTAGTCCAACAACACTTGGAGGATCACACACCACTCATACCTATTCTAATCCGCTATCAGACATCCTCCCCAAGTCCTAAGCCATGGCTACTGTTAACATCAGTACAGAATCTGTGCCTACAGACTGGCATTATAGTGCTGGAAGATGTCCGTTCACATCATCATGTTTCTTACTTTTCATGGTAGAGAAATACATAAGTGGCTCCTCCAGCAGCCATAAGCCAGATAAACCATCTCATATGGGATGCCAGAGGTCCAAGCTCACGAAGATTTAACCTTAAAACAAACAAACATTAAGATTACTTTTGAAGCAATGGGTGGATGTCAATAACCATTTGGATTCATTTGCATATATAACAAAAAGATTTAAATTTCCCAAAGGAGAGAAAAAAAGACAAATTGAGAAACACCCTGGCTGGAGTCCTGTTTGTTAATCCCAAACAGGGTAGACCCATTGAATCAATTGTTGAATGTTGAGTTGGTAAGTCCCACTGATTCAATGGATCACCTCTACACAGGAGTCACACTTAGGGATACTAGGTTTTCAAAATAGCAACAAGGAATAGTTAAAATATATTCCTTACTCTGTTGACTATTAACATGTATGTTCTGTCTAAATGCCAATTAAAAGTTACCATAGCCATGCATTTCTCTGTAAAATTAACATTTTGTCTACATTGTCATCAACATGAATTATGATGCAGAAACATGACTTTATGAAAATCCAGCTTTAATATGGATTAAAATTGAATCTGTTTTAATCATATCAAAAATGCTTGACAACTATGATTAAAATTCAGAGTAATCTGCGTCACAGATTTGGTAAGATTTACAGATAAACTGTTTCTCTCATCACTTCCATTTGTGAGTATAGTACAGAAAAACTCTTTTCAGCAAAAGCATATGACCCTGAAATACTCTGAAACAACAAATACTAAACTCCAACAACAGTTCCACTCAAAGCCACATTCACAGTAACAATCCACCTTGACATAAAGGGCATACCCAGATAACTGTAGAAGCCTTAACTATATCTCATTGTAAAGAAAATATTTCAATTCTTGAATACTTTTTATTCACCTTTTCTGAAACTTTCCAAGCTCTGTAATAGCATGTTTCAGTTGAAGTGACAAAATACAATACAAAATGAACCATGCCATAGACTGGCAGAAGGTTGGATTATGTGAATTTGCAGGTCTCCTCCAACTCTAGGATTCTATAGAATTCTTTGCATGAAGGAATTAAAACGTTCAAATCCCGTCTTTCCCATAAAATACACAAGGTTTCCATGGGCCAATTCCAGCCCCCTAGCTTAACCTACTCTATAAGGATAGCTATTAGGATAAAAAGGCAGTCCATGTGCATGCCAGAGAAAGACTGTACTGTACTCTACCTCACCCATTTTGATTGGTTACTGGAATTTTCAGGAGAAAATGTCCACTAGCTTTAAGGTGAGGAAGAAGTAGATGTGCGGTACAATTGTTTGTATTGGAAGTGAGATTTAGACATGTTTGCTTGTCCCTGCAACTTGGCTTCGTCTTTTCTTAAAGGGTCCATGCTTCAAAATACAGGATTTTGGGCATCCCCATTCAGTCTACATGGAGTACAAGCTTTCCAACCCTCCAGTATTGGTTACATGAAAATCCTATAAGGAATTGAAGCTACTACCACACTGCAAAATTAATGCAGTTTGACACCATTTTAACTTTCATGGCTTCATCCTATGAAACCCTGGATTTGTAGTTTGTTGTGGCACTAGAGGTCTCTTGACAGGGAAAGCTAAATATTTCATAAAACTACAGAGCTCTGTAGCACTGAGCCATGGCAGTTAAAGCAGAGTCAAACTGCATTAATTCTACAATGTAAATGCAGTCAAGGTCTTAGGCCCTCAAAAAAGGCACATCCCTTATAATCCTGGAGGCCTTAGTCACAATAGCATTTAGGCCACTGATGGAAAATATTTATTTTCCTGCTATTCAGTTATTGTACATTAGGGTTTAAGACGCACACACAGTTTCTCAAGAAGAAATTAATTCAGTAAAGTTACAATACTAGTATGTGCAAAGAGAAGACTTCTTAGGCCTAATTTTATTTCTTACATTTGATAACTTTGGTTTCCATATAGGAGAAAAGCACAATATAAATAAAATGAAATAAATATCAAATGCTTTTTAAAAAATAAAGCTCTTACCAGCACACAATACATTTTTAAATTTTATTTATTCCCTTGCTTGTAGTAACTTACCACTTATTAATTGAAATCCCACCATTCTTCCCAAAATAGGAATCAAAGATCTTAATGTAATACTGAATAAAAGATATAATTTGAATATCAAAGAAGATCAAAGATTAAAAGATAATTAAATTTAAAACACAATTTAGAAGAAATTAAGAAAAATCTAACATTTGTCTTCTTTCTCAGCAACTAATCCCTTACAAAAAGCCCACCTGGGGATAAAGAAATCTAGAAATTCAGGAAGACAAGGAGGATGTCAACAAGTCATCCCTATTTAGGAAGCTTGGTTTTAAAACCTTAATTAAAATGTCCCAATAGCATCATAAACCATAAACTTTTTTAAAAATACCCCCTCAAGTATCAGTCCAATAAAGATTATAGGCACAACTCAGTTAACTATGGCTCTGAGAAAAAAGTTCCTTCTTACAAAGTCTTTTTACTCTTTACAGATTCCCCCCTTGTAGTGGTTCTCAAACTTTGGTCCTCCAGATGTTTTGGACTTCAGCTCTTAGAAGTCCTACTGTTAGCCAAGCTGGCTGGGGCTTCTGGAAGTTGAAGTCCAAAACATCTGGGGGACTAAAGCTTGGAAATCACTCCAGCTGGAAGTTTTTTTTTTTTCAGCAATGGCATTAGGAGGATGGTGAAAGAAGCTGCAGCAGTGTGTATACAATAAACAATGCAATAAAGCTTGACCTGGGAAAGAATGGGGTTCTGCACTAGGTGATCCTACTGTAGCTGTGTGTGCTTACGTACAACAGGCAAGATAAGCAGCTACCTCTGGAGTCACTTACTAAGCAAGTGTGAAGAGCAAAACAGAAGGGAAAGGGGAAAGCAGATTAGCCTATCTCACCAGCTACCCTGGCCTGTTAAAAAGCATAGGCCTATACGTACATTTTGCCACCAAAATGGAAATCATAAGAAAAGTGGAGGCTACTGAAAGAAAAAAACAACAATAAAACATCACCCTCAGATGCATTTTGGAAGAACTTTCAAAGTGGTGTCTAGAAGATTCAAAATGTTTTTGTTTAATTCAGGGGGTTGGATTAGCTGGCCCTCATGGTCTCTTTTGATTCTATGACTTATACAAAGTTTGTCTGGCCTGGTTGCTTCATTTTATATGTGCATGATGTAAATTTTGAATAAAAAGTATGCTGAAACTTTTTTTTCTGGTTCCATAACACAATCCTTATTCTATCCCTGTTCTTCTAGCCTCTGGTACCAAAGCTGTTGTTAAAGATGTAAAACCAAGGAACACATCTACTTTGTTAACTGAGGTATACAAGGGGGTATTGTTAAGTAATAATTATCACCCAGAAGTTATTATGGTATATTGATGAAATTGTGTCAGTGTCATCACCACGAAGTGACTCTTTTCCCCAGAATGAAAAATCCATTGCAGGGTTGCTGATTTGACAAGACAGATGATGTCATTTATGAAGTGAAAAAGTGGTTTAAGGCACAATCTGGCAACTTCTACAATAACGGTATTTGCAGAGTCAAGAAACACTGGGCAAAATGTGTAAATCTGGATGGGGACTATGTAGAAATAAATTAACAACTACAAATCAAAACAAACTTTCTGTCAATTTTTTTTAAAAAGATGATAATCAAAACTTTACGATACCCCTCGTACCTATACCGATGTTTGAGGAGAACACAAAGGAAGGGCCAGGTCAATGAAAGCAAGGTGTATGCACTAAAGTTTTTTTCATGACATGTAAACACAAAGATAGAAAAAATACTTATTTTATTAAATGAAAAAAAATGATTTCTTGTAACTATAGATTAGCCCTTGAGCAATTAGTCACCAGTCTACAAAGCTACAAAAATTACATGCCACTGCAATTTTAACTGTCAGAAAATATATATTTTAATCCTTACCATGGTGCATATGATGCTGCAATGAAGATATAGATCATCATTCTGTCACACATATGGAAACAGTGCTCCATTGTCCTAAATGAAAAAGGCAAAAAAAAGGGAACCGTTCATTAAGGGAAAGAGAGACATTATGGCCTTGCAGCCTCAGATCTGAAGGCTATTAGTCTAGAGCTCTTGTAATGCTGCATCCTCATCCATAAAGACCATAATGGAAATGGAGATCAGCTTTAGTTGTTTTGTGGAGTTTTCAGGCTTTGTGTTCTGGAAGAGTTTATTCCTGACATTTCTCCAGCATTTATGGCTGGCATCTTCAGAGAATGATGGCATGGAGGTGAGGGTGTGTGTGTGTGTGTGTGTGTGTGCGTGCGCGCGTGCGCGCACACACACACACACACACACACACACACACACACACACACACACACACATATATATCTATACACATATATATACGTACATACACTGTGTGACCATAGGTTGGGAGTAGTTAAGACGCAAATCCTCCTTGTGTATCCTGAGGCCTTACCTTTCAACAGAACAACACACAGATTGACATGTAAATCACTCCTCTCAACCTAGGGTCACACAGTATATATACACCCCACTCACCTCCATGCCAGCATTCTCTAAAGATGCCAGCCACAGATTCTGGTGAAACATCAGGATTAAACTCTTCTAGAACACATTGCCTGAAAATCCCACAAAAAACTATGGATGCCAGATACAAAAGCCTTCGACTTCACATTGGAGATCAGCTGTATTTCAGCAAGAAAAGGAGCAGCTGCTAGGAGCTCACTTCATACTACCAAGCCTGAATCAACCCTTGTAAGAACTTGGTAACTCAAAACAACTTGCTCTTTTTGTCTTCTCACCTGTTTTTCATTTGTATTGCGTCTTTTAAATTGTAAGTCTGTCAGCTTATTTTATAAATACATTATTTTTGGGAGCATTTGATGGCTGAAGTGTGGTGTGAAAATTCAGCAAAGTAAATTTTAAAGATGGAAACATTCTTTCTTCAAAAATACTACCCTTAAACAATTCAGAAGTAGAACATGTCTAGTCCTTTGAGTATCCAGTCTTTTAAGCAGGATATAATTTCAGGCTGAAGGGAAAGACTTAAAACATACTCTAAGAAAATACCTTTGCAGTTCAGCTCAGGGATTTGGCACATTAAAAGAGAAATAACTTTTGTGCATATGCATGAATGCAGAAAGGCAGGGGATAAAAATGCATCACATTGCTCTCCTAATACTAAATTATAATTGTTTATAGTGGTGCTATTGCACTAGTTTGCAAAACTACCCTTGCTTTGTCATAGTCATTGGCATAAAAAACTGCTAGAGCTCAAAACACCATCAGCAGTAACTTGTCAGTAACTTGAATCCTAGGTCAGTTGCAGACTTGCTTACACTGACAACTAGAATGCATTCATAGGCATTTACAGTCATACGTTTACAGACTGAACTGTGTTCCCCTAGAACAAGTTCAGGATACAGTCTGAGGATTTCATGGAAATTTCATTCATCCTGAGCCATATCCAACATTTATTCTTTAAGAAGTTTAATTAAAAAATGTATGATTGACTGAGCTGTTCAGTCTCTATGTTCCAAAAGCCTCTCAAGTCTTTTCTATTCCAAATGACTTCTAACTGAAATAGTACAATTGGATATACTGTTGATTCACTGCTTTATTATTGTGGCTTCTGATAAATTATTTTAAGATGTTGTTGCTTATTTTTCAATTGCTGTCATCTTAAAAGTTTTTAGTGTGTGATACTGTTTCAGTTTTTGATTTATATTGCTGAACATCATCCTGAGAAGGCTTCAGAAAGAGATCCTAAAGGGTGCATCTACACTGCAGAAATTTGACACTTTAAGTGCTGAACCTCTATCCTATGGAATTCTGAGAGTTGTAGTTTTATAAGGTCTTTAGTCTTCTCTGCCAAAGGGTACAAATCCCAGGATTTTGTAGGACATGAATCCCATTTTGGGAGAAAGGGTGCAATGAGGGTAATTTCCCCCCCATTGTTGAGAAACAGAAATATTAAAATGAAAAGTGTAACAGGATTTACAGCCTGCCTTCCACAGCATGAAAAGTGCATGCAAAGGAACCATAATTCAGTATTTAGTTTATACCTTAAATGACTCTTTTTCCAGGAAATTATATGAAACACTGTGGAAACGATGAAGAGCGCACACAGACCAACACCGTACATCCATGCTGTTATCTTTTCCCACTGATCATCTGAGAGTCGATGGAGTAGGGCGCTTCCCACAATGGCTGGAACAATGAGAAACTAGGGAAATCACCAGAATGTGTTATTCATCATTTTCCCATGCCACATTTTCTGCTTCTTTATCATTCTGCTCCTCCCTACATGTAGATCAATCCTGTCTCTCTCTAGTCTTTGTTTCAAAAAGAGTAAATGAAAAGATGTGGGATTTTGTAACATTAAAATTTGCAGATGAAAGGCACTGTTGTCTGTCATCTTCACCAAGGAAAGGAGAGATTTCTGTTACCTTGATAAGTAAAACTTTTAAGAATTTGCTTTCTCTGAAGGTTACAGAATTGCTGTGTCACCCCAAAAAATGCAAAGCAGTGCAAACTGTCAGAGAGTCTACTGTATTTGGAATTAAAAAATGCTGAAAATAACACTTTGCTAAACTCATTATGAAAACAGGAATTGTAGAACGTGTTTAGAGAGGAGCTAGTGCAAAAAATTCAGACACAGTGATATATAACAGATACACACACTTAAAAAAAACCTACTTTAACTTATCTTTACGGAGTTTCAACATTATCATCAACCTAATTTCCTGCATTCAGTATTAACAGCAACTATGTGAATTAGATTTTTTAATATAATATAAGTTACTAGAATAGGAAATGGAAATGAGAAAATTACATGACTGGAAGGAGAAACATCAGCATCCTTCAGTATGAGAATTTGACAGGAGTGGTTTTTATAATGGAATTGGGATTCTTGCTTACTATTCCTCAGTGTTTCATGTTAGAGGTAGTTGAGATAACTGGATAAATTCTTATCGTTCAGTAGGCCGTGTGCTTCCCATCTGTGGATTCCAGCATCCGCGGATGGTAAGCCTGGGGGGGGGTGGCAGAGGAGGAGGAGGAAGGAAGGAAGGAAGGAAGGAGGAAGAAGTGAAGTCAGGAAGAGGAGGAGGAAGGAGGAGGAGGAAAAATAGGAGGAAGAGGTGGGAAGAGAAAGGAAGAGGAGGAAGAGGTGGCGGCAAAGGCAGGAAAGAGGAGGAGGAGGAGGAGGAGGCAGTGGAGGCAGGAAAGAGGAGGGGGAGGAGGAGGAAGAAAAAGAAAGAGAAGGAAGATGCAGCGGTGGCAGTGGGGAAGAGGAGGAGGAGACGGTGGTTGGAAGAGCCACAGGGGGAAGAGGAGGCAGCACCCTGCCATCCTCTGCGGTGAGTGGCGAGGCAGGCTTTGGGCGTCCAGGCGGCAAAGTCCCATTGTTTCCAATGGTGGTGCAGCCAGATGGGTGCACTACCACTGAGGACAATGGAACTTGAGCATCCGTGGATTTGGGTATCCATGGGGGGATCTGGAATGGATCCCCTGTGGATACCAAGGGCCAACTGTAGTTGTAGGCTGGAATTTTTATATATTCGCTAGAGAAAACTACTAAACTCTTCATAAGTTCACAAGAGAAATCTGCTAAACCTCAAGTTTATTTTAAAAGTAGGAAAGAGCCAATTACGTGGTTGTTTTGGACTCAACATTTGTTGTGTTTAGCTGTATAAGCAGACAGTTACATCCAACCACTGAGATAAATTCTGAACTTTATTGTGGAACTAAATTAAGAACAACCAAAAAAAGGGCACAATAGATGGAAGAATGAGTACTGGAATGATGCAAAAAAACGGTTGGACAACGCTCTCAAGACAGCAGAAAGACAATTAAAGTTTAGGACAAGATCTGTAAGGGACAATCTATCAAACACAGATACAAGGAATCAAGCCTGATCAGTAGATAACAGATCCATATAGAACACACTTACTAAAAACCTAAGGCAACAGACTGTAACAGAAGTCCTCTGTTGAGTCACAGCTAGGAACTTGTTTTAGGAGGCAATTATAAGAGAATACTGTACTTCTGCAACGTGCTTTACATTGGACTACCTCTGTACCAAGTTTGGAAACTTCAGCTGGTTCAAAACATGGCAGTCAGATTGGTTACTGGGACATCCAGGAGTGAACATATCACATCAATATTAAAATCACTCCACTGGCTGCCAATTAGTTTCCAGGCAAGATACAATGTGTTGCTTATTACTTTTAAAGCCCTACATGGTTTGGGTCCAGGTTACCTACAGGATTGCCTCCTCCCATATAATCTGCCCTGTACGCTCAGTCCTTTTGTGAACATTTGCTCCAGTCAGACGGGACTAGGTTGGCAACTGTCAGACAGAAAACATTTTCTTCAGCTGCCCCTGGACTGTGGAATGACCTGCTGGAAGAGATTCAACAACTGAATACACTGTCTGAATTTAAAAGAGCATTAAAGACTAGTCTCTTCCACAGCATGCTTATCTGGATGATTTTTAAATTGTGAATTTTAAATGATGAATTATAAATGTGGATTGTTTTAATAAGCATATATCTTAATTGTCCTTTTAAATTGATGTGTGTTTTAACTGATGTGTTTTAACTGATATGTATGTCTGTTAATTGTTGTTTCCTGCCTCAATCCATAGGGAGAGGCAAGCAAGAAATAAATATTATTGTTGTTGTTTTAATTTTTAACATGTGTATTTAATTGTTTTAATATGGTAAATAGTTTAATTCTGTTTTAATGTTGATTTTTGTATGTTTTAATTATATAGAACTTTTAAATTTGTAAGCTATCTTTAGTCCCAATTTTGGGAGAGAGGCAGAGATAAAATAACAACAGCAGCAGCAACAACAGGGAGCTTGAGCCTTAGAAAGACATTTTAAGTCACTCCATTGTGTTGTACATGGCATTTGTGTTGATCTTCAGCATCATTCCAGCTTGCAAAATGGAAAGTAATAATACAAATGCTAACAATACTAATAATACTAACTTCACCTACAGGTTTATTGTAAGCATTACAGAAAAATAATATTTGCAAAACAGTTTCAAGGGTCTAAAAAGCATTAATTACTATTGGCTTAAATCCTGTTGTTAACCCAGAATAGAGTAGACCCACTGAATCAATAGGAATCACTTACCATTCAACACTTGATTGCATGGGTGTACTCTAGTTGGGATCAACCAAAAAGATGCCAGCCCAATATAAACTATCCTACAAACACCTCCTTGCTTTTAAGCTACAAAATAAAACACTGATTAAGAAGTGTATGCTTTATGATCCTCTAACCTGATGCCTAGTCAGGCTATTCAACATCATCTGTGTAAAATTTATGAAACACTCTAAAGCTGATGAAGACCTCAAATACGGCATATGCACAAGGTAAATAGATGACTATGAACCATAAACTGATCAGCACATATTACATTTGCTCAAATATGTATTTTCTCTTTTTAGTTCCAGTATACAAACACGTAGACGCTGTAAATCATCAGCATTATATCAGAAAATCAATCCATTAGTCAGGCAAGGCAAAAGCTGCTCATCCTTTAATACCCTACAACTTTTTTTTTTTTTTTAAAAAGCTGGTATGTATTAGGCTAAGAGAATTGAGAGATTTCTCTTGGTAGTCATATAAAAGGCTCAGCTGGTTCAGATGGGAATCCACTCTGGGAGCACATTATGTTAGTGTATGGACTGGCTTATGCAAATTTCAAGGACCTGATCTTGACTTGTAAAATCTTCAACAGCTAGCCTTGCAACCAATAAACTCATCATGCTCCATCTTTGCTTAGACTAAAGCCCCACTGACGATAATGTAATCAGAAGTGACTGTGCTTATGATCTTTTGAGCATAATGTTTCCTCCTCTACTGTCTCAATATGCCCTTGAACACTACCAAGAATACCCTTTTAAAGAAAACCCAGGTGTCCTGGATAGGTGTCCCACCAACATATCTCATTCCTGCCAAATCATCTGTTTTTCTAAACCACAGTTTGATATTTGACCTAGCTTAGTGATACAGATTGCCTGGATTCTAGAAAAAAAAAATGACCTGAAACTGGGGTCTAACCTGAACTGCAGAAATAACGCAGTTTGATACCACTTTAACTGCCATGGCTTAATGCCATGGAATCTTGGGATTTGTAGTTTGTTATGGCACCAGAGCTCTCTGATAGATAAGGCTAAACATCTCACAAACCTACAAATCACAGAATTCTGTAGGACTGAGCCATGACAGCTAAAGCAGTATCAAACTGCATTATTTCTGCAGTGCAGATCAGATCTTGATTTAGCACATTTGACTTATAAATACTGAGCAACATTTTTAAAGTTTTCAAATTACTTATGCACACAACATAAATATTTTATAAATCATTCCAGAAGTATTCAAACTGAAATATGTGTTTATCAAGAAAAATATAAATGAAATCAAAATGTACTGAAGTAGGGATAAGCAGTCTTTCAATGATAAAGATGGTACACAGAGGCAGGTCATAGGCTGGGGTCAGGGGATTGCACACACCTCACCTTCCTTATAAAATGGAAGGAAGGAGACACAGTACTCTGTCAGAATGCTATCTTCTTGCTAGCTTTATAATAACTGTGAAATGCTTTGCAGAAGAAACATATGTTAATTTCCATTTATGGTCATCACCAAGAAAGAGTTCTTCAGCTTACTGTTCATACTGGTACTTTTAGAGACAGGGAGGGAGCAAAATGATATTTATACATCTGAATCACAAAGCAGAAGCAGAAACACTCAAACAATGAGTTCTCTGTAGTGATAGTCTCACCAATACCTTTATCATAAAAACAACATGAACTTGATAATTGAAATAAAGAAATGACAAACTTAGGCCAAGATCGCTGGCATTTTAAATTATATATAACCAATACCCTAGTTCCAAATATGAACTGTGTTTAGTGAGAATGGATCCTTTGTAAAGAATCATACCTAAACAAATCTTGAAAGTCTGAAGAATAAATACTTAAATTCTGAACAGGGGCCATTTCACGGTACACAGTAATAGTACTTTGATTACATACATTTCAACTGCCATGGCAACATCCCGTGGAATCCGGGGACTTGCAGTTTGGGGAGTGGGATTTAGAAGTCTCCATCAGAGAGTTTGTCTGGTGTTTCTGATCAAACTACCAATCCCAGGATTCCACAGGAGGCAGCCATGGAAGTTAAAGTAGAATTACAATGCTGTTAAGTGTAGTGTGAAAGAGCTCCAGGTAGGGAAACCAGTAGTCTTTCTTTTTCATTCTGCAGATTAGTAACATAAGGTAAGCAAAAACAGCAGGCCAGGAAATGTTTTTATAGGACAATAGGTTTCATAGCCATATTTGTAAGGTTGGTTTAATAGGGACGATATGTTTCAGTATGAAACATTGCTGTCCCCTCATTCAAAAAGAGCTTTCAAAACATCTTGGCAATAAATCTCTGTAGATCTTTGAAAGAGACAGAATTATATTTTAACAATCAACACTTTATTGGAGACCTACTTTCACAAGGTTTTAGAGAAATTTTGAGTTCTAAATATGGATCAAAATGAAGGAAGACTCTATAAAGAAATAAAATCCAGTGGAACGGCTGTATTCCCATAACACAGATTTGTCAGCAGCTTAATCCAGATGAATGACACTTCCCGCACTAGCTTGTGATTGGTGGTGATTTAAAACACAGTAAAATCTAATGCAAATGGGAATTATAATGATTTGGATGTCATGTGGATTGTGCTGCCAGTAAGTCAGTTTACTTACCGCATGAGTGTAACAGTTAGCAGCATGCTCATAGCAAGTGGGCTTGTAGCGACTATTTGCTGGAGCTGGATGGTTCATAAATCTGTTGAGATAAACAAGATATACAGTGGATGAAAACAGAGGCTTATTTGGCTTAAAATTAATACTGAATGTTCCCATATTCTATTATAGGGACTACACAATTACAATATTATTAAATACCAGAGTCAGGATTGTGCCTGCCATTGTTTGATTTCTATGTTTGATTGTGAAAGTTGGGTGGGGGGGAGGAAGAGAAAAAAAACTCATTTGAAATGTGGCACGGGAGGAGAATTCTGTGGATGCCATGAACTATCAAAAAGACAGTAAGACCAATAAATGGGTTCTAGAGCAAATCAAGCCTGGACTCTTTCTGGAAACAAAAATGTCTAAGCTGAGACTACAAAGACCTAGCTGTGTTAGTCTGGAAAATCAGTATGCAGCAAATGGATCTTGTAGCACCTTTAAGACTAACTGAAAGAAAGAATCTGGTAGCATGAGCTTTTGTAGTTCAGGCCCCTGTGAATCTGAAGAAGTAGACTCAAGTCTATGAAAACTCATGCTACCAGCTTCTTTCTTTCAGTTAGGGGGGTTGCAGACTGCCAGAAATAGTGCAAATTGAGTCCACTTTAAGGGTTAGGGTTAGTGCTAGGGAATCATGGGAAGTATGTTTTTTTTCCCCTGAGACATTGAGACTTCTCTGTCAGAGAGCTCTGGTACCACAATAAAATTCAGTTCCCATGATTCCCTAACCCTAACCCTAACTCTTAAAGTGGACTCAATTTGTACTATTTCTGGCAGTCTGCAACCTCCCTTAGTCTCAAAGGTGTTACAAGATCTCTTTACAAGCTGAGACTATCATACTTTGGCCGTACCATGAGAAGATATAATTAATTAGAAAAGAAATAATACCTGGCAAGCTAGAAAGCAGCAGGAAGATTGAGTGCATTACAGTGAAGAAGACTGTCAATCAAGGAGTTGACAGCCCTGAGTCTGCAAGACCTGAGCAGGACTGCTGATGATAGAATGATAGGTCTCTCATTCATAGGGTCACCATACATCAAGGATGACTTAATGACAGTTCATTGCAACAAAACACATGTACCTTAAAAATGTATTGATGTAAGAAATGGATCCCCCACTTATTTTAGAATTACAGTTGTCCCTCTCAATTTGCAGGGGATCTGTTCTGGACACACACACACACACACACACACACACACACACACACTGTGAATCAGAAAAACCACAAATATCCAAGCCCCATTGGATATAATGCCTGTGTGCTCCCATGTGTGGTTCTGCGTGTATGCCACAGGCACACGTGCCACTTTGTCCCTCCTGCCTTCCTGTCCGTGGAAATTGAAGACCGTGAACAGGAAATCTGCGAACAAGGAGTTGAAATGTATGTGGTAGTCTAGATGTTGTTGAATTGCAGCTATCAGCATTCTTTACCAGTTATATTGGCTAAGACTACTGGGACTT
This sequence comes from Phrynosoma platyrhinos, assembly GCA_020142125.1. Classification (NCBI taxonomy): domain Eukaryota; kingdom Metazoa; phylum Chordata; class Lepidosauria; order Squamata; family Phrynosomatidae; genus Phrynosoma; species Phrynosoma platyrhinos. The sequence goes on from CM034703.1 coordinate 176,183,939, forward strand.
GCAGTCCCACAATTGCAGGACTGCACGATTCCCACTGCTGGGTTGAGAAGTCTAAAGGAAATACTAGAAAACATTTAGTATTCTAAATATAACATTTTACTAGCATAGACCTCCAAGCACCAGTCTTAAAGTACATTTCCTTTATTGTTCGATGTGACTATTTCACCTCCAAGATCAAAATGCATGTGTGAGCGTGCGTGTGTAGTGGGATGGAGGTGAATTTCACCATCTGAAAGCACAATCTTCCCCTTTCTTTCATTTCTACAGTATAAAAGGCAATGGTATGATGAAACAAAGACCACAATCTGAACACCCTCACTCCCCCCACATAAATCTGTAAATGCAGATTCTAATTCTAAACCCTAGACTTCAGAAATCTGAAATCAGCTTTTTATTCATTCATATAGGACCAATGATTTATGTGATCATTTACAGAGAACTTTAGAGTGAATAACAGCTCTTCCCTCACATCCCTGCTTTTAATAAAGAAGGAGAGACAAGGGAACAACATGAACATCCATACAAGTATGTACATTCATTTTAGTTTCCACAATGGGGATGGGAAGAAAGGTACAAAAGGATTCCCATCATAGTATGAGATAAATTAATTTTGTTTGTTGATTTGTTTTCTTGGTACTGCATCATGCCACCTAGACAAGCTCCTAATCTATAACCTTCAGTCCTTTATTTGCAAAATTGCAATGGGCCATATTAGTGGGGGCCTTTATTAACAGTGAAGCCTATTTTCTTGCAGATCTGCATGTACAGATGCTGCCCAAACATATAACATATAGGAAGCAATCAGTGGTTTGGGAACAGTCACTTACTGATTTCCTATTAAATGTTACAAAGTTGCAAAGAAGTTTGAAAATACAATGTAAAATATCATTTCCTAACCCAGTATACTACTGCAAAGCTGGATAACATAATAGTTTCTTGTGGGTTTTTCGGGCTGTGTGGCCATGTTCTAGAAGAGTTTCTTTCTGACGTTCCACCAGCATCTGTGGCTGGCATCATGAAGATGCCCGCCACAGATACTGGCGAAACGTCAGAAAGCAACTCTTCTAGAACATGGCCACACAGCCCAAAAAACCTACAAGAAACTATGGATGCCAGCCATGAAAGCCTACAACTTCGCAAATTCCATAATCCCCAGCTATTATGGCCATGGAGCCTAGGGATGATGAAAGCTATAGTCCAGCACATCTGCAGTGTACAAAGTTGAGAAAAGATGGCATAGGACCTTATCACATGGGGGTCTAAAGCAGTCGCATCCCTGTCGCATCCCCGTCCCATCGCGCTTCCTTTCCCCGTGCGATCACACGACGTCGCAGAGAAACCCCGCCCATCCCCGTTCCAATGCGGCATCATGCTGCATTATCCGGCATCATCCACGTTCTTTTGAATTCCTGGTCTAAATGGGAATTACATTTCCCGCGACTGGAATGACACTGGGATGATGCTGCTTTCTGTATTAAGGAAGCGCAATGGGACTGGGATGCGACTGCTTTAGACCCCGTGTGATAAGGTCCATAGAAAGTTCAATTTCCAGAACTAGGATGCTACAAAACTAGCAGCTGAAATGTTAGGATTAACAAATTATGCCCACTGAGTATTCTGCCACAGTGACTAGGCTACTTTCAACACTTCTGCCAGCAAGCAGCCTCTTTAAAGAATGGCACAACTTGTTTGTCAAAGTGCTGTGACAATAAATGCTCTGTCTCTTTCTATGAGACATTTGTATTTGTAAGATTAAAATGCATTTCACATATATCAAATTGTGATCCACAGATTTGTGATTCTAGAGATGTCCAGCAAGATTATGCTACAGTAATAGCTGTAAAGCACAGTATTTGAGAAACTACTTGCTCCTGGCCCTTTTGAAAACTGGGGCAGGGAGTGATCTTATTTGTGAACATGAATTGTGTAATTGTGTCCTGCATGTGCACACTGACTTCCAATATCTCGGTCTACAAGGCACACAGTGCCAATATATTCTGTGTTTTTTCCTCTCTTTGAAAACCTCTCTTCTCATTGAAAACAGTGGGATCAACCTGAAGTTTGTACTCAAAATGAACATTCACACCTATATTCAGGGTCACAGTCTTCAGGGAAGGTGCCATGCTAATTGTGTTTCCGTATGGAGCCTCCACAAAAACAAGAGTAATTGTCTAGTTTGTATTGGAACCTGAAATATAGAACTAGGTTTTGGAAATATGCTTTTCCTTCCAATCTCCAAAAGTTCAGTTGAGTTACAGGATCTGAGGGCGACTCTCTGATGGAGAAAAGTGCAAGGAGGTGATCTTGGTAGATCTTCCTTTCCTCTTTCATACTAATCTGGAGGGCTTTTGCTAAAAGCATGGCAAGACCACCTCCCTGCCCATTCCTGAAGCCAAGGGAGACCTCCAGTAATCTGGATGCAGCCTCAAATTTTACACAGCAAAGGGCTCCTTACACACTCCAAAGGCATTGGGTTGTCTGCAAAACCAGATCATTTTACAGTTTTCCTGCCTTACTGGAATGAAAGACCAATAGAAAGGGAAGGGGTTTGTTCCTCATGTGTTCCAGTGTAACTCTTAAACTACCGTATTTTCCGGCGTATAAGACAACCCGGAGTATAAGACGACCCCCCATTTTCCCAGTCAAAATATAGAGTTTTAGCACCTCTATCCCTCTTATCCTTATACCCGGCGTATAAGACGACCCCCCCCACTTTAACCACAGATTTTGCAGGTTAAAAAGTAGTCTTATACGCAGGAAAATAAGGTAATTCTGAAGAAAGTAGTTTCATGAATAAGTTGAACAAGCCACTTTGGGCCACACATATCACTTTCCCCTGGAGTTCTCCATTGCCATTCTGGCCTATCTGGTTTTCACATCCTTTTAAAAATCAACTGTTCATTAAAATGGTAGTCCTCAGTCTTTTCAGAACAAGCCTTACATTACATGGGGCTACTTAATTTTTTAAAAAATATATACTGTATGCTTAATTTTATGCCATCTGATTCTGGATGCTAAACAGGTTCAGCCCTGGTTAGTACTTGGTGGGTGACTGCCAACAAATACCTGGTGCTATGGGCTATATTTCAGAGGAAGGAACTGGCAAAATCTTCTCTGTGTGTTCCTTTAAGAAAACACTATGAAATTTATGGTAACCTGGCTGGCAACTGTAGGGTACATACACATGCATGCCTAATTTTCACCTTTCTAAAAGTAAAAGAGGGGTGGAGAGGATGGGGGGGGGCACAGAAATCCTGGGTGTGTCTCTTGTGCATCTTGGGATGGCATGACAAGCCAGTTTGGGGCCCCAGAATATCATCTTTAAACCAATCTGCCAATAACCCAGAGTTTGTGATAGAAACTCAGTGTGTTAGATTCAAATAAAATAAATATCTGCCCTTGAAAAAAGCACTTCTGGAACAGAATGTGATGTACCATGAGTGGGAGGGGTGAAGCAGTGGAAGAGAAACTGCAGAAGCTGGGGATCCAGTCATGCAAGAGAATGTTTTGATCCCATCAAAACATACACAAAGAGAGAATGCACTAAATGGGATTTTGCATTTAGATTTCAATGAAGCCTAGTCAGTTCTGCTGAGATTTATATTCTGAACAATACGTAAAGAGGACACACAATGTGTACATTGTGGTAACAGCATAAAGCTAAGATGGAGCCTCAAGGTAACAGATGTATGCCACTGTAAGCAAAGTTAAACAAACTAAATCCTTCTAACAAAGAAGCAAAGTTGTTTGTTGTTGCTAATTTTTTTTAAAAAAATACTGTGTTAAATTTGGCATTTGTGACTGCTTTCATGCACTTTGTATTGTCTCTTAAATAAATAGATGATAAATGCAACCTTCTGCACATCAGGAGACTACCATCCTTTCTGAAAGGCCACAATTGTTGCTGAAATTGAGCCAAAACATTCAACTGAACTATTTGATTAATCTTTTATTTCAGTTATACAACCCATTTGGGTTAAAATACAGAATAAAAGAAACAACATTCACCATTGATCTGACAGATGAGTAACCAGTCATTTGGATGTCCTGGCAAGCTAATCAAATAGGACAAGTTATAGGACAGATGAGAATACAAAGTACTGTACAATATAAATATATCTAAGCATCCCACCTTCCATGAAACTATCCTATGCTCCATTAGCTAAAAATCTTTCAGTTTAATGTTTGTTAAGGGCTCTTCATTTTCATTCAAGCTCCAAAAGGCTGAAGATACTAAGGGTCACATCTTTAACGTATATGTTATTTGGACAATATGCATGCCATATGACATCCTATGCTGTGGTTAATCCAGGCTTGCTATTTCCTCCGAGCAGAAAGACTGTCAGGATAGAGTGGTGGACCTAAGTCCTAAAGAGCCCTGGTGGCGCAGTGGTTAAATGCCTGTACTGCAGCCACTCACTCATAAACCACAAGGTTGCGAGTTCAATACTAGCCAGGACTCAGGGTAGACTCAGGCCTGCATCCTTCAGAGGTCGCTAACATGAGTACCCAACTGTTGGGGGGCAATGAGCTTACAGTTGTAAACCGCTTAGACATCCCATAGCGCAATATGAAGTGGTATATAAATGAAGCTGCTTTGCTTTGCTAAATTTTCTGTTCATTAGAATAGACACATAGGGTGAGTCTGGTACAAGAAGCTGGTCCCATGGCTTCTTGAGTATGCTTGATTGCATCTGATGAACAAACAATGGAGCTTTGCATATTTTGCTGTTTATTGCTTGTGCAAACATGGGTAGGTTCAATCCATGCATCTGAGGAAGCAGACCAAGTCTACAAAAGCTTACACTAAAATTTCTTTTACACAGTTAGTCTCAAAGGTGCTACAAGATCCCTTTGCATTCGACCATTTACTTTATTCTGGAAACAAGCCAGAGAAACAAACCAACCATAAACTTTGGATTTTCTTCGCAAGTTTTGCAGGGAGAAGAACAAACAAGAGAAGGAAAGCTGCTCATATTTGCAGGATATGATAGCCCAGGGTGAGTTATGATTCTAGTTAGTTACTATACATTTCCAAATTTGTCTTCATATGTACTAGTTTTAGTATGTGGAGATGTGGGAAAAGAAAGCTGTTATTATACCTCCTGCATTTCTTTCCTTTGGCAGCCCATTTTCTTTCTACGCTGAGGAGAAATGGTGTGCACCATCCTTCGTCTATCAGCACATTCAGCTGCATGGAATTACTTGTTGCACATAGCTAGCAAATAAGTGCTTAATAAAAAGCTGTTCTAAAGAGTAGTAATATGGCATATCCAAGCCCGAATGCCCATGTTGCCACATCCCAGTTTCTATTTCCAGATAACCAAAAAGCAAACTGATGTTAAAGGCTTTCTATCATTCTAAGATGGCTGTATTCTTGCCTGCCCTCAAAATGTCTCTTCCCAGTCACAAAACAGAGGAAACAAGTTTCTATACTGGGCAACATTATATTTAAGATGACTTGCTTGTAATTGTTTCCAAACTGTAAGTCAGTTGACCCAAATACAGTATCTTCAGCATTCCTCTACTTTCCTTTACTTCTTCATTTTAATTCTTTATCAGACCTGACCTTTAGGAGAACTAATGAAGCATTGTCAAAGTTATCCACTTTGTAGATCTGAAGCTGCTCAAAGGGCTCTTGTTTGACTATGCCAGGGGTAGGCAACCTTTTTCAGCCCTGGACCAGTGCCCCGAAGTCCTCCTCTCCGCTGGGCCGAGGGGGGGGGAATGGCGGTGTGCGCACTCACACACATGCGCGCACCCCTCACTGCTGCGCACAACCCCCTGCGCGCTGCCACCGCCGCACATGTCGCAGCCGCCATTTTGATTTCCAAAATGGAGGCCGCAACGCGTTTGTGCATGCGCAGTACTCCTGCGCATGCGCAAACGTGTTGCGGCTGCCATTTTGGAAATCAAAATGGCCTCGGTGGCATGCACAGCTGCACGGAGGTGAAAACACGCGGTGGTGCGTGGCGGCAGGGGTCCGCCTGGCTGGTAAGTCCAGTGACTTGGGTTGGAACTGGCCTGGGGGCCGTAGGTTTCTGGCCCCTGGACTATGCTGACTGAATGTGTTTCTTGATAACATCATCTTGCCAGAAAGGAACCTTTTTCCTCATAGATTCAAATGAGACTTAAAATCAACTAACCTATATGAATCACAGTTTGTTAATTTTCACAAGGTCATCTATAGGAAAGTGAATTTCTAGACAAAATTGTTGTTCCTTAAATCAGTGTTGAGGATGTGTTGCGTATTTTAAATGAAGTGTCTAATTAATAGTTATATCTCTGCTATTATTGTGTATGGAAGTACAAAACTCAGTCCCCTCTATTCCCCACCCTGTCCTGCAGGCGATTAAACTGACCAAGTGTGTTCTATAGTCTGTGGATGGACAATGGATAGACACCAAAAACTGGTATCATTATAACTTGATACCTAAGCAAGATCTTTAAAGTGAAGTAGCAACTTATTTTTAACAACTGTTCTACAACAGCTGCTACCTACTGGAAGTTTTTTTTTTTAATCCCATAATAGGTTCATCTGTGGGCCACCATGCGTCAGAAATGACTTGAAGGCACACAACAATAGAAAAGGGCAAGAGATACCTAGCCTTGGTGGGTTTTGCTCCCTGTTTTCTTAAGTCTTTTCCTTTTTACCTACCTGATCACATCATTTCTTCAAAGGAAGACAGACCTCTTTGTTACACTTACCTGAAAAGGAGCAATCACGAGGGCCTCCAAACTCAGTGCTGTAATAGTTGCTAGTTTACTTCATTTACCTTACTAAAACATTTGCAGTAATGACTTCCATTTCTACCATGAACTCAACTGCACTAGCCCGATGCTCTCTGCAAGCATAAATGTCAAATATTCCTTTACTACCAATAGTTCAAAAGTCCATTTTCAAAGTGGAATATCCATTATGTTACTCTAGTGTCAGGAAGGATCATGTTTGGAGTATGCCAGGTTGCTATGTTAGCAAAAGCTCCTAGTAGGTATCACAGCTAATGCCACATAAAAAATTCGTCACTTTCTTGGAACATTTTACATAAAAATGGGTTCCAGATTAAGGATACTGGAACCAAAGTAGATGGAAAATGTTTTTGCTCCTGGCTGAAAACATTCTGATCTAAGCAGGCTCCTCAGAACAAAAAATGTGTACAAAAATAGTCACAAATACCACAGTGCCATACCCATCACCTGCCTCTTTACTTGGGCCTACATTTTAATAATGCACTTCTCAGTCCATGAACCAATAGTTTCAGATTTATGTATTTGAGGGACTATTGTCAAAACATTATTCAAAGCAAAAATGGAACAGTAGAGAGAGCCAAAGGAAAGAGACAACTGATATTTCAGTATATCTTGACATGAAAAAGACAGTGGGAGTGCTAGATTGTGTACACAGCAGCCAATCTTACTTATGATAAAATTCTCTTTGCCTTCCAACATCCCCATAGTCCAATTGTCCCTTTACAAAAAATACTGTAATACTTTAACAAAAATAAACATCTGCATTAGCATCTTGGTTTTGTTGTTTCTGGACACGTTTGTGGTCGAAAAAGGCTCATTTGAGCAGATTTCTATCCCTCTTAGATGATTTCAAAGTTGCCTTTTACTTTCTTTCTCTGTCCCTCTTTCTCGAGTTCTACGTGGTAAAAATTGCTGGAAAACCCCAGAAGATCTGTCTCATTGCAGAGTGAATCATTCAGAAAAAGGAGAAAAATGCTGAAAATGCTAACAGCCAAAGGGAAGCTTAGTTCAACAAGATGAATATGACTAACACCGGATATATGAACTTTCACCTACTTCTAGAAGCCTCATCTTCCACCGTGAGCTATTTCTTTTCTAAAGGCAAAGTGGTGTGACCACCTCTTCATTTGTCAGTCAGCCACAAATATCTAGCTGCTTTTCTCAGCAGCTGAGAGAAAGCAGCCACTGCTTCTAGTTACATCTCTATATAATTTTAAGAGCCTATCCATTAACAGTTGTAATACAAGATGCCCAGATTCTCTGCAAAAGTGTCTCACTTTCCATTCTCAAAAAGTGTATCTCAATATAAAACAGTGTGGTTCTCCCTTATCATGAAATGCATAGAGAGAGCAGTCTCTCAACAGGGGTCCCTGGACATCTAGGGTGCAATGAGAGGTAACTACAGGTTTTGCAAGAGAACATGATTTAAAAACAAGAACAACTTGAGACTAATCTGCACTGCAGAAATAATGCAGTTTGACACCACTTTAACTGCCATGGTTCAATGCTATGCAACTCTGGGATTTGTAGTTTGTTGTGGCACCAGAGCTCTCTGGCAGAGAAGGTTAAATATCTCACAAAATTACAAATCACAGAATTCCATAGCTTTGAGCCATGGCAGTTAAAGTGGTGCCAAACTCCATAATTTTTGCAGTGCAGATTAGACCTTTTTGATCACAGTAATTTTTGCACAGGAGTCCCCTAAAAATGGACCTTTATTTCAAGGCTTCCTTCGGGATTAAAAAATGTGAGAAACGCTGGTCCAGTTGAATAAGGAAAAAGCAAAAACCCAAGAAGCGTCAAAGCATGATATTAATGCAAGGGTTTGAACTTCAAGTGTCTTTCCCAGACAAGGTAGTCCAGGGGGATTTGCCTTTCTCAGATCATTACTAACAGTTCAGGATGAAGGGCAATGAACAAGGTACAGAGAAGCCAAGACTGTGGAGGATTAGAGAAGACATATGATAGATGAGACACAAATATTACATTGTGGTCTGACATATTCTGATTTCAAAGGGGAAAAGCTTGGAGCTAACTACTCTCTAATTAGAAGAGTGAAAACAAGGATTCTCTAGATAAAAGAATGCTCCCAAGAGCTCACTCCAATTAGGGATGCAGATCTTTATATTCCTCTTGCTCACAAGCAGGAACAATATATCCAGGGGTAGCCATGTTGGCTATACAGCAAAGTAGAATAGCATCAAAATGCACAACAGTAAGCTATCTTTTTGTGTTGCTAACGGAATTTAAATTTTATTCCCTGGACTTTGCAACTCTTTGTCTCCTAAAGCCTACATGGCTGAAGGAAAGAGCAGCCTGCCTGAATGGATGTCCCTTCATACCATCTTAACTGAAAACAACAAAAACAGAAACAACATCTTGACAAAATGTAGGCCTGTGACTAACATTGTCATATTTTTCTTTCTCCTGCATGATTTTAAACATCTTTGCCTGATGAAGATGCCAGTGGAGCTTCAAAAGCATGCAACATGTACTGTATATTGTGCATTTTGGTTGGCCCAATAAAGGTATCACTGTTGTGGAACCAGGAAAAAATAATTCCTTTACCATTGTCCATGCTGCAGAGAAATATAAAGATCTCTGCTCACTTGTTAACTCTGTCATTTTGGGAAGTATTTCAAGGAAGTATTTTATGCAGAAATGCAACTGGGTTTTTGTGTGCATGTGCAGAAGAACACAGATGAAAACTGAGGAACTCAGCAAAGTTCAAAGAACTTCAAGGTTGCTGCTATTTGAGCTGAACAAGGAAATTAGTTTTTTAAAAAACCTCATATTCTTTCTATCCCTAATTTTCATATTACAGTCTTAGATCACATTACATTATTAGATCATGCCTGAAATCATATGCATAGCACAATGTAGAAACACCTTCTCATCTTTATTTTAACAGTGGCAAGTATAACCTCAATCTGTATTTAACGGTAAAAAACCCCTATGGAATGTTATTACGCATTCCCATACCGTAAAGTACTGCGCACAATAGTACTCCTAGGTAAAACAAGAAGGCATTACAACTCACCAACAAAGATGCAAAATGAAACCAAGTGATAAAATCAAATATGTTTGCCTTGCCTCTTTCCCCACCACTCTGGAGAATTCATGCTCAAATTACACATC
>CM034703.1:176205797-176218128 GCA_020142125.1 Phrynosoma platyrhinos
ATATATATGGCCATACTATAAATACAAGCCCTTATCCATTATTTAGCACATGCATATCACCTTCTCCATGGAATCAAAGGTAGCCCAAATAACAGGAATAGGGAACCTGTTGTTGATGGACTTCAATCCCTACCAGGACCAGCCAGCATGGTCAGAGGTCAGGGAGGATGAAAGGTGTGGTCAAACAATATCTGGAAGGTGACAGTTGCCCAATCTTGATACATGTCAGTACCCCATTTCCCCGCATGATAATTCTATGAGGTAGGTCAGCTTGGGAGATAGTGACTCATTTGTCCAACCCACCATCCTCACATCACAGCTGAACTTTGATTTGCAACCCAGCTCTCCATCTGAGAGCCAGTGTGGTGTAATTGTTTTGGGTGTTGCACTAAGACTGCAGGAGTCCAGGCTTTGAATCCCTGCTCAGCTGTAGAAAACTGCTAGGTGACCTTGGGCAAATCACAATCTCTTAACCTCGGAGGAAGGCAAAGGCAAATCTCCTCTGAAGAAATCTTGTCAAGAAAGCCCAGTGATACCATAAGGCGTATAACAACAACTAACTTAACCAACAATCAACTCTTCTATGGAGTTTATCACATGGCGACAACTGGAAGTATAAAAGGTGATTAACCCATCAAAATCACGCATTTGTGATTAACATTTTCATACGGCATCACGTTCAAAGCACAATTATACCAGGAATATCCCATGATGATCAAGCAATTGCACTAATGATTTTCACGTGATGTCGCAATGAAAAGTGATTAAAGTGCCTTTATCCTGTGAATAACTAGGCAATAAACAGCAAAAAATCATTCATGTTTTTTTTTTTGCTGTTTATTGCCTGGTTGCTCCCTGATTATTCCCAGGATAATGGCTCTTGTGTGTGAAAATGTTAAATGTGTTTTAATTGTGTTTTAATCTCGATTGTGCAATTTTGATGGCTTAATCACCATTTAAACTACCAATTTTCCCCTGTGTGACAAACTCTTATGTTGGCTGAGTAGTGGAAAATTCAGGGATTATGTTCAGTAAAATTAATGATTTGCTGTTTACAAGATCTATGTTCTTTCCAGTAAAGAAATTAAAAAACGCTGCTTCTCTTCACTGTGTTCCAACAGACACACATGGATGAATTTTAGATTAAAAATGTATGTGTCCTTCCAGCAATTTTAAAAAGGAAAAATGGCTTTGCCATCATTTTTCTTTGTTGTGCATCACAGGTTTCTTTTGCAGCACTGTTTTTTTTCACACGCCTCTCAGTCGTTTTGTATTATATGTGCATATCTTTTGTTCTGTGAGATAGAAATTCAGTGGAATGACAGGTATGTCTAAAACAGGGCCAGAAACAAGAGATTTATAGTTTTTCCAACAGCTGCCTTTCCACCTTTATTTTATAACAAAACCAAGGCATTCACAACACAGATTGTTCAGGCCAAATGACAGGAAGATCAAGCAAGAGGAAAAAGCAAGCAATACCAACTACCAGATATATTTCATGGTAATTCTAAAAAAAGTTAGTGCTAGGAGTGACTACAGATCTCTATACAAAAGCTCCTAAGAGGAAAATGGGTTTATACATTTCATGCAAGAGCTCCAGTGATACAATTATTGTGATGGATGCTCCATAATGACAATATAGGTTTGGAACCCATATGCAAACCAGAGTTGAGCTGTAATGAAATAGAAGACTGAGCAAGTACAAGAAGAATTAAAACCAAATGTCAGGTGGAAGTAAATATATATGGAGACAATCAGTGTAAGGGTAATAGGGCCTTTTTGGTGGCTGCCCCATGGCTCTGGAATTCTGTTCCCAGGGAAGCTAGAATGGCCTACTCCTTGCTGTCCTTTGTTCAGAAGTCAAAGATCTTTTTATTCTGGCAGGCTCTTAAAACAGGAAGTTTTTAAAGAATGGGTGTTTAATAGGATGCTGTATTATTTTTATTAAAGCTATTTTTAGTTGGTTTCATCTTTTAAAGTGACAATACTGTGAGTAGTTTAATTCCATTCTAATGTTCACCATATGTATATTTTTCATCTGTCCTGATCTTCTTTCAAACTGTAAACCACCTTGAATCTCAATGCTGCGGAAAAGTTGAGATATTAAAAATATAACAACAACAACAAACTACTTTTGAAATAACTTTTCTGTGAGCACAGTGGGTTTACTGCTGATGCTGCATTCAGTTGCAGATGTACTCATGACTACAATATGCTACCTGCTCATTGGTTTCCAATAATACTCACTTTTCTGAGTTTTCGTTGGCCTCAGGTGAATCCTTATTGGCTAAAGATTTCCTTTTATTGGCACAAAAGTGGTTGGACATCTTGTGGCATAAGGCAGAAATTCCATGGAAGACAGTCTAAAGCAACCCTGGAGTAGTCAGGCACCAATTCTTGCCATTAGCTAGTGTGCACTATGTGTTGATTTGATCTTCTCGAAGAATAGGAATGAAAACAGAACATGGACACTGATGTATTTGAAAACAGGTCCGCCCACCACACAGGTATGGCGTAAGGGTTGAGCAAGACTTGCTCACGTGACAGTTTTGGCAAGTAGTAATTTTAAACAAGTTCTAGGGCATTTAGATGAAAACATCTTTTGCACTAATAATTATGCCAACTAGTGCAGGAGTGGTTGCTGGCTGACCCCTTTTTTCCCCAGGCTGCAAAGACTTTAAAACAATCTTGTCAGTCCAACAGTTTAATTTGCATTGGGCCCTTCATGCTCTATGTGGGGAATGCATGTGTGTCTGTGTGTGAATTCACACAGTGCAACAAACCACTCTGCCTGTTTGTGTTGTGTGAAAGTGAGAAGCTATCTTTCTCTATTTTTATTGTGATTTTTAAAAAATTCTCTACCCTACTTCTCTCCCAACCAACCAAAGAAAGAAACCAAGAAGAAACTCTTGGTTCCTTCTCTGGTTTGGTTGGAGAATGAAGATTACAGCATGAGGGTGCTTTTGCATTGTAACGGCGTATTTTCAACATACATCACAATAAACAAACCATGGAGCAGACCATCATGGTTTTTTCAGCCATTTCTGCCATGACCAGAAATGCAAGAGCACACTGCTTGTTCAGTTCTTGTGGATCTCTGCTTTTTCTCTGTGTGTGCATGTGTGTATATACACACACACAAACAAACTGGAGAAAACAAATAAATAAATAAATAAATAAATAAATAAATAAAAATCTTATTTTTATTAACCATTTGTAAGCCACTCTGAGAGCCTTTGTGGCTGAAGAGCAGGGTATAAATATTCAAAATAAAATAAATAAATATGCTCTTATGCCAAGAGATTGTGTTGGCCTGCCAATGCTTGGTGGTAATGTTGGTTTGTTTTTCTTTTACTTTCACGAGAAGGCATTGCATTCTGAGAGGTATGTGAAAAATAAAACTAATCCCTTGGTTTTTTGGGATGAACTTCAAGGGATGTGATAAAGGGTGTCTCTACACTGTAGAAATAATGCAGTTTGACACCATTTTAAGGGCTGTAACTCCATTCTATGAAATAATGGGATTTGTAGTTTTGCAAGGTCTTAGCATTCTCTGCCAAAGAGTGCCTCACAAAACCACAAAACCTAGGATTCTGTAGGATGGAGTCATGGCAGTTAAAGAGTTGTGAAACTGCACTGTGTTTACAGTGTAGGTGCACCCAAAGGGTTTGCTTCCCCTCAGAAGGACATTTTCCCATGGGACATCCAGGAGAGTACAACTTTCTTCCCTGTTCTTACAAGGATGATACTACAGATCAACATGAGAGGTGACACTCATTATAGAAAGAGAGATGTAAAGTTTCTATGACCTGGAATTTTTTTTTGTGTGCTATAAAATACTGAGTAATCACCTGACACTGGAAAGCACAAAAACACTCTTCATTTCAGTTAAAACCAGGTCACTACATCCAGACTGTTAGCCTTTAAGACTTACACTAAATTTATATACATTATGATATAATTAATTCCAAGAATTGTTTTCCTCCAGACTAAGAGGCTACAGAGATACTGAATGGAGGCCAAGAGCTTGGCACAGACACCCACTTGTCATGGAAGTAATATTTCAGACTAAACTGTTGTACTGTTTGCTGTGAGCTTTGAATTTCAAATGACACTGCAGCATTACCTGGCTAGAGTAATATTACATTTTTTCCCCAGAAAAGACAAGTTGTGCCAGAAACATGGCTTGCCTTAACAATTCAGTTTTCAACTCTTGTCATTTTTTTAAAAGTCTGTCACAGTATAGGGACATGATGTTGATTTTATGATTAATTCACAAGGTTTTCTGCTGACACTGAGTGAACTTTCCTGGAATCTGACCCAAAACTAACTGAAATAGCTCATTTAGCTTTTCATTTATCTTTAGATTGCATTGCTTTAGGGACCTGTGGGTTTTCACAATCATCTTGATCCTTCTGTACATTCTGTACATTCTCCTCACTGTTCAGGAGCCATGGGACACTGATCCTTAACCCACATGTGTTCTGGTTTTCATCTGTGCATTTTTGAAAAGTATGAGATCATTATGTTTGGAATTTAAATTTATCTGGTTGCACCACTGCAACCACACAGGCATGCTAACAGAAAAGTAGGGCTTAGCCAAACAATATTTGGTCCCAACTGAGCGCTAACCAGCTGGCTAGCAAGCATCTTGATCAGCAAAAAGTACAATAGTTGCCACAGCAAAGGTTATGATAAAGGATTTGAACGAGCAGAGACAGGTACCACAATATCATTGCCAAAACAAGATGGTTATTCAGTCCAAGAATACCCCAATGTCTTAATGGTTTTAAAAATTGGAGGGCGTAAATACCCAAAAGGTACCAGAACCCATCTGAATTTGGAAGCTAAACAGGGTCAGCTCTGGTTATTACTTGGATAAGAAACTGCCAATGAATACCAGGTATTGTTGGTTACATTTTAGAAAAAAGAACTGGCAAAACCACCTCTGAATTTTCCTTGCCTAAGAAAACCCTATGAAATGCATGGGTTTTAGAAGTAAATTACTATGCACCAATAAGTGAGATCATCACCAAACAGAAAATTTGAGTTCTTAGGCCCTCTAAATGCTGTTCCTGGCCTCAAGTAAAAGGTGAACCTATCATGGAGTTTTCTGCGACTGAGAGTGTGTGACTCCCCCAAAGTCACCCAGTGGGTTTCCATGGCTGAGCAAAGGACTGAACCCTGATCTCCAGAGTCCTTGTCCTATGCTTAAACCACTACACCATGATGGCTCAATACTTCTATATACATTCCCTATGCAGGCTGAGTATTTCACTAGCCCATTATAAAATGCATTAACATTAAAGTTGCTGTTCAGTGACAAATCAAAGCAAATTCTACCAATGAGTCAGTTCCTGAATGTTTGTGTGTCTGTCTCTTTCACTGTATCCTGGGCCTTATGCTTTTCCTTTTAGCACATGGCCATGATAAATCATGCTATGTGCCACTTACTGAGTTTCTTCTTGGAAAGCTGGGGTGTGCTTTGCAGCATTAGAGGTCACATCAAGCAGGAAACTGAAGAAGAACCTTATGATTTCTCTTGAATATGAAGACAGCGGAGACTGGTAGGATGGTCAGTGGAAATCTAGTAATAGCAATCTTCTCTTTAATGGAGCTGTCCAAGGTGCTGAACCCATTTTGAGGGATAGATTTAGCTACTTGGACTAAAGTTTGGACTAAAACCCTGGGTTAATTTTCTCTCTCTCTCTCTCTCTCTCTAACACACACAGACACCACACAACTGGCACCAAGAACAGAACAGGGCCAGGAAACTGCACATTCTACCCAGAAGCAACTGGGCTATGGATCTAGTTCTTCTTGGTGAATAAACAGCATGAAGGCACACAGTAATTGTACAAGGAAAGCCAAGATTTTAGAAAGATAGGACTAGGCAGCCTACATTACAGGGCAAAACAAGTTCTATGTTGCAAAGAGTAATATGGAAAGGTATATGTTGAAAATCTTTTAAATATTCTTGTCATTGTTGTGTAAAGTGGTGCATCTCAAGCTATCTGATGGTGGAGGGTGGAGAAATTGTTTCCCTCCAGTATGTTAGGACTAGGACCTATTGGCCACAACTCTTTCTTTGTTTCCTAGAAACTCGCCAGGAATTAGCAACCCACTGGCATGAGTAGTGGCACTAGTCCATGGACCAGCATGTTGAGTAGCACTGATGTAAAAGGCTGTACACAATTAAAGTTCCAATATTTGAACAAAGTGTTCCCCCTGTGCCTCTATATACGTTGGCATATTTAACATTTTTATATTGTTTTGCTGATTACTAAATCCCTTTAAATTCAAAGAAATTAACAATTAGGCACAGACTCACAGGCATGTAATGATTTATTAACTGGGTCCCTAGTATTTCAAATTCCCATTTGTACAGAATGAGTGGGCTATATTCAGAATAATTAATCCTGAATCATTATAGCCTGAGATGTATGGACTTCTTCAGGGTCACACTTAGTCAACTCAAAAGGTTCTGTGTCATCCATTTTCTAACTAACTGGCATGTGAGGAAGAGATCTTGTTTTCTCCCAACATTGTGGTTGTGATGAAAATCTGCCCCATCACCACAAACAAACAAACAAACAAACAAACAAAAACCCTACCATTTGATGTGAGACCTTTGACAGCAAGACTCCAGTACCAAAGGACCTTCCTATTGTCCTTCAACATTGGCCAGGCTGGCTTAGGCTGATGAGAAATGAAGTTCAGAAACATGTAAAGGGCATCAGTTACCTGACCAATTTACATCAGCTTTAACTGCCATTATCTATACTAGTGATATGTTGGTTCTGAAATGGATTGGTTATTACAGACCACATATTATAGTGGCTAAGAAACTGAACTACAGATCAGAAAGTCCCTGACTGAAATACCATATCTATCATGAACTTACTTGGTGGCCGTAATCAAGCCATTATCTCCCAGTTTCAGTACTCCCATCTGTAATATGGAGCTAATATTACTGACTTATTATAGTTTTTTTCCTCCAAGGTGGGACCTCTAGGGTCTGTTGGACCACCAACCATTGTCTTCATCCAGCATGGTATGATGGAAGTTCTAGTCCAACATATCTTGATGGTACCATTTCGGGAAGACTGTTGTTAGGACTAGGTAGTCGTAATCTGAAGATGTGTTATAATAAAGTGGGTTTGTGGTGGTAGTGGTAGAGCCATTTTAATCCCCCCTCTCATATTAAAACCATCTTTTGGTGGCCATTTCTAGTCATTTTGCTTTTCTCCCTGCAGAAAATTCAATACAGAGAAATATTTACAAATGTAAATATTCAATAGATTCAATTCTGAATCCACATTGATTTGAAACTCAGCCACAGTGTGCATGATCTTAGAAGTGAACAAATGGAAAAACCTGCTCAACAAAATGGAAGTGAACTGGGAGAAAGGTTTGGGGACCAAACCATTTGGTAATGGGTGTTGTTGGGTCCATCTAGTTCCATATTTTGTATACAGGCTGGCAGCAACTTCATGGAGTTAGAGATAAATCTTTCTCAGCCTCTCTCTGGAGCAGGGGTAGGCAACCTTTCCCCTTTAAGGGTTGAGGGACTTCAGCTCCCAGAATCCCAGGAGCTATTGGCCAACATGGGACTATTGGCTAACATGGCTGAGGCTTCTGGGAGCTGAAGTCCCTCGGCCCTTAAAGGGGAAAGGTTGCCTACCCCTGGTCTGGAGATTCCAAAGATTTCCCCAGGATCTTTAAAAAGTTACTTTCTGAAACTCTGGGGTCTTTGATATGTAAAGCTCATGCTCTATAAATGCAACCCAAATATACAGTTAGTACAGTTTCTGCCCCAGATTTAACTCTTTCCTACTGTCACCACAAGGAAGAAATTATTTGGCCAATAAGATATCAAGTGGACAGCTGTGGAAAGCTGATCAGCAACAAGTTCTGTCTAACAGCGCTTTGCAACAGCTCCTAAAATGGAAACAAAGTTAAATGCATTATTGATGGGGCCTTGCGTAAGCAAAGAGATACAGTGACACACATCAAGACCTTCACAGCCACTCAGCTACAGGGCCCATCAGTTTAAGAGGAGGAATCCCATGAGAACAGAGCTTTTGTGTCTTAAATGTGGAACAATTTATCTCTGTAAATGTTCTTTTTAAAAATGGATGGAAAAAAGTTACATACAGGACATGAAAGTGATATGCTAAACAATATTCTTGCAATTCTAGAGTCCCTATTGTGCTTGAATTTGAGAGTAACTTTTCAAGGACTTTTCAAGGTCTCCTTACTCTAGAATAATCCTAGTGTTTAGAGGACATGAAAAGATCAGACTGTTCACAGCTGCAGTCCTAAAGACTATTTCACTTTCCCCAGTTGCCAGAGGAATGAGGTATACCAGAAAGATTCATAATGCAGGAGTTGGATTATAAAGCGCTGGAGGCTCAGGGTGTTTCTGGAATACTGTTTCCAGCATAAGTGGTGGTAAACTGGCAGGTTTGGCATCAGCCTTTGAGAACCTTTGGTCAGAACTTGGAAAAGCTCAGCTACAACTCACTAGAACCCCCTAGTCAGTGAAAATAATTTTTCCATGTTCTGTCCTCAGTATAGGGGCCATCTATGCTCTCTATGGGTACACCTGCAGTATAGAAATAATGCTGTTTCACACCATTTTAACTGCCATGGCTCCAGTCTACAGAATCTTGGATTCTGTGGTTTTGTGAGGCACCAGCACTCTTTGGTAGAGAAAGCTAAAGACTTTGTAAAAGTACAAATCCCAAGATTTCGTAGGCTGGAGCTACAGCACTTAAAGTGATGTCAAACTGCATTATTTCTACAGTGCAGATGCTTTCTATGTTCCTATGGATTGGACCCAGCACTGTCCCTGCTACCTTTCCTCATGGACTGGCAGTCTGTCACTGGTAAGTGAGCCACTTGGCTCCCATTAGAAGAACAGCACTGTTTTAGATTTTCCAGAATGCAATGCCTGATGGTTGCCAGGCAGAAACTACATTGCTTGGCTCCCATCAAAACAGTGCTGCTGTCGCCACTGTCACAGCTGCAACCTATGAAGGTAGGCAGCATGATGGGCCCAAGCAGGTTGTGCCTCAGTACCCCATAGGCCCATTCAAGAAGTAAATCTTTGCATTCTTCATTCTCAAAGAAAAAACCAAATAATTCCCATAGTACTCTCCATTACACAATGCTTTCTGTGCATCTCCCTGTTGCTATTTGCACTTTGCTAGAAATTTATCTGCCAAAGTACAGACATATTTATTGAGATTTTTTTGTCTATTAAAAAAAGCATGATTCAGTACAGATGAATACTTAAAAGACTCTCAGCTTGTCTTGTAGCTGCCCCTGTTGATTACTGACAAGGTTTCCCAAATGTCACAAAGTCCCTTTCATTGAGAGGAAACAAATAATAACAAATATTCTCTCCTTCTCTACAACGTACATGGGCTAGAGATGCTGATGCCAGAAAATGATGCTGACAGAAAAGAGACAGTATGGTAACTAGTCTCCATATCAGATACCCAGAAACAGATTTTGCGTCCTCAATGTAATTCCACCATTCAGTTAACTTACAGTACATTACACACATGAATCTCTCTCACTACATGCATGAATCTGTGCCACATCTCCTTAGATGGAAAGGAGCACTATCTCCAAGACCTGTTGGTTTTATCTTTCAGTATAGATATCTAGGGATCATGTAGCCTCTTATCTCTCACTTAGGAAAGTCAAGTTTCCTAATAATATTGGTAGCAATGCTGGTTCTTCTCTTTGCTATTTAATAAGGAGCAATCCACCTAAGAAAAGAAAGGAAGCAATTCCATCAAAGGAATGGTGGCTCTGGCAACACAATCGTGCTTATTGTTTAAGGATTGGGCAACACAGCCCTGTTTCTTTACTGTGGGTGTCTTTGTTAGTGTGGTTATTATTACTGCTGTGGCTTTTTGTTGCAATTGGTGGTTATATGGATTACTGTGTTTTTTTTCTGAAGACCTTAAGTATCATAGACAACCCATCACATTAGAAAGGCAGGATATAAATATTTTAAGGAAATAATATTTTTAAAAATATTAAAGTTGATTGGTGTTTTTCTTTGTGAACATAATTAAAAATTCCAGTGCCAATGCTATTGTTTTGTGACATTGTCTCTTGCTGACCCAGGGCACAACAACATAAATCAGTTGGCTTATGTGGCATTCAATGGTCAAAGCCACTTGGTGAGCACTGTTCTTAAACTCAAATTGCAACTTGTAAATTGGACTGAACTACCTAAGCCCTAGACTTAGAATGCACTGAGACAGTCTTTCTTAAGTTGGTACACTATGGATTGTCAAAATCCTACAATTGCCCATGATGATTGGGAATGATGTGAGTTGAAACCCAGCAGATCTGAAGAGCACCAAGTTGGAAAAGACTAAACTAGGTACACAGGGATCTTCTGTGCCAATATATCCAGAGATTTACAAATACTGTGCTTGTACAACTGAATAAGACAGTTGTGTTTGTATGAAGCTGTCATAAATGTGGAAAATAATTCCCTTTCATAATGACATACTTTAGATTTCACACTAAAGAAGCCCCAAATGATGACACTGATAAATGTAGGCTTTCAATAACCTCTGACATCGGTTCAGAAACTCCCCAGGTATATTTGGTCCTAAGGAGGTAAAGCACATGCTTCTTTTTTCTATTTAAGGATGCTGATCCCATTAAATCTCCAGCTTACCTGTGCTTAAAAAAAAGAGCCATTGTCTGTGATTTTGTACTGGAAAGAACACATACCTTTAAGTCAAAGTGCTCTTGAAACTCTGTAGCTGCTACCCAGCAGCAGAGGCATCCCTAGGGTGGGTGTTACCTGGTGCAGGGGGGTACTGCCTTGCTTCCTCCCCTCACTTGGCCAGACCACTGCAGGCACCCCCAAGCCTTCAGAGTCCAATGTGGCTGCTTTTGAAGGCTCCTCTGTTCCCTCAAATTCTTCAGAGTTCCCCATGGCTGTTGCTGCATGAGACTCCAAAGGTTCCTCCACTCACCCCTAGCAGACACTACTTCTAAGGATGGTGGCACTGTGGCCTCTGGAGGTCCCATTTAGGGTGCACTACAGCTGCTGGACAAGCAGGAAAGCACCCTTTCCCACTTGCCTAGTAACCATGTCAGTCCCTTTGGGTGTACCACCTCAGCGGGTGACACCCCTCTCTGGGATGTCACCAGGTGTGATCTGCACAGCTCACATCCACCTAGTAACACCACCACCCAACAGAGATGCTTTCAAAGACTCCTGCCAGCCATAAAGTTATGACACAGTTGCTTTCTGGGAAGCTTCCAGACAAATGGGGTACAAGGTCACCTTAAGAAATTGTTCCCATGATAGGTTTGCCTTAAGATCACCATAAGTTGGAAACGACTTGAAGGCACATAACAACAACATTATCATGCAAGACTTTAAAACTGCATTTAATTTGGAGAATAGAATTTTTGAAAATATTTATTGCGTGGAGTCATCTTTGTTTCGTCAGTGCTGTGCCTGTGAAGTGTTGTTAGAGTGTCCCTTTTTAATGATGGGGAAAACCTGTCAATAGGTTCCCAAGTGTTCTGCTTTTCCATTACTCCACAGGTGCAAAATATCCTGTTACCCTATATGGCTTTCTCTCTTTTTAAAATCAAGAAATATTAGAAAGTTCACCACTCCATGACCCTACATGTGGAAGCCATGAGCCTCAAGCTTGAGAATACATCAGCCAGTTTAGGAGTTGCAAAGGGGATGTGACTCATCCACACCCATCCAGAGAGATGAAGAAAGCCTATCAAGGAGCAATACACTAGTTTCAATGTAGTATTGTTCTTTCTGAAATCCCATCTATACACTCGTAGTTTCTGTGCAATATTTGCTCTTGTCTCTCCTGTCTATCTAAAGCAAGAATCTGTCCATTTGCATTCCAATTCTCACCTCAGAAGTCCCCACCCCTGAAGGGTTACCTCAGACAATTCTGACTATTGGCCATGTAATACCTGGACTTTGCCTCAGGCTGAATTTCCCTTATAAAACCCCCCAATTTTATCTTGCTCAGTGGGCTAGTTGGGATCGCTGGGGGACAGGCATTTGTGTTCCTTGCCTATTACTTGACATATTTTATGCAGACTCACAGGTGAAAGCAAATGAGAAGAAAGAAACAGAAAGATGGCAGCTGGTGGTGGTGGTTATGACTTGTGGATTTTACTCAGAGCTTGGATTTGTTACTTTTCTAGACTATAATGCCTCATATCCTTCAGCCATCAAGACTATTGGCCATGGAGGATTCTCTGCCAAAGTGTAATATTTCCAAACACTGATGTTATGCATAATTATATA
>CM034703.1:176225582-176236741 GCA_020142125.1 Phrynosoma platyrhinos
AGAAGGAAGCCAGACAGAGGCAGAAGATAAGGGGAGAAAGAGAAGGAAGCCAGTTCTACAGTAGGGATGCAGCCTGAATCTGCACGATAGAGATAATGCAGTTTGACACTGCTTTAACTGTTATGGCTCCATCCTATGGACTCCTAGGATCTGCAGTTTGCTTTGTGGTACCAGAGCTCTCTGACAAAAAAGGCTAAATATCTTACAAAACTGCAAATCCCATAATTTCATAGCCTTGAGCCAGGGCAGTTAAAGCAGTGTCAAACTGCTTCAATAAATTTCTGCAATGGAGACACAGCCAAAGTTGATGTGCTGCTTGGGCATGGCTTCTTTAAAAAATAATTCTGCACAATGAGAGAGAGAGAAAGAGAGAGAGAGAGAGTATATCCTTGAAGATATATCTAAAGAAGAACCAAGTTCCTTAACTTGGAGGTTATATGTGTATGTTGTGTGCATTCACATTGTTCCTGACTTATGGTGATCATGGAGTGTTCCTGGCAAGATTTGCTCAGAGGAAGTTTGCCACTTCCCCTGAGGCTGAGAGTGTGTGACTTGTCCAAGTTCACCCAGTGGGTTTCATGGCAGAGTGGGGAATCAAACCCAGGTCTCCAGAGTGGTAGTCCAACACTCAAACCACTACACCATGCTGGCTCCTATTCTCATGTACTACCTATGAAACAATTGCAGATATTTTTGTTGTTCTTGTGCGTCTTCAAGTCCTTTCCAACTTATGGCAACCCTAAGGCAACCTTATCATGGGGTTTTCTTGGCATGTTTCTTCAAATGGGGGTTGCCGTTACCATCCTCTGAGTCTGAGAGTGTGTGACATGCCAAGGGTCACTTACTTGGCCACAAATTGTGGATACCGCAGAATGCATCACCTAGTGTATTGGCAGTCCTTCTCCCCAACTCTTTCTCATTTCTCCCCAACCATCTATAGCTGGGAGATGGAAATAAAGCAGCATTTAAATCTGGACTATTTTTTAAAAAGTAAGGTCCAAAACACACTGCAGAAATAAATGCTAGGGAACATGGGAGCTGTAGTTTATTGTGTTTATAAGTGACAGTTTTCCTGCTGAGTACCTGTATGTCATAAACATTTGAATTAAAATGACCATATTGAAATCAAATCTGATTTTTAAATTTTTTTATTTGGTGTGCGTGGAAGAGAGGTAGCTTATATGGCGAGTATATGCCAAACTCTATATTTTAACTGGAAAAGTTGGGGGTCATCTTATATGCCCAGTCGTCTTATACAATGGAAAGTAGAGTAGGTGATATATAGATATAGAAATAGATATTACAGAATAAATCTTGAACAGCATATAGTTTTTGATTACTTTCATTCAGCAATTATAAAAATGGTAAAATTGGCGGGGAGGGGAGTCCCTACACAGAACAATACACAGTTTACATGGGAATAGCAGACAATATCCTTGAGTGCATATCCTCCCACCCTGAAGCCATGCCATTAACAACAGAACAATACCTATTCAACACAGAACAATACACAGTTTACATGGGAATCACTCCTCCCTACCCAGGGTCTCACAGTATATATAGACCCACTCTCTTCCATTCCAGTATTCTCTGAAGATGCCAGCCACAGATGCTGGCGAAACATCAGAAAGAAACAGTTCTAGAACATGGCCACACAGCCTGAAAAACCCACAAAAAACTATGGATGCCAGCCATGAAAGCCTACGACTTCACAAATGGTAAAATTATTTGCTTTACTTGTAAAAATGAAATGATAATAGAAGCAAATTACAGTAGAATTGCTATAATTGAAATATTATTGAAGGGGTGGAGGTCTTTGTCGGATGAAGCAAAATAATAAGCAGCTCATTAATTATGCATCTACAAAGGCTCATGATACAGTCAAGGTTTCCATGTTAGGACTATCCTAGATTCTGAGATTTTGTACCCAAAATCTGAGACCTAAGGTTGACTGCTTTTGATAATTTTCTTAATAGTTTTAACAATATCTTATTTTATTTTATTTTATTTTATTTTATTATATTTGGTAAATTGTTTTAGCTATGTTTCTTTTAACAGTTGTAAGCCAACTCAACTTATTGAGTCCCAGCCTGGGAAAAAGGTAGAAATAAATAAATAAATAAATAAGAAAGTACACTATAAACTTTCAAAGTAGTCATTCTTGGCAAAATGGAGGAACTCACTCATAGTTTGTTGAAGGATGTGCATTCCCTACATCATTTGAGACCTTTCCTTTCCTTTGAGTACTCACTCATTGCTAATATCCTATTTGTAAGCCTTATCATACTTTGTTATTGTTATTAACTGCACTTGAGTCAAACCTGACCTCTGTGGATGAGATATCTCCATGTCTCCCTGTCTGCTTTATTCCTGCAAACTCATACCTGTGACCTGCTTAATAGAGTCCATCCATCTAGCATGCAGCCTTCCTCTCTCCCTACTTCCCTCCACCTTTCCCAGCATTATTGTTTTTTCCAATGAGTCCTCCCTTCTCATAATGTGTCCAAAGTACGACAGTCTCAGTTTTGTCATCTTGGCTTCCAGGGAGGTTTCTGGTTTGATCTGCTCTATGATCCATTTGTTTGTCATCTTGGCTGTCCATGGACTCCTCAGTGCTCTCCTCCAGCACCAAATCTTCAATTAATTTATTTTCTTCCTACCTTATTTCTTAACTGTCCAGCTCTCACATCCATGGATGGTAATAGGGAATACAATGGCTTGTATAATTCTAACTTTTGTGCTCAGTTGTATATCTTTGCATTTTAGGATCTTTTCTAGTTCTTTCACAGCCACCCTCCTCATTCTTAATCTTCTTCTGATTTCTTGGCTGCAGTTCCCATTTTTATCACTGTTTGATCCCAGCTATGAGAACTCTTTTACTATTTTTATTTCTTCATAGTCTAGATTGAATTTGTGTATTTTCTGTGGTCATTATTTTTCTTTTCTTTATGTTCAACAGTAGTAATTCCTTTCTGCTTTCTTCCTTGATCTTCCTTAATAGTTATTCCAGGTCTGGGAGGTTTTTTGCTAGTAGTATGGTGTCATCTGCATATCTTAGATCAGGGGTAGGCAACCTTTTTGAGCCGGGGGCCGGGTTGCTGTCCCTCAGACAATTGGGGTGCTGAAGCACCATAAATAAATAAATAAATAAATAAATAAATAAATAAAATAAAAATAAAATTTAAAAACATTAAAAATTGTTTAAAAGGTGCATGCACATTCTCTCAGCCCCAGAAAAGCCATGGCAAAACCCCTGTGGAGATTTTGCTAAGAAAAAACCCAAGAACAAGTAATAACAACAATAATCAATACCATCATGGTGGGCGGCAGTGGGACCAGCATGGGGCCGGTCCAAAGGCCTCGGGGGGGGGGCGCATCCGGCCCCCAAGCTTTAGGTTTCCTACCCCTGTCTTAGATCGTTGATATTCCTTCCTCCTATTTTCACTCCTCCTTCTTCTGTGCCCAAGCCTGCTACAATATGCATATAAGTTGAATTGGTAGGGTGATAAGATGCAGACTTGTCTGATCCCTTTGCCAATTGAGCACACTATACTGCTATATATAGCACTACATCCCATTTTAACTCTGTGCAACATTCTGTGGAATCCTGGGATTTGCAGTTTAAGGAGGAGCATTTAGAATTCTCAGCTCTTGGGCTCCCCTAAACTATAAAGTACATTGTGTTGCCATGGCTGATAAAGTGGAATATAGCTCTACAAAAGTGTAATATGATAAGGTGTTTTCAAGAAGGTCCTTCTTCAGGTTTTGAAGAAAAGAACATTGCAGGGTGAGTGAGTGGGCAACACTGATGATGCCTTTGGGTTTCTGGCTTCCCCTTGCCTACGTCACTAATTCTTTTCTTCCAGCCAGCCAGCCCTTACTCAGACATGCAAAGTTAAGAGCTGCTGGTACTGGGACTGACGCCAAGTCTATCTCAGTGCTAAAGAATTGAGTTCCTTTGATGGGCATCATTAGATCTACTTATTATTTTAAAAAAACACCCACAAATTCACAACTTAAAACCAGTGGGCCATCTATGGAAAAATTCATTCATGTTTCTGTTCTCCTTGAGTGCATCTACCTCTAGAAATAATGTAGTTTGACATCATTTTAATTGCCAGGGCTTTACGCTACAGAAACTTGGGATTTGTAGTTTGATGAGGCACCAGCATTTTTTCACAGTGAAGGCTACAGACCATGTAAAACTACAAATCCCAGGACTCCATAGACTGGAGCTACAGCACTTAAAGCATCCTTTGTCTCTTTCTACCAACAGCACATTGCTGAATGGGGAAGGGATGGAAGAGTATGTGCTTTGTATGCAGAAAGGTTCAAGCTCCCATGCTATCTGGTAGGAATGGAGATGCTGTCTAAGACCTTGGAGGTCCATTGTTGCCCATCAGATAGGACAGTATAGAACTAGAGGGATGGATGGTCTGACTCAGTAAAAGGCAGCTACTCCTGGGCCTGTGTGGGCACCACCAAAGTTTACAAAGGACCACAAGACTGCTCTGCTTCATTCTATATATTCCCACTCAACTATTGCACTCTGACTCCTCCTCTGACCTCCTCTACTGTTCTACTGTATGAGCTGTACATGTGCACAAGAATGAGATTAAATTGTAGATCAGTTGTTCCAGAATGGGGCTGACTGAGATGCCAGCAAAACACACACACCCCTCTTAAAATAGACCAGAAGAGATGCAAAGAGGACTCTGGTCTGAGAACAATTGGAATCAAAATAGACAGTGCTTTTTTCATCTCCTGTTGCCATGCTTGAGAGACACAGGTGATTATATTGTTTTTCTTTTATACATGGGACCTAAAGAAGTGAGAATGAATGTTCCACAGCAATGTACAAGTCTACCTTACTTACTCAAAGGTCAGTCTAAGGAATTTAAAGATATTTGCTCCAAAATCTAAGTCAGACTGGAGAAGTGATTTGAGTGTTTGACTAGGGCTGCTGCCACACTGCAGAAATAAAGCGGTTTGACACCACTTTAATGGGCATGGCTCAATGCTATTGAATTCTGGGATTTGAAATTTGGTGGGGCATGAGAGCTCTCTGACAGGGAAGGCTAAATATTTCACAGAACTACAAATCCCAGAAATTCATAGCATTGAGTCATGGCAGATAAAGTTATGTCAAACTGTTTTACTTCTGCAGTGTGGCAGCAGCAACATTCAAACTACTCCAATCTTAGGACCTTATCACACAGGGGAAATCCTGTGCAGAAACGGGATTTAAAAATTGGGAAAAACCCACAAAAGTGGCCAGATTTTCACACACATCGATGTTAAAGTGTGCTTAACTTGAACAGAAAATAGTCAAAAGCCATTTCTTTTTACTTTTGGGATTTTATGAAAGTAAAAAGAAGTGGCTTTTGACTTCTCTCTATTCGGGTTAAGCACACTTTAACATCAATATCATGTGAAAATCTACCTGCTTTTGTAGGGTTTTTTTTCTATGTAAAACCCTGTTTCTACATGGGATATCCCCTGTGTGATAATTCTTACTCAGATTTTAGAATAAATATCTTTAAATTCCTTAGACTGAATGCAGTGCAAATACACCATGGGATGCTGGGAGATCAGGGTTCAAATTCCCACTTGAGCAAGCCACACTCTCTCAATTTCAGATGAAGGCAAGGACAAACCCCCTCTGAACAAATCTTGCAAAGAAACCCTATGAAAGCTTCACCGCAAAGATGCAGGGAGAAGAATATGGATAGTTAGGATGGTGGCAATGACAAATATGTGTTGGTATTGTGTTGAGTAGGGGAGAGGATCCTGCCTCTTCTCTTTATTCAGTAGCAGATTTAAAAGTAAAGGGGAATCTGTTGATTGAAAGCTGCCAATCATACTCTCCTGACCTGTGGCCAGAAAATAAACAAGCCCTGTTGTTAGGTTTACGATCATTCTCCCACCAACACACTTACCCATGGTGGCTGATTAGGCAGAATGAGTATCTTGGAAAGGAAAAGGTATGTGTTTGTGTGTTTATCTGTGTGTGTGTGTGTGTGTGTGTGTGTGTATGTGTGCAGGAAGTTCTGTTCCAGTTGCATAGTGCTGGCATTGCAATCATGAAGTCTGCAAACAAAGCCCTAGTTGTCTGGCATACCTCCAATGGATTTTAATGTAATTTCTGGAGAGACTGACCTTTGGGTATAGCACAACTTGTTCTTAATTAGTCCACCTCCATATCAATTGCACTAGACTCCTGGGGGCTGACCATGAGAAACCAAGCGGCCATTGTTCATACACAAATCGAACACATACTCTTCTGCATGATGTAGAACACAGTGCCAGGTGAACCCACCTTGGCCTCTGTGAGCTGTGCTATGTGCATGCCGCATGTATGTCTGATGTGATATCCATATTCTTCCCATGTATGATGATAAGATCACTGTGTACTGGGCTGGTCACATATTAAATCATGCACACCATTCAGACTTCTGACCTGTTGTGTCAGAGAGGATGGACAGTTACCTAGGTATGTGAACAGTCTTTGAAAGGATCCCTGGCATGATTTTGTCCTTAACAGCATCCTAGAGAAGGAGGTGCAAAGAGCCTTTGACTACTCATCTGTATCCACTTGGCCTTGGGATTAAATGGGAAACCAGAAGTTCTCCAAAGGCTACAGCCTGCTTGATTTAAATCACACATTCTGTTTCTGCTGCTGAACATTTTCATTTTAGAGCAAGTCATTTTACTGTTCATCATGTCTGAATTTGCAAGAAAAAAAAATAACATCAGAAGAAGAACAAATAACTGAACAGGTGGCCATCATATATAGTTTGGAAAATGGTGATAATGATGATGAAATTATATGTAAGAGTTCTTTCAAATGCTCAAAAAGAGGAAGATTTTGTATGACCACAATGGGGTAATACATAAATTGAAAATTGGATGGGGAAAATTGAACATTGGAAGGGGTAAATTGCAGCCCTTCAGATGTTGCTGGACTGCAAGTCCCATCACTCCTAGTCAGCCTGTGAGGAATGATGAATGCTGGATATTGCATTCCAGCAACATGTGAAGACCTGTACTTTTTTCCATCTTTCTTGAACAAGAAAAACTTATTCTTCAGTGGAGTTATTTATGAGTTTTTATTTTGTCTTTTCTCAAAGCACTGAGCATTGTCCTTTTATAATTCCAGTAGTATATCAAACTAAAGTCTGACTGGCATGTTTAAAAATCATACTTTCATATTGTCCCTCCTGGAACAGAAATGCTTCATGTTGCACAGAGAAGGCTGCAAACTAACTACTGAAGGCTCCTCATATAGAAAAAGTTCTGCGAGTTGCTGTTTATAAGAGAGTTTAACACAAAGCTATGGGAAATGGGTAGCCAGTCCATTTTGTTTTGCAATTGTTTGTTCTTAAATAAATTGATTTTAAAAATTAAAAAATAATTAGTTGGCATTACAGTGCTAAGGTGCAAAAGTAGTTCACCAGTTATGCTCAGTGTTAAAAAGTAACAAGTTATTTTTCTTTATAGTCAAAAGATTGCAATGATATAAGCTGCTATAGTATACCCAATTAAAAATGCCACATGACAATTCTTTAACTATAAATGTAACTAAATCAGTAGTTACATTTACACCAAAAAAAATGAGGAGTGACACTATCCCTTGCAATACTACAGTTGTAATTTAACCTAATGATGCCTTCGTTACACAGCATTAAAAGTTACCTTTTAGACTAGTTTACGGAATCCCCTTGGCTGGGAGATTCTCTGCACTGCAATTCAAAGATTCAAATTTCCAAGCTCTGCTTACTTATTGCAAAGAAGAAGAACACTTAATTGTAAGCTACTTGCAATTTGTAATGAGTTATTTCCAAACTCTGGCTAAAGACTTCCACATGTGAACAGTTACCATGCCAGCAAGACTACCAGACTGTGCTCCTGTGCCCTCTCATACTAGCCTTTCACATGCAAGCTGCTGCTGTTGCTTGAAAAACCTAGGGGAAGTTTGAAAAATACACTTTAACCTGCACTGCTACAAATCAAAAAAGACTAAAGCATGGTGCTGTTTCTGAACATATATTTATTTCCACTATTGTTACACCATTTCAGGATTTAAAGTTTCCAGGGTGACTAAGAAGACATACCAAAAACAATATGTAATCACATAAACCCATCTTATCACCATTAAATAGTAATTATACCAACAAAAATTAGAGTTACCTCGATAAGCTCACAGTATTAGATTTTGAATGATGGATTTTAAATCAGTATATTTTTAATTTTATATTGGTTGATTTTAATGTGTCCTGTGTTTATGTATTTTAATATAATTTTTTAAAATGGTTTAATATATTTTAATCTATTTTGTGAGAGTCAATATGATATACTGGTTTGAGTGTTGGATTATGGCTCTAGAGACCATGGTTCGAATCCTGGTTTGGCCATGAAACCCTCTAGGTGATTCTGGGCAAGTCACATGCTCTCAGCCTCAAGGGAAGGCAATAGGAAACCTCCTCTGAACTTCTTCTGAACCAATCGTGCCAAGAAAACCCAGTGATAGGGTCGCCATAAGTCAGAAACGACCTAGAGGCACATAGCAACAACAACAACAACCAATCTCTTATACCCTACCTTGAACCTTGGGAGAGGCAGATAAGAAATAACCACAATAATAATAATAATAATAATAATAATAATAATAATAATAATAATAATAATAATAATATCATTTATTCTCTAAAAATTAGCGTATTATGTAAAAACCAATTAGAGAGAACCTCATGGACCTCAGCCACATGGTGGGATCTTCTCCAAGTGCAACAAGCCACACAAGGGTCTCTCCATTATGGGTATATACCCTGTACATGTGGATGCCTGTCGGGGGTAGAGAGATGCAGGGCCATCATGTCCAGGGCAGGACTACTTGGTGCAGCCCTGGCCTTGATCAGCTGGGAAGCTTTGGAATCTTCCATTGCACCTGAATAGGTCTTTTCTGCGTGGATGGCATTGGCTACCAGTTGGGTACATGCATTTTTGGTTAAGTCTTAGAAGTGTGGTTAATGTGGTTTGTTAGAAGTGTGTGGTCCAGACAAGAGAGAGAGAGAGAGAAATGCCTCCATGAAGTTCTCACCCTAAATGAATAGCACCATAGAATCAATGGCAACCTATGCTATACCTCCTGGAAAGTTTTGCAACACACACTGCTCATGATTACTTGTGGTGTAACACTGGCACTAATCTTATTAAGAAAGGTCTGGCAGACATATAGCTTAAGCTTCAAGAATACATCTCAGCTGGAGGTCATGGGGGCAGTTTTCTGTTGTCTATAGAATTATCACTCTCTCACTTGACTCATGTGGTGAAACCCTGTCAGAGACATTTTGTTCTCGAAAATACAGATAACCTTCCCGTCTGCTTCAGACTCACAGATGGATAATTTCATAATGTATTTTCTCAATTCCTTTTAGATGCTTGGAGGAACAACTCAATGACAGCTGCGCTTCAAAAGCTCACCCAGGCATAAGATTATCACAACCTTTTAAAGCACTGACAGTTACCAATCTACAATGATGATATTTGGGGAGATCCTCCCAAGCCACCACCTCAAGATTGCTTCATTTACATTGGCATCTTGTAAGGTAAGTGTTAAATTATTTCCTCTCATTGTGACAGCTGGGGAAAGTAGGCCACACGTCAATGTTGCCCACACAGAATATCTGTGGCAATGGAAGATCTTAATGATGCATGCCTCATGCTCGTAGCCTCAGTGATATAAACAGCAATGCTGAGAGTGTATTCTCACCTGCCAGATTAAACCCTCACACACTATTCATACATACAATGCTTTTCAAAAAGAAAGAAAGAAAGAAAGAAGAAAAAAGATGGCTCTTCATTTCATTATTTTGAAATCTTAAGTATCTAGACTGGAATTCTCTATCCTGGTCTACACTGCATCTACATTACACGTCCTTAGCTATGTAGCAGAGGCATGAAAGAATGTTCTTAGTGAATTGCAAATATGTGTAACAGGACATTGGAAAGATTGTTCCAATGCACATAGGCACTCCCTAGCTGATGTCCCAATGTGTATTGGTCCCATTGTGTATCAATCTTGATGTGCAACAGTCATTTTGCTAGCTAGTATCATCACAACAGCCCCTTGCTGAATACAAGTGTTGTGAAACTGCACAATTCCATTTCCCACAGATGAAAGTCCACTTGCAAAGACCTAAGTCCCCAAGTGAATCCTAGCCCTAATTCTCATCTTTGCTTGGTGACTCAGGGATAGAAAAAATACTACTTGATGTGATCACTCCAGTAAAACAGTGTCATAGCTGGGGATTTGCATTCAAAGGGAAAAAGAACTGTACATAGCAACTATATCTGGACATGTAAAAGTACTTATGCTAACAAGAAGAAATGTGCTTCTACTGTCACCTTGTTGTTGTTGTGACTTCAAGTTGTTTCCAACTTATGGCAACCATAAAGTCAATCTATCATGGGGATTCCTGGCAAGTTTCTTCAAAGGGGTTTTTCCATTGCCACCTTCTGAGGCTGAGAGAGTATGACTTGTCCAGGGTCACCAGGTGGGTATCATAGCAAAGCAGGGATTTGAACCCTTGTCTCCTAAGTCATAGTCCAATGCCTAAACCATTACACCATTCTGGCCATATCCAAAAAGTATGGAACTCGAGAAACAAGAAAGATGAAGGAGGAAAGCAATAAGTGAATTGGCGGGAAGATATGCATGTTTCACTTATTGCTACATATTTTGTTGAGTTACATGTTTAGTTAAGCGGTTATCTAGTAGGGATAAGATATTAGTATATGAAATATGTATGTAATAAGGTTCAAAGTATTAAATGCTGAATTGTAAAACTAAAAACTAAAATTAATAAAAAAACAACAACAAAAAGTAAGGTTTTTAGATCAGAAAAATTGGTGCATTGCTTGCTGAATGTTTAAGGAAGATGTTATACTGGAAATATTGGATGTTATAATTGATACTACACTGGCCATGTGGCATGTTTTCCTCTGTCTCCTAAGAGTTTATAGTGGTAAAGATGTGCTTAGTTAGCATGTACTGCTGTTGCCACTTTTGCTATGCTACAGACTAAGGATAATCCACATATTTTCCATTCTTGCCATAAGTTGGAAAGGACTTGAAGACACACAAGAACAACAAAAAA
>CM034703.1:176250200-176260277 GCA_020142125.1 Phrynosoma platyrhinos
CCGCTTTCTTGCCGCTTTGAGACCCCAGTGTGATAACGTCCATAGTCTTCAACTTTCTGGATAAGTTATGACTGACCTGGACTGAATTGACTGCTTGACCACTGTTGCACCCTAACTCCCTGCTCTGCAGGACATTTGCTGACTGGAGAATAGGATAGAAGCTGCAGTTGCCAGGGGTAAGGATTATAGAGGAATTTCTATGATGCATGTGCATTCCTTTTGAATCGTTTACAGTGGGACCTTGGTATCCACTGGGGGGGTGGTTCCAGGACGTCCTGTGGATACCAAACTCTGTGGATGCTCAAGTCCCATTATATACAATGGCACAGTAAAATGGTATCCCTTATATAAAAGGGCAAAATGAAAGTTTGCTTTTTGAAATTTATATATTTGAGGAATATTTTCAAGCCATGGATAGTTGAATGCATGGAAAAAGAATCTGTGGACATGAAGGGCCAACTGTATTTTAGAGTTTTAAAGTATACATCCAAGGTTGCAATATTGCAGAGAAGCATATGTAGAAGAGTCCTTCAGTCAAGTCATCTATTGGCATTTCATTGGAACTTTTGGGACAGATGATATATGGTCAATTTAGTATATAATCCATGGGGCTTACCCTTGATCCTCACATCATCAGGCAAAACAATAAAAGCACAATTTCTACATAAAATATAATAAAGAAAGAGAATATGGGGCTAATAGAAATGCAAACATGTACAAACAATCTATTTCTACTAAGCATGACAGCATGCACCAGCTGGTACATTTCCCCCCATAATTTGTAATTTGCAGTGTATCATATGAGAATTTATATCAAATTTTTTAAACTGTCCCCCCCCCACTATACTGAATTTGCAAGTCTTGTCTTGAATGCTTTATTTTATACACAAACATGTACACACATGTGTACTCTCTCTCACACACATACATGTGCAAGTTTCTTGATTCTTCTATTTGGTAAAGATATGGTTTTAAAAAATAAATAACATAAATTTATGTTATTCAGCTGACACAATTGTTTCCTTTTCTATTCACATGTTTAGAAATGACCATACTTTCAGTATTTCAGTTGCTTAATCCATTAAAATTATTGAATGATAGTTTGCTGGGCACTTCTGCCTTGATGCATCTGAAGAAGTGGATTTAAAGCCAAGAAACCTCATCCTGAAATGAATGTCTCTATGGTGCTGCAAGATTCCTTCCCTGCATTTCCTTATTTTCTGAAAAATACATTTTTATTTGTTGTGTGATTTGTCTCATATAGTCTTGTTGAAAGTGTCTGATCGTCACAGGATGGCAGCTGGCAAATCAGGCAGATCCTATGTGGCATATTGGAACGACTATAGCTCAGTGGAAGAGCACATGCCCCGGGTTCAATACCAGTTACCTCCAGATAGGGCCAGGGAAGTGTTCTGTCCAAAAATCCCAGACATTCAGTGCCAGTGAATATAGTAGAGAATGCTAAGCAAGACCAATAAAACCTTTTAAAAGACTAATGATTTGATGGTCCTTAAAGCAGCACCTCATGGTGACCAAAGCAGTTTTTATACCAAAAACAAGCCTGGAAACAGACTTAAATGGATTTAGGTAACTATTTGCATCCACAAGCTTCTGGCACTGCATGACAACCACCCACGCAGGTAACCTGACTAGTGAGTGAATATCTACATATAACCAACTATCCTGGGCACCAAAGAAAGGTTTATCAGGAATGACCTCCTGCTTCTCATAAGTAATTTATTACTCCCTGGATATACCCTCTCAACTCTTGCGCTAGATGTAATAACCCAAGAATAGCACTATATCAAATATCTCACATCAGCACATCCCCAGGGTGTTCCTTTGTTCAAAGAGTATCAGGATGTGCACTCTCCCCCCCCCCCCCCACATCATCTTGTCCTTACAATAACTCTGTGAAGTAGGTTAGGATGAGGGAGAGGGAAGGAGAGAGAGAGACTGGTCCAAATTCATCCAATAAGCTTTGTGGCCATGTAAGGATTTGAACCTGGGTCTTTCTGGTCCTAATCTGATACTCTGACCATTTCTTCACACTAGCTCTTGTAATCCTCATTTATAGCATCCCATATCCCTGGGCGAGATGGTACTATAGACAGTGTTGTTCCCTCCAAAGGTCATATACTAAGTAAAAGCTGTCTTGAAAATCTAGCCCATTCCATCTTGGGGACACTGGCATGCCATCTTGGGGGCACAGATGCGTTACAGAGCTTCACCTGGTTTAGCTATGTCTTGTGTCCCCCCCTCCAGTGTACTTAGCCTACTATGTGCAAGATAGGCACCCAATTCCACATTCAGTGGCCAGGTAAAGACAGGGGAAGGAAAGGGGACAAATGAGGCAGCTAGCCAGTTGGTAGTGTTCCTCCTGCTAGGTGAAGGAAGATGATGTATCCTCCTGGACCTCTGGAGGACCTCCAGGAAGTTGAAGAGGTTGCCTTTTTCTACCTGTAGGCATCTGCAGAAAGCAAGCTAGTTGGCTGCCCAGCTCCCCCTTGTCCGTTCCCCACCTTCCCCTGGTCATTGAATGGCTATCAAGAAGGCTACCAGCCAGAAAACAGATAGGAGGCTTGGGGAACAGAATAACAGAAGATGGAAGTGCTTAATTTCCCCATCCACTCTGACCCAAAAGTACATAAGCAGGCATAACATTCAGTTATCTGGGTATATTGCTAACAGGATGCCTGCCACTGTCTCCTGTACCAGATTGTTAATGTGTGTAATATTAATAAGAACAACATTGCTTTACAAAAGCATTTTGTCTTATGTCACATTTGCCCGGCAAAGAACATCTACTTTTGCTAAAAGCCCAATAGACTTATTACAGTCCTTGGAATCCTTAAGACTGATCAGTTGTGTGAGTGTGCCCCTCTTCCACAGTCTGAGGACAGAACAATATATTTTTTAAAAAATTTCAATTCCTTTCAAATTCATTCCTTGTGTCTCTTTTTCTCCCATTTCTACCACAAATTGTTAATGCATTTTCAAATCTAGGATATGAGTGCTAGGTCATTCTTACTCCATTAAGACCCTAACAGCACAACACACAAACAAAAGAGAACATAGGATGAAACAACCCATTTTAGAGCATGTGTAAGTAAACACACACACACACACACACAGTCAGTTGTGGCTTACCTTGCTCTGTTTTCCTCATGCAAACAGAATGTAAACATATCAGATGAGGCAATCTTGGACTAGACCTCAGGCGCTTCCGAAGGCCTTCTTAAACTACTGTAGTCCTTTTTCCTGGGGGACCAGTGGTATTTTGATAAGCGGGCACAAGTCCTTTAGGCCAGTGGGTACCAGGGTTTCCTTGCTGCATCACCACCAGCCGGATTGGAGGCTGAGTTTCTGTTGGAATCTCAGGAGCATACTCCTTACTGGGGTCTTTCCCTCTACAGTCATATAGTATGCAAGAAATCAGGAAAACCAAGAGTAAGATGACATAGCTAGCTACCAGGATGATCAGGTTCAGGGTCACAGGGTCAATTTCTAAATAAAAATCCATTGGATCCCATAATATTTAGCAGGATCCCTGCAAACGAAGTTGCAAATGCACAGACATACATGCACTGATGGAGCAGTAGCTAACTGATAGATGTATTGGCTTTGCGGTAAAAATACTTTAATCCTGTGCACTCCTGTAGCAATGGATTCCCCCCCCCCGAACTGCATGATTAAAGCTGCTCAGTTTAATAACTTAAGCTTCTTCTTTTAATACCATGTTGCCAGCAGTGACAGAAGCTAAATTTGAATGTTTCATTGCAGTACAATATTCGGCTTTCTATGTGAACCATGAGCACTCTCAGATTAGGCTTTTATTCTGTTTTTTTTTTAAATAGGGATGGGGCGAGGGGGCCAGACTTTATCAGCTTCCACTTGTAGCCCTCCTGTCTTTTTTCCACTGCTATTTCTGTCTTTTTCCTCCCACTGGGAAAAATATTCATGAAGGACCAAAAGATGTATGTGGCTAGTATGGCTGATATCATGTGTTATTTTGATCCATGAACCCTGTGGTTTGATGCCCAGCTTATCCTGCTGTGTTAATGGCTGATTACTGATGAGTAATTTTGCAATTTCATTTTAATGGACATTAAAGTATTTTCTTTTTTAAAAAAGACAAAAAGATAGAATATGGTGGCTGAGTTCTATTGGTAGTTCAAATTAGAGTAGACTGACTGGCTAATTGAAGAATCAACATTTAAGTAAACTTGATGGATTTAAACAGGTCTACTCTAGTTGGCAATTCCAATAGAACTGAGGCCAAAGCCTTTGAAGGATAGCCTTAGGAGCCATCCATGTGGAAATGTTTTTCCTCCACTCTAATTCTGTCATTCAGCCTTGGTGTTCTCTTTTTCTTGCCCATATTCTGAAAAAAACAACTGGGAAGCTGACTGGGCAGAGGGAAGAAAACTCCAATCTGATTTTGAAGAGGATTTTGCCAGCTATTCCAGGCAGAATTACAACATGCATTGAAATCCATTTTATTGATTGTGGCTTACCTCAAAGGATCACAGGAATTTGCTAACTTAATCCCCCCACCCATCCACCATAGTTCATACTCATAATACATAAGCATTGGAGTCATAACAAAAATACAGCAGTGTTATAGAACACAGGTAAGTATAACAATATCATCAAATCACAGCAAAAATGCATTGATTTTTTCTTTTCAGGTTAGCTTTTTTTTATAATTTACAAGGATATGAGGATCAATGCAACTTTCATTAAAATGGATTTTCCCACAATTTTAGATTATTTTGCTATTGGTCTAGGGAGAAGTTTCTGTCCCTATATATTCAATAAAGTTATACTGTATTCAACAAGTTTCCAAGAAAGGCTAATGTCCATTAATCTGTTAAAATAAGATTAAAAAAATAAAAAAATAGATTACTAATTGATTTCCAGATTTTATCAATTTCTTGTCATACAGCTGATAAAATAACAAGGACAGGTTCTTACTGCAAAATTTAGCATTTGGACCTTTGAATATGAATAATATCACCAGTGCCTCAAAACAATGCATTGACTGATGTGACATTTTAGCAATAAATTTTAAGAACTCATCCTCAAGTGATTGCATTTTGGGACAGTAAAGCCCTATGTGGCAGTAGGTGAGTGCTCCCTGTTTTTTCTTACATCTCACAAAAGTTCAATTGCCAGGCTCTGATTAAATTGTTGGAAGCTGATTTAAATATACCCGTTTTTATACTTGTATGTATTTGCTGTAATTAATACAGAATTTGGAAGTAAGTTGATTACATGATTAATATAACTTAAAATTATCATTGGTTGCATACATGGGTAGCATTATTGCTTGTTAAGTTACAATTGTAATGTAATAATAGTTATACTTTCATTATTATCAATTATTCACAATCATGAAAGCATAACTGTATTACATTACAACTGTAACTTAACAAGCTGTAGTACCACCCCTATAAGCAACTAATGTTTTTAAGTTAAGTGCTGGCTTGTGTTGCTACCTTATGCTCTATTGTGTGTGTTCAGGTGACAATGAAGTCTCTATAAACCAGGAGCTTGTAGTTGTCAGGGTTGGGTTTAGGTTTTTTTTTGGAAAAAGTAACTAGAGTGTGACGCAAGTAGCTTTAGTTACTTCTGAGAACCTGGAAAGCAAATTTTACCTATAAAAATCAGGACTTCTGTGGCAATTGACTGCTTCTGATTCTTTGAACAGTAACTGCAATTAATTCCTTTAAAAAAAGTAATGTTTTTTCCCAAACTCTGGCTTAATGTGATAGAGAATGGATGGAACAGGGGATTGACTCAGGAGTTTCTCAGAATGAATCTTATTCCTGCCATAAAGTCCCTAGGTAGCCTTATGCAAGCCCCCCCCCCCCCGCCTGAGTTCTCTCACCTGGTAATAAATACAGGAGAGAATAATACTGACTTGCCTTATAGGATTGTTTTAACAAATACAAACAGCTAGTGAATGCCCAAGGCTTTCAGTACTGAGCTGAAAGTGTTATACAAATGTTATCAATTCTTTTCATCTAGCTATTTAATATACAGAATCAGTTGGAAGCATATTTCTCAGTATGAAATGATGTGATGCAGTAGCTCCAGTAGCTGAATATCAAACAGTGCATCCATTTCCCAGGAGACTTTTTGAGCTACAAATTCTGTCAGTAGGGAAATTAGAAATCTGGAAATACCTTTTTGTGAGCATGATACCTTCTATTCCAGCTCATTGTGATATGAAAACCAAGAACATCCAGCTGCATTACAGTTGGTCATTGTAAATAGCTTGCAACATTATTTAGAAAACATACCCAGTAGCCATGTTGGCCATACAGCAAAGTACAATAACATCCAAAATCCACTAAAAGTGATACCTTTATTGGCTAACCAAAATCCACAAAATCCATGATTCAAGTTTTTGTAGGCCTATGACTCCAACATTTTTATTTTCTTTCTGTCTCCAGTTTTTTAACATCTTTGCCTGATGAAGAAGCCCATGGAGCTTCAAAAACTTGTATTTTGTGCTTTTTGGTTGGCCAATAAAGGTATCACTGTTTTGTGGATTTTGGATGTTATTGAACATTATTTTGAGTTGTTTTAGTTTTAGTTTTCTTATTTTCTTTTTCATGCCCTCCTTTTCTTTTTGTTTCCTGTGTTGTGTCCTGTATTGCACACTGACTGTCAGTTCAATGGCAGACTAAAGATAGAATGTTGTGTAGAAGTACCAAATTGATATTGTTACATGCTTACACAAGGAAGAGTTTAATAGCAAGATAGGAAAAGACAGTGAGCAGCCATGGCGGGGAAGCGAGCTGAACAAACCATAGAGCCACAGAAGCTACTTGGGAGAAGAGATGGGCAGATTTCTGGGTTATAGGATCTATTTTGTTGTTTATTAGAACTCCAAGAGCCAGCAATCAGAAGCAGCTGCAAAAGACACAAACCTAGAATTAAGGAATTATGAGCCCAGGAATTTAATTTTCAGTATGAGAATTGAACAAAGGTCATCCCCTGTTCACATGAAATCCAATTCTGATTTACCTTAAGGTCCCTTCCACCTCACGACACTTTCTACAACATAATTTAAGACCAGGAGTGTGTGGAGGGGATCCTTGTATTGCTGCTATTGTTAAATAATTTGGGAGTGAGAAATCCTTGCTAGTCTCTAGCAAATAACCCAGTGATCTACAAGTAGCTCCAGGCCAGCCTTCTGCTTCTCCCAACAGGGCCACAGTGGTTCTTAAAGAGCAATGGTCCAGCACACTTTCCAGATGATCCATGCTCTGTATCTGTCCAGGGG
The DNA here is from genome assembly GCA_020142125.1 of Phrynosoma platyrhinos. Classification (NCBI taxonomy): domain Eukaryota; kingdom Metazoa; phylum Chordata; class Lepidosauria; order Squamata; family Phrynosomatidae; genus Phrynosoma; species Phrynosoma platyrhinos. Next base: position 176,257,498 of record CM034703.1, read on the forward strand.
TGATAACCCTGGCTGCCAGTCAAAGAATTGATAAGATGGACACCTATTCAAAATAAGAGATTTGTAATATTTCATCACAGAGTCTCATTGCACAATGTCCTTACAGTAGATCTGGAAAACTGAGTATATGAGACAATCCCTGCATGGAGGTAATTTCTTGCAATAACATCCTCCACCTGTAACAATTTATTTTCTAGGTCAATGAGAGCAATATAACTGGTTCTGTTAGGGAAAAGGTGGGATTTCCAGGGAGGACATGGTGATACATCTGAGTAATATTAGTAACCATGTTATTCATTTAGGTACCTGGGTCTAAATGTTGAAGGACAGCCAGTGTGGTGTAACAGTTGGAGTGTTGAACTAGGAGCCTGGGAAATTAGGGTTTGAATCCCCACTCAACCAAGTTACGGGTAACTCAGTAGGTGACCCTGGGCAAGTCACACTCTCTGATTCAGAAGAAGGCAAAGGCAACCCTCCTCTGAACAAATCTTGCAAAGAATAGCTTGCAACAGATTCACTTTAGAACAGGAGGAATGCTGCCTCTTACCTTATATAGTAGATAGTGAGAAAGTGTTTCTTTCTCTCTATTAAAACTTTTAAACAATGTCCCTGCACCATATTTTAGATGTGTTATTGGTACTATTATTTATTTAATTTATGACCCACCTTTCTCCCATCATGGAAGCCAAGAAGTCTCACAACAAAAATCAAATCAAATACAACTTAAAGCATTCATACTAATTAAAAGAGTTTATAAAACAATAAATCAGCTCTTCAATTAAAAAAAACAAACAGCACTAAGGACATCACACCAGGCTCATAAGACACCACAAACACATTAGTCTAGGAAATGCAAACGTATCGGGCTTGGGACAGTCATTATCACACTGTTCTTCCATTGCCCTGGTATTGCTTCTGTCCTGGTTTATGCCAGCTTCCATAGCCCTGCCTCCCTGCCCTAACCCCTTCACAGCTTGCCTTATTAATTTTTTAGCACAATTGTGTAATCATGGCAATCTATTAAATGTGGTGTAGAAATTATGGCAGAATTTCGCAAATTGTTGCATTTGCCACTCATGGCTAGCAGATATCTGCTCTTTCTGTGTCCTGTCTTGAGAAGCAACTGGGTCCTGCAACAGCTTTGGGGCTGTTTCTTATTTAAAGGTTTTAAAAGAGAGGGAAACAACTCACTTGGGTACTTCCTGTGTAGCAAGATTCAGCATTCCCTCCAGCCCACCCTGTGACCAAATGGGCATATTGTTGTTATTGTTGTGTCCCTTCAGATCATATTGGACTTATGCTAACCCTAAGGTGAACCTATCATGAGGGTTTCTTGCCAATATTTATTCAGAGGGGGCTTACCTTTGCCTTCCTTTGAGGCTGAAAGTATGTGACATGTTCAAGTCACTCAGTGCATTTTCATGGTCAAGCAGGGATTTGAACTGTGGACTTGAGTCACAGTCCAATGCTCAAACCACTAAGCCATGCTGGTTCCCAATTGACACGTTACTACTGACTAATGTAACATAATGTTTTGCCCCACCCACAAGGAATAATAATTGAGACAAGCGTTTTTTTTTTTTTTTTAAAGAGAGAAATACTAACACGAATATATCAGCTCATAGTGCGATGTTGTGAAATGGACCTGGTGGGAAGGTGATGTGGGGAAAGAGGGTTTTGGACTTCTGGAATCATGTTCCTGTCTCTACTAGAAGTCAGAGAGCTCTGGAGCTGGTCTAAGTACAAAGTTCTTTGCAGTCCAAGGGCAAGGTCAGAGAACATCAATGCAAATGAGAATAAGGTCTGAGTTGTTTCACTGCTGAAAAAAGAATCTGTCATCACCAAGCAACACTCTCATGGTGATAAAAATTAGATCCAGATGTTCCAGCATCCACAGAGATTTGCTTGTTGGCTGTCTCATAAGAGTTTGAAAAGCAGAGCTTCATTTGCTTCAGAGATAAAGAATATTGAAGAAGACACTGGGCAAGCGAGAAGTTTATTGACATTATGACCTTTTAGAGATAATGACGCAAAGATATGGAAGAAAACTCTGTTATCGATTGAAAAGGCCCACTGAAACCTATCACATTTTGATTAAAAATTTGCACTCAAAAGTACCACACACCACTGCCCTCGTAGCTGTAAAGTCTCCTCAAGAAGAAGCAATTCAGTAGCAGTTTCCTGAGCCACCAGTTGAAGACCAGTGCTCTAAAAATGCTATTTTAAATCAATTCATTTTATATACGGACCTAAAGCTTCAGGTAACAAATGTTTCATTCATCAGCCATCTAGTGGTGACAACTGGGAGTGTTTTGCTAGCATAATGTGTGTGTTTTTTTAACAGTTAATTTCTCTTTAAGCAATGGTTCTCAACCTTTCTAATGCCGTGACCCCGCAATACAGTTCCTCATGTTATGGTGACCCCCCCAAAAAAAAAAAAAAATTGGTGGCTACTTCAAAACTGTAATTTTGCTACAGTTATGATTCGGAATGTAAATACCTGATATGCATTATGTATTCTCATTGCTACAAATCAAACATAATTTAAACATAGTGATTAATCACAAAAACAATACTTAATTATATGTTGAGAAATATTTATTACTAATTACAATAAATAACATTTCACCATGGCATAGCATGGGTTTAAACATAACAACAATTCCAAATAAATAACACTTCACCCCTTTGAGTGCCAGATTGGGGCCACGGCAACCACATGCCGCAGCCCCAATTTGCCATTTTTCTGGGCCATAAAAAAGCAGCAAAATGCTGTGTGA
>CM034703.1:176265971-176279316 GCA_020142125.1 Phrynosoma platyrhinos
CCCCCCCCATATGACCAGCCAAGATGGACATGGATTGAGGGAGCAAGTCATCTTCCTCATTTTTCCAAGGAGTTTGTCCACATCTTCGGTACTCACAGATTGAAACTGATCCAGTAAAATGCCATCAACCAAGTTGCTGGACACCTCGTCTACAGATTCTGTTAGAATAATGGCGTCCAAGTCGACTCTTATCCGAGAGATTTTATCTGCAAAGTGGATGTTAAACGCATCACAGCAGGCTGTCGTTGGGTTAAGTAGGGGATTTGGTGCTGGAGGAACCTTCGTCAGCTCCCCCACCATCCTAAACAGCTCTGCTGGATGGGACTCTGCAGACGCAATACGTGCAGAACAGAAAGATTTCTGCACTGCACGTAAAGCCTCCTGATAGGAGTCAAGATGCTTTCTATGGCGAGTTCTATCGAATATGAGCCGATTCTTCCGCCATTCACACTCTAGTCGTTGTCCTGCTTGCTTCATCCTCCTAAGCTCCTCTGTATACCAGGGCTTACGATTAGAAGCAGGCTGGAAAGGATGCTTGGGAACGATTGTGTCAATAGCCTTGGTGAGATCGGTGTTCCAGGTGTTGACCAAGGTTTCGACAGAATCCCTGGCATCACCAACCATTAAACCCTTTAAGGCCTTCTGAAAACCCATTGGTTCCATTAGCCTTCGAGGGCGGACCATTCTAATGGGTCCACAACCCCCGAGGGGGCTGATAGTGGTCCTTAGCTCCAACTTAACCAGGAAATGTGGTCCTTAGCTCCAGCTTAACAAGAGGAAGAGTGAGGCATATCCAGAGAAGGGGGAGCCTTGTCCTCCTTGGCGGTGAAGACATCGGGTCACTCTAGTTACAGGGTTGGATCCTAGTTAAAAAGTTTGGGGCTCTATCCCCTCCACATGATAAAGCCACCCACAACTGAGCAGTGGCTGGATGATGTTCTGGATGCAGTTCTCAGAACTCAAAGCAAAATCCATGCACCATGCACCAAGTGACACATTGCAGACTTTGTTGTTGTGTGTCTTCAAGTCATTTCCAATTTATGGTGACCCTAAGGTGATCCTATCATGAGGATTCCTGGCAAGATTTGTTCAGAAGAGGTTTGTCATTGCCTTTTCCTGTGGCTGGGAACATGTGACTTGCCTAAGATCAGCTAGTGGATTTCATGGCTGAACTGGGAATTGAACCCTGGTCTCCAGAGTCATGGTCCAACACTCCGCCATGCTGACTCTCATATTGAAAAGACTACATGGTGCTAAAAATGACTAGGAGAACTAATATTCTGTCTAACTTAATTAACAATGATTTGGGGAGATTAAAAACAATACTAGATGTAGCAGCAGAAATTTGAAGCGTCACAGTGCTCTGAATCAGACACCCATTGTTCTTTCATAAAAGAGAGGGAGAGGAATCTGGTTTATTTTAGAATGAACTTTTGTGGATTTCAGCTCATTAGCAGAGGTATGAACAATGATAATGACTTCATAGCACATTACAAATATTAATATATAGGACCTCAAAGTCAGGTGAACAGCAAGTGAATTCTTGCAAACAAACTTTCTGATTTCAAAGGAACTGACTCTCAACAGATTTATCTTTTCCCACCTCAGAACTACACACCAGCCTGATAAACCAGTATCATTTTACACAGGTGTTTGAAGTTTTATGGCCAGTACCAAAATTGTATCTTTCTGAATCCTATTATGCCCACCCACACAACTACTTAACTGCTAATTAAAGGGCATTAATTCTATCATTGCATATGAAGAAGTGGATTGAAATCCATGAAAGCGCATATGAAAATAAAAGTCTCAAAGATGCTGCTAGATTTCTCATTTACCCCCTCCACTCTCTTTTTTCTTTTTATGCTGCAACAGATTAACATAACTGTCTGTAAAAAGTGTTGTTTCAAGGCATTGTTCATTTGTTGCTTACAGCATTTATACCTTGCTGTTCCGCCTAAAAGACTAAAGAGTGACTTTCAAATTGTTGATTTGACATTTCTTCGGTCTCCAGTCTAAATAAGGCATGTTTGTTGTTAACTTCCCTGGAGTCGATCTGAACTCATGGAGACCCTATGGATGAGACATCTCCAAGACCCTCTGTCCTCCACTGCTCTGCTTAATTTCTGCAAACCCTTAAAACCCATGGCCTCCTTCATAGAGTCATCCATCTGGCATGTGGCCTTCCTCTCTTCCTGCTTCCCTCCACCTTTCCCAGCATTATTGTCTTTTCCAATGAGCCCTCTTCTCTCATGATACGTCCAAAGTACGACAGTTTGGTCATCTTGGCTTCCAGGAGGTTTCCGGCTTGATCTGTTCTAGGACCCATTTGTCCTTTTTGTTTGTCCATGGGATCCTTAGCACTCTTCTCCAGCACCACATCTCAAAGGAGTTGATTTTCTTCCTATCTTCATTCTTAACTGTCCAGCTCTCACATCCATACATGGCAATAGGGAATATGATAGCTTATATGAGTCTAACTTTTGTGCTGAGTTGTATATCTTTGCATTTCAGAATCTTTTCTAGTTCTTTCATAGCCGCACTCCCCATTCTTAATCTTCTTCTGATTTCCTGACTGCAGTCCCCATTTCTATCAATGTTTGATTCTTTTACTATTTCTATTTATTCATTGTCTAAGTTGAACTTGTGAAGGTCCTCAGTGGTTTTTGTTTTCTTTATGTTCAACATTAAGCCTGCCCTAGCATTTTCTTCTTTAATCTTCCTTAGTAGATTTTCCAGGTCTGTGAGGTCTTCTACTAGTACTATGGTGTCATCTGCATATCTTAGAATGATGATATTCCTTCTTCCTATTTTCACTCCTCCTTCTTCTGTGTCCAAGCCTGCTTTTCTTATAATATGTTCTGCATACAAGTTGAACAGATCGGGTGAAAATTGTCATATGCCTTGTTATAAGGCATGACACATAGGAAAAGGGGATGACCATGGAGGAGAGGATTAAGTCCTTCAGATAGTGGTTGCTTTCTTCTCCTCTGAAGGCCAGAGACAGTTAGAACATGGAGGAAGGGCCTTTCAGCCACTACTGAGCCCCAAGCACAATGGACTGTGCTAAACTGTGAGAACTTGGCTGTGGCAAAATTAAATAATAGATCCAAGCTGACTGTCACTTATTGGAGCTACTATTTAAATTTTCTATCATGCCCTAGACTGATGCTATATTTGGGCTGCTCGAGAGCATTGCAGAAAAAGTTCAGGATTGGCCCACTAGGAGTTGTTGGATTGTAAGTCCCAGAATTCCTCACCATTGGCTATACTGGCTGGGACTGATGGGAGCTGTAGTCCATTGACATTTGAAGGGCTGCACTTTGCTTACCCCTGAAGTCCTGGTCCTAAAGCAGCTAGCGTTCACTGGAGAACCACTGCTGCCCACCACTGTCGGCCATCATGGATGGGGGGAAGGAATGATGATGCTGGAGGGCCACCACTAGAAGGCACTATGTGGAGTGGAAGTCCTTTGAATAGCAACCTAACTCCTGGTGGCTATTGGGTTGCTATTTGATATTTAACACATGGCTTTCAAACAGAACACTATCAGATCTTTTCTTGTGACCCTCCAGAGAAAGGATTCCAGGTGATGGCTCTTGTGTCATATGGTGAATCTGCTCCAGGATTTAGTCCAATCTTTGCAACAGAGTTCAGGAGTTTGGACCTTTATAATGTTCAGATTGGATATACCACCCCAGTGATACTGGAACTACCAGAAGGATCCCACAATCCATTCCAAACTGCAATAGTCTTCACACTAAGAAAGTTCCTTTGAAGTTTCATTTCATCCTATCTTCTTTTGTAATTAAAATGAATGAATTTAAAAAAAAGGTCTGATGTCTGGAGACAGAATAAAAGTTTTACCCAAATAAATGCAATACCTGTTTCACATTCAGGACATACTCAACCAAAGTTTTCTTGTAGTAAGGGACAGGGCCCAAGCATAACAGACTCACCCAAATTTGCCACAAATTGCAACATGCAAAATAGCTTCTGCAAGACTCCATAAGATGATGTCATCATTCTATAACAGGACTGTATCATTTGCAGGTGGGAGACTCCTTTCACAGAACCTCATCACTTTAGAGAATGTTACAGGTATCTCTCAGAAACACTTTCAGAAACTCTGAAAGTATGTGCTAACCAAAACAGAGGATGGGATTATGTGTGGATTTGAACAGGCTGCTCTTGATATATTTTTCTCTGGTGCAAATCAAGCAAGGTTTAGGGATTGCAGTCTTAACCTGAGTCATCCAGCTCTGCTCATTGTAAAAGTGCAAATGCCTGTTTCTTGCCAGCAGGTGGCAACAGCTAGTTGCATGCATTTTGAAGTAGTCTTTAAACCAAGTCTTTTCTGAACAAATGAGAGAAACATCTGCACCCCCAGTTAGGAAAGACATCCATTATTTTCAGAACACTTTTGGGCAATATTGTCATTCTCCCGTCAGCATCTGAAGAGAGAAACAATTTTCCACTGTTATTGTTCGTGGTTTATGCTACAGTTCTCCCCTCTCAGGAAATGTTTAAGTGCAGTGGATAAACCATTTCCTGCTTCAGGGCGCATTCCTATCTATTTGATCTGCAGTATATACAATCCATGAGAAAAGTTGCTGCTATTGAAATGATTGCTTTAATAATGATCCCATTTTAGCCAGCCTGAAATGAGAGAAGGACCCATTCTCTGGGGGACAAACCCATCCCAAATTGTATTTAAGTAGAAGGGTCATCACATTGTCATCTTTTTATATTTTCCCCAACTAGAGTGCTTATGGAATCTCTCTTTTTTAAAAAAATTGTACCCATGAAATAAAGTTAAATAACTAAGAAACTCATCTAAAACTTTGCTTTTCTATTGCTATTTTTTTGCATTGACAGCAATTTTTCAATGCAAATAACTTTTGACCTCTAATGCCAAAGTTTAACATTTTTTAAAAAATACATTTTTAAAAATTAGTTATGGTCTGCTTTTTGTTTAGAATGGTCCAGTGGTCTGTGGAGAAAGTGGTCAAGCCCTCTGAACTGCAACCCCACATACATGCTATAGCTTCATGCTCTTCTGGGCTTCCAGATCATCCTAGTTCTAGGATTTGACAAGCCCACCAGGAGTCCGTCAGGAGTCCAGATCAGGCATGTGATGTGACTAATTTGGGCATGGAGGTGTGCAATAAGATCCGTTTTCACCCATTTAAGCCCATGTCCAGCCCATGCCCAGGTCAGGCAAAAAAAGCATGCAAAAAAAGTATGTTAAATGCAAAATACATAAGTGAGGATAATCACATGCTATGACAAAGTAGTATCTTTAGTCATCTTACTTAAATGTGATGGCGGTGGCTTTTCACCAGTTTTTCAGCAATATGCATCTAAACAGTGTGCCAAAGATGCGGCATGACGCTGCCTAATGTCTGGTCAGGTGAGCGGCATGATGGCAGTATTGGGGTGGTATTTGGGCATGCAGTGTACAGTCGCCACGACCCCACTCTGCCCCAACGCCAGCTCAAAGTGCCAGTCTATACAGCCCCTAAGTGTGCCTTATATGACTATATTTCCTTTTTAGATGGGGCAAGGGGGACATTCCTTTGCTCTTTTGTTCATTTCTCAGACCTCCCCAGGCAAGTATCAAGTCCTGGGAGGGTCTGCTGCTGCCTCTTACTGGTAGGAAGAGGAAGAAAGAGGAGGTATTTCAGACCTAGGCTGCTCTAGGCTCCCAGGGGAAGGAAAAGGAAGTGCACTCTGTCTATGAGTGCACCCTTGTTTCTTTCTTCCACCAAACTACAATGGGCCCTTGGTACCCACTGGGGTTTGGTTTCAGGAGCTCCCATGGATTCCAAAATCTGCCAATGTTCAAGTTCCATCAAATGCAATAGCATAGTAAAATGGTGCACCGTTATATAAAATGGAAAAATCAAGGTTTGCTTGTTGGAATTTATATATTTTAAAAATATTTTCAAGCTGTGGATGCTTGGATCTGTGGATATGGAGGGCTGGTATTTCATGGTCTGAATCATCTCCCTTCTCCCTTTGGTTCCCATTGGTAAGTATCAGCAATGGATCTTCTTAGGGCTTGACAGTTCCTGAGCAGAGATGGAATGACAAGGAACTATGTGGGCAGAGCTATGCTCTGAAGTAGTATCTCACATATATGAGCAAGGAATGAGTAATTACAATGTATATGCAAAAAAAAGGAAGAGACATTAACCACTGGCATGTTTTACAAAAAAAAATCCAGGCACCTAGGAAGAACTGACCACAGTTCCTAATATATGCATGGTTAAAAAGAAAAGCTGTCTTGTAATGGTCATATGTTACATGCCACACCACAGTTTCACACAAGTTTAAGTCCAATTGTGAGTTCCAACGGGGCAGACCCATTAAGTCAATGGAACAAACACAAGTGTGGACTTATATTTGTTTTATTCATTTATTTAATTTCTATCTTGACTTCATCTCAGTGTAGGACCCATTTCATTTTACAGCACAGATTAAAATGGAATATAGCTAAAACTATTCACAATAATGAAAAAATTAAACAAACTATCATATTAAAAAGCATTAAATTGAAAGCAAAGCAAAGCAAAGCAAAGCAGCTTCATGTATATACCGCTTCATATCGCGCATGGGATGTCTAAGCGGTTTACAACTGTGAGCTGATTGCCCCCCAACAATTAAAACAGTTAAAAAGCATGTAAAACACAACTAATGAAAAAAAGTACAGCATAGCCTATATAAAGGACAGCATATGCTTTCTGCAGCCACCAGTTAATAGCTGAAAGTTACCTAAATAAAAAAGGTCTTTGACTGCCAGTGAAAGGAGAGATGTGTAGCTTCCTGTGAGGTGGTATTCTACAACCAAAGAATAGCCACCAAGAAGAACCTCTCCTGTGTCATCACCAAGTACACCTGTGACTGTGGTGGTGGTGGTGGAAGGACCAATAAAAAAACTCATCCCCAAAGATTTTAAATCAAGGGCAGCCTCGTATGAAGTGATACATTTTTTTCAGACAGTCTGGATCCAAGCCATGTAGGGCTTTTAAGGTGAAGAACAGTGCTTTGAATTGTATCTAGAAAGGGAGTGGTAGTGAATGAACTTTTTATGTTCACTGACTGTAACCAGCCTGAGTCACCAATCTGGTCATAGCATTTGGGGCCTGCTGAAGTTTCCGAATAGTTTCTAAAGGCAGCCCCATGTACAATATGTTACAACAATCCAAACAGGATGTAATCAAGGCATGTGTCACTACAGCTAGATCTGACATCTCCAGGAATGGGTGCAACTGGCACAATACATTTAACTGTGCAAATACTCTCCTGGACACTGCTGAAACCTGTGCATCCAAACCTGAGACACCCAAGCTGTGGACCTGCGATTTCAGGGAGACTATAATGACATCCAGTACAAGCTGAATCTCTGTTCCCTGATCTGTCTTTCAACTGAGGAGGAATACTTCTTTCTTGTTTGGATTAAATTTCAGCTTGTTCACTTTACCCACTCTGTTACTGATACCAGACAGTAGTGTTTACTACTAAAGTACTATGGCAGGGGTAGGCAGCCTTTTTGAGCCGGGGGCTGGGTTGCTGTCCCTCAGACAATTGGGGGGCCGAAGCACCAAAAATAAATAAATAAATAAATAAATAAATAAATAAATATATTGTTTTTTTTTAAATTAAAAAATTAACAAAAAAATATGCATGCACAATCACTCAGCCCCAGAAAAGCCATGGCAAAACCCCTGTGGAGATTTTGCCAAGAAACCCCCAAGAACAAGTAATAACAACAATAATCAATATCATCATGGCGGGCAGCGGTGGCAGCGGGGGGGGGGCAGTGGTGGTGGCGGCGGCGGCAGGACCGGCCTGGGGCCGGTCCAAAGGCCTCAGAGGACTGCATCCTGACCCCGGGCCTTAGGTTGCCTACCCCTGTACTATGGGCTCTGTGGAGGTTTGGTTTTCAACTCCCCCATGGATGGCAAAACACATAGATCAGGGGTAGGCAACCTGTCCCCTTTAAGGGCCGAGGGACTTCAGCTCCCAGAAACCTCAGCTATGTTGGCCAATAGTCCCATGTTGGCCAATAGCTCCTGGGATTCTGGGAGCTGAAGTCCCTCGGCCCTTAAAGGGGACAGGTTGCCTACCCCTGACATAGATGGTCACACCCTATATTATTCAGTGGTGGCAATGTGTACATGAATGCATCATCAAGTCCATATGCATGGGCTGCCATTGAATAAAATGGGGTGTGGCAATCTGTCGGCTGTCATCATCTTTGTGAATTGCAGCTCGCTGATATGGAGGGTCCACTGTAGCTTCCTTATATTGAAAGGAGAGATAGAGTTGGATGTTATAAGCATACTTGTGATACTGAAGCCTAAAACTCTGGTCAGTTTCTCCCAGTGGTTTGATACATATGTTGAAAAGTGAGGTGAGCAAAACTAAACCACAAGACCATACCACAACAGCCAGATTATCCAACAGGAATTTCACAGCACTACCTTCTGAGTTTGCCCTCCAAGAAGGACCAGAGCCAGCATGAAACAGTGCCCCCAAGTTTCATCCTACAATGGAAAGAAGATTTCATGGTCAATGGTATCACAAGCTACTGAGAGGCCCAACAGAACCAATAGGGACACACTCCCCCATCTACCTCCCAGCATAAGTTGTCCACCAAAGCAACCAAATGCACCTCTGTCCCAAATCTGGGCCTGAAGCCAGACTGAAAAGGATCCTGATACACCTTTATGACAGGCCTTTACAGACTGCCAGAAATAGTTCAACTTAAGGCCACTTTAACTATCCTGGCTCAGTGGTAGGGAATCATGGGAACTGTATTTTTTTCCAGGACATTGAGCCTTCTCTGTCTGAGAGCTCTGGTGTCACAATAAACTACAGTTCCCATGATTCCTTAGCACTCCGCCAGGACAGTTAAAGTGGCCCCAAGCTGCATTATTTCTGGCAGTCTGTAAAGGCCCAATGTTCCCTTTGATTCAGTGGGTCTACTCTAATTGGGACTACTAACTGAATTTAGGGCTACAATATATTCAGGGTGTATCTGCTAATTTGATAATATCTGAAGAAAATGAGACACTAATTATATTCTGGCAAACAAGGAGGAGAAAATGATTAACAGTTAGTATTTAAAACATTCAGGGGTAGCTGTGTTGGCCATTTAGCAAATTCAAACGAAAATCCACTAGTGATACCTGCATTTTGGTTGGCCAATAAAGGTATCACTGATGGATTTTTTTGTTTGAATTTGGTATTTAAGGTAATGAAGCTCTATTACAATTTTTTAAAGACTAAAATATTTCCCAAATTACTGATAAAAGAAACATCCCTTGAACTGACACAGATCATACAACTGGAGAAATCTTTGTCCATCTGGATTGCGTTATGTTGCATGTCCTCAGAATTACTAATTCCTAAAAGGTTTTAAAAGTCAAATCCTTGGACACCTGGTTAATCAGCCCAACTGATCGCAGCTGTTCTTTCAATCTCATTTGCTTCATTGTTTCCAGAAAACAATGAGGCAATCAAAAAGCAAAATAGACTTGCGCAGACAAAATAAATTTAAGACAGGGAGGGAGAGAGAGAAGTGCCAAGCTTTTAAACATTTTAACTCAAACCAAAATCAATGGAAAATAAATCAAGCCTGGACACAAACAGGAAATTGAAAAATTACATCAATGAAAAAGACAGAAACATAGACGTCAAACATCTGGCTGTAGATGGGGCAGGGCGAAGATTTTATCATGGCTCAGGAGGAATTACAATAATTATATTTCAGTTCTGTAGAGTGCAGTGCTGTCTGTATGCCAATTCCCCCCCTTACAGTTATAAGGAACAGATTAGCTTAAAAGCCTTTGTTATTAATAATTTGAGAGAAAACACACATTTTTTAAGCAGGGGAAAAAATAATTAGTTTCTTGCATCTTGTGAAGCAGCTTCAGCAATACTACCTACTGAGTTCCACAGCAGATGGGCAATCCAGTACTTAGAACTTTATCATATGTGGATTTTAAATCTCAATTGCAGCAAGAGAATACTACCTTTGGCAGTACCTATCACATGATGTTGCCTCCAGTCCATTGCTGCCATGCTGCTGAAGCACTGTTAGAAGGCATCTTCAAGGAAATTCATCAATAAGTGGCCAATTGAGCTGCCACCCCATTACTCACCAGGTGTGATAAGTGACAGTCCGTGGCAGTCCCGATATTGGACAGTGATGTGGTGTCAGTCTCCTCCTTTCCCTACTCTCCCTCTTCCTCTTGCTATTCCCAGTCAAACTGTTTTCTTTCCTCCCTCGGCACCTTTCCCACTTTATTTTCTTTCTCCTTTTTTTAAAAGTGGAATTCCATTACAAATTTTAAAAAATTAAAAAATTAAAGGCATGCTGGGTAGAGCCCATTGTTTTAACATTTTCCTTTGTTTAATACTGTTTTAAGGGGGTGGGAGGAGGGACTAGGGTTGGGATTGTTTTACATTATCTATTTTAACTGTGTAACCCACCTCGATTGCCTGGCAGAGAGGCGGGCTATAAATAAAAATTATTATTATTATTATTATTATTATTATTAGCATAGGGGAGGGAGGCAGGGTTAAGGGGGAATAAAGAAGAGAGTGTGTGGGGACCATCAATGGTACCACATGCCCCAGTCGTGCTATTGAAGAGAGGTTTGGTAACAAAAGTTCCAAAAATGGCATGTTTCTATCATGCTGGCCACATAATCACAGAGTAGTTCTTGGACAACACTGGCTCTTTGGCTTAGTAATGGAGATGACTATGGTTGGACACAACTTGACAACCTTGTCAACGGGGAATACCTTTACCTTTAATATGTTAATTGCAGCAAAACTGAAATGAGACTGAGGCTAGCATCATTTTTCTTAAGACAATGATTTCAGAAAAACAGAGGAGAGGGAGCAAGTGATTAGAAATCAGCTTTGAATATAAGTCATAAAGGGTATGCTTTGGGGACCATTCACACTTCACAATTGTAGAGGAATTATTCCACTTTAACTGCTGTGGCTGCAGCCTGTCAAATCCTGGGATTGGTAGTTGAGGGAGGAGCCTTTGGAAGCCTCATCTGGGGAGCTTTTAGGGAGCATCTGAGCAAACTACAAACTCCACAGGATCCCACAGGATGCAGCCAGATAGCAGTTAAATTGTAGCACTATATCTCTGTGTGTGTATGGTCAGTTCCAAAGAATGTGTTTTCCCCAGGGAGGTGATCCCAGAAGTGCTGAAACTCAGACTCTGTTGCAAGAAAATACTGGGGGTATTTCACAGGCATAGATGAGGGCTCATGTTCACCTTTAAACCACTTAGCTCTTCAGATCCCATTTCTTTACTGTTTCCTCAGAAGTCACACTCATAAGATGAAAGAGAGGGTGTCTGCATGGGCCAGGATACTCTGGGAACAGTCTGGACTCTGGAGTGTTGTGGCCCCTGGAGCTCCCTTAACCTCCCCTTGTTACATGGGACCCTCTATTCTAATTTATAGTTTTGGGAGATATTTAGCCTTCTTTGTCAGAGACCTCTGGTGCCCCACCAAGCTGCAAATCCCAGAATTCCATAGTATTGAGCCACAACAATTAATCTTTATTTTTGCAGTGTGACAGCAGCCCCTTGGGGGCCAAATCATGGCTATAGCTGCCATACCCTAACAAAACTTTCTCTAGGAGGTTCCTTCAACCCTCTGAAGGAGAGGTTAAACATACATATAGGAATGGGAGGGTCATTTCAATACTCAGCACATAGTTTGGGAGTCCTCCTAGGATTGTTTTTTATTATTATTATTATTATTATTATTATTATTATTATTATTATCACTGTTGACTCATACATCACATGTCACATCCAGACAGAGAGCCTTTGCAGACTGTCAGAAATAGTGCAAATTGAGTCCACTTTAGGGTTAGGGTTAGTGCTAGGGAATCATGGGAATTGTGTTTTTTTTTCCTGAGACATTGAGCCTTCTCTGTCAGAAAGCTCTGGTGCCACAATAAAATACAGTTCCCATGATTCCCTAACCCTAAACCTAACCCTTAAAGTGGACTCAATTTGCACTATTTCTAGCAGTCTCCAAAGGCTCAGAGTTTCAGCACACCAACAATATATGCCTACCCTTTGCACTAATTTTTAAGCTGTTGCAAAACCAGGCTGCATTGTGAAGTGTTTGTGGGTGAGACTGTGATGTACTGCAGATCCTTCCATTGTGTCAGCTGCAGAGTTCTAGTTGCTTGGGCCCCCAACAATTCCTGTTTTCAGTCTGCTTTTAGGGGGAAAGCCTTATGTACTGATGTTTATGTATGAACACCCCGCCCCCCCATCAGCATGGTTTAATACTGGCCACTGGTTTCTGGGGAAATACTCTGTACTAAATGCAATATGAAGAACAATTAGAGTTGGTATAATATCAAACAATATCATTGTGACAGGACTAGACATTGCTATAGAAAAGTCATCAAGTTTATTGTTGTTGATGTGTTTTTGAACTGGCATTTCTTTGAAGAGATTAATTTACTAGGTGGCCTTCTCTAGCTGATCTGCCTGAAGGAACAGGAGAAGGAAAAACCACTTGGATTGCAATTTTAAGACAGAACATCTGTTCTTTATTACCTTTTAAAAACAACAAAAACAACATCTGTTCACTCTCTGTGGTCCAACGTAAGGTGATTCTTTGTTTCCCCGACAGGCAATACTTTGTATAGGGTGCCCTTTGTAATTTTGTAATAGCCTATTTCATACATGTTTTCGGTAAACAGTATTAAAGGCTTATGAAAAGGCTGTAATAGTGTTGCTCAACATCTTCTCTTGGGTGTGTGCATTTTGCACAAAATTCTGCCATTTGTTCCACATGGACTAAAAAGTGTTCTTAAAACATACACACACACACACACACACACACTCTCCACCCATTGAACTGATTGGATTATATGTCCCTCGTTCCCACTTAAAACTGCTTCCAAATCGACTGCACTCAGTTTCAGTCAAGCATGTTCAACAAATGGGAACGATGGATCTGAATCCCATCGCACTGGAGGGAAGGGACTAATGGCAGAGGGGTTGGAATAGGGTTGTTTACCATCCCATCTCAGTTTTTGAGAAATCTGCCATTTTCCCCCTCTCAGTGCTGCCTTTGTGCTTTGTGGTGTGACCTATGGGCACAATATATATGTGTGTGTGTGTGTGTGTGTGTGTATTGACAGTATATGTGCTCCATTGTATTTGCAATTACTTGCAATTACTCAGGGCCATTGCAAGCGGTAACCTGGGCGAGCGGGCCAACTGCGACACAAGTAATTGCAAAAACAATGGAGCATATTTACTGTTATTATTATTATTTTT
>CM034703.1:176292277-176307795 GCA_020142125.1 Phrynosoma platyrhinos
GATGAGCACCTTACAGTTGTTTACGACTAGACATTCATGTCAAGGGACTACCTTTACCTTTATCTAGGGTGTGTAAATATGACAGAGCCATTCATCGTATGGGACTGTAACTGTAGGATCAAGAGCCAACATGATGAAGCAGTCTGAGTGTTGCGCTATGACTCTGCAGACCAGGGTGTGAATCCATGGAAACCTATTGGGTGACCTTGGACAAGTCACACTCTTTCAGTCTCCAGGGAAGTCAATGGCAAACCCCCTCTGGACAAATCTTGCCAAGATAACTCTGTGATAGGTTCACATTAAGTTTACCATAAATCATAAATAACTTGAAGGCACACAAGAACAACAACAGCAGCAGCAGAAGCAGCAGCAGAAGCAACAACAACAACAGGGTGTGAAGCCTTGTGCTTTACAGTCCCTCTTCACATTAATCTGAGATTCAGCAAATCTGCCCCCATTTTGATGGAGGAGGAGAGACTGCCAAACTGGAGGTGCTTAGTTTAGTCAGTGCCACTTAGCTTGTTGAGGCACACATGCGCATGTGCACATGCACACATACACACATATATTTCACATTTTAGTAACAAAAAGACTATGCATCCACAGTTATTCAGATACATTCTTAATACAAAGAACTGTAAACAATATTGGTCTTTTTTTAAAATCCCCTTTCTTTTTTTAAAACATGACCAATACTTTGATGTATCTTCTTTGGCCCCAAAGTCAATATTGTCAACAACTGTACATCCACTAAAATGGGTTCCATCACAACTTCAGCTGGTTTTGTGGTAGACTCCATGGGGATGATTCTTTATATGCAAATACAAAAAAAAATTATCCCATACTGAAACAAAGTTGTCATATGGGTTTCAATTACCCAAGGATCTCAGTGTAAATGCTAGCTGTTCAACTCACTGATGTTTTTGACTGAAGCCAAAGAGTGTCTAGAGAAGAGTACCCCCTAATTCATTATTATGGGTGAACTCTCATGATGTTGGGTTATTTTTTCTTCTATCTGACTATTTGTCAGTTCAGATAAGTGGAAAAGGGTGTCTTGCATGTCAGTGGGGAGGTGAATCCATTCTGGTTTTTTCCTGAAATTTAAAGGAGCTATCCAAGGTGCCAAAGCTATTGAGGGAATAGGTTCCAGCACTCTGAATAGTCCCTTAATGTGTGAAAAAAATTCAAAGCAGTTTGGCTGTCTTCCTTCCTTCACTGATGGATTTTTTGTTTGAATTTGCTAAATGGCCAACACAGGTACCCTTGAATGCCTTCCTGACAGTGGAACCACTCAGGATCCAGTGGAGCTCTGAAAGCTTGCAACATGCATTTTGTGCATCTTCATTTGCCTAAAAATGGTATCACTGCTTTGTGGATTTGGGATGTTATTGTACTTTGCTGTATGGCCAACATGGCTATTCCTGGATATGTTCTCTAGGTGAAGTTTGTATCTTTGACAGGCTGCTTGGGGGACTGCTTATCCATGAGCATACCAATGTAAAGTAAATAAACTGAAGACAAGACAGTTTGTGAGTTTGTTTGTGTGGAAGAGAAGCTGCCAGTCAGAATTTGTGAGGGGGTTAGTATGGAAAAGAAAGTGCAAGTCAGATTTCGTTTTGGAAAGTCTGGCTCTTGCCTCCTTTTTATTTCACTTGGTTTCAGTGCTAACGACAGTGATTAATTCCCTTCTCTCACAAAAACAAGAAGAAAGCAAACACCTGCCCCACATGACTGCTTCTGCAAACAGCAAAAAGAGATTAAAAATGCCACTGCCAAGTATGAATTGCCCAGAAGTGAGGAATATGATGCCAGATAACCCAATAGGAAGAAAGAAAAACAGTACTGTTTCTTTTGTGTTTACACAACTGTCCAGGGCAGACCGACAGCTCTGATTTATTAATCTTGACTTCACAGCCTTTTGTTTTCTCCCTGTCCTTACTCTGAAACAACAGGATGAAGCCAAGAGTGCTGATTGTGAAGAAAGAAAGAAAGAAAGAAAGAAAGAAAGAAAGAAAGAAAGAAAGAAAGAAAGAAAGAAAGAAAGAAAGAAAGAAAGAAAGATTGTACTGCATGAAGGGACAGGGTCACAGTGGAAGACCTAGGGCAGTGGCTGATCTGATGTTACAAAAAGGCCACTGGAGACATATAAATGATGGAGAGGGTCAGGGGAAGCAGAACTGTTCAATAAAGAGTTAAATGAAGCACTTGAGCCTAAGGATGTGAGTAGGCCAGACCCTGGGAAGGCAGCAGACTGAGAAAAGTAGGACAGCTTAGAAAAGGACAAGTGGATACAACCTGAAAGGACAAGGAAAAGAAAATCTGGAGAGAGAAGGGCCTGAGAAAAGAGAACCTGCAGGGTAGATGGTGTGATATTCTAGGGATATTCCTACATTTGATCAACCTACAGCATATTAGAAATTTGAGGGCTGATTTGCACTGCAGAAATAATGCAGTTTAACACCACTTTAATTGCCACAGCTCAATGCTATGAAATTCTGGGATTTGTAGTTTTGTGAGATATGTAGCCTTCTTTGTTAGAGAGTGCTGCTGGCACTACAAATGACAAATTCCAGATCCCATAGGATGCAGCCATGGCAGTTAAAGCAGTGTTAAACTGTTTTATTTTTTTTTCAATACTGATGCAGCCAGAGTATTTCTTTGCTCAATAGGTGGGAAGTTAAGGTTCCATTTTATTGATAGCCATATTACTATATCCATAAAATGAAAAGGCACTATTTGTTTTGCCTGCAGTTTTTCACATTTGCTTTAAGGTCTTCAGGAGAAGCCTTTCTCTCAGTCTCATCACTACCAGAGACATATTTGGCAGGAACATGTACTTTCTTCCAAGTTTCAGAGGTCCTTGTTTATTCCATGTCAGTCCTGGGCACTTTTATTTGAGCAGGCTTCTTTGCTGATGTAGTGACAAATTATCCAAGCTGATGCACCACTAAAGTAAATTTTAATATGGGGTGGTGATGCTATTGATTCCCTTCCCATTATTATGTTTTTATTTTGTGAGTCTTACAATTGTAATTTTAATTGTCATTTTATTGCTATTTCCTTTTTAGTCACCTTCAGCACTAATTGTATGGAAAACAAGAAAAGATAGAAAGGTAGATAGCTAATAAATATATTTATATGTGCAAAGCTTAAATTGTTGGGGCATACATGGGCTTAAGACTGCATATTCATCTTCGTCTTGTCTTGATTCATAAGATCAATAGAAAGTATCTTGTAAGTTGTTATCAGCCTTGAACCAAATCTGGATGTCAAAGGATCATTAAAAAAAAAATAATCCCAGTGTAGAAAAACAAGATCCAAGAAATCATAAAACACATAAAATACAGAAAGTTAAAATATTTTGGTCCTATAATGAGAAAAGAAAAATAAAGATTATTACACCTGCTTCTTTGAGATATAATAAATGTCTCACAACTGTTAGAGAATGGTTTGGATGCAATACAACATCGTTGTTTGGAACTGTGTCATTTAAAGAGAGAAAATGGTGATTACATCTGGCTGCTAGTATGAAAGGGGCAAGAAGAGGAAGAAAATTGGCTATCCATGGAATTCAGAAAAGATGAGCTGTATGGATAAGGCTGAAAAAGGCATGTCTTCGTTTCTGCTCTCTATACCCACACCAAATATGATTGAAAAGCATAACAATACAGTACTTAGAACAAACCCATATAAAAACACAAAACATATAAAGTAAGTAAAGAACAGATGCAATCCTATAAAGTTCAAGTTCTCTACATCAGCAAGGAGCAAATATGCAGACTTCATGGTGAAGAATTACAGTACCCAAGATTTGTTGTTGTCAACTGCCCTCAAGTCAACACTGAATCACAGCAACTCTGTGGATGAGACATCTCCTGTCCTCCACTGCTTTGCTTAATTCTTGCAAATTGAGGAATATGAACTCCTTGGTTGAGTGTATCCATCTATCATGTGGTCTTCCTCTCTTTCTACTATCCTCTACCTTTCCTAGTATTACTGTCATTTCTAATGATTCATGTATCCTCATAATGTTGCCATAGTATGACAGCTTCAATTTGATCATCTTGGCTTCCAGGGAGAGTTCAGTTTTGATCTGTTCAAGGGACCATTTGTTTGTCTTTTTGGATGTCCATGGTGTCCTCAGCACTGCTGTCCAGCACCACATTTCAAATGAGTATTTTCTCCTTATCTCCTTTCTTCACTGTCCATCTCTCACATCCATATATGGTGATAGGGAATACAATGGCTTGGGCAATTCTAACTTTAGTGATAAGTTGCATATCTTCTCACTTTAGGATCTTTTCTTGTTCTTTCATAGCTGTCCTTTTCATTCCTGGTCTTCATCCTGTTTTAAGGGGATGTTTAATCCTGTTTTAAGGGGATGGGAGGGAGGGAGGGAGGGAGGACAGGATTATGGGATGAGGGAATGTTTTAACTTTGTTCTGTTTTAAATATTGTTGTACCCCGCCCCAATTGTTATGCAGAGGGGCGGGCTATAAATAAAATTATTATTATTATTATTATTATTATTATTATTATTATTATTATTATTATTATTTCTTGACTACAGTCTCCATTCTGATCAATGTTTGATCTAAAGCACAGGAACTCTTTATTTCAATTTACTCATTCTCTAGGTTGAATTTGTATAGATCCTCTGTGGTCATCATTTTTATTTTGTTTAGAGGTAATGCTGCCTTTGCACTTTCTTCTTTGACTTTCCTCAGTAGCTTTCCAGTTTGCCATGTTTTATACTAGTAGTATATTTTAGATTGTTCATGTTCCTTCCTCCTAACTTCACTCCTCCTTCTTATCTTGGTTTCCAAGATACCATCCTTATTTCTGAGAAAGAAAACAACTGGGGGAACTGGTTACACAATCTTTAGATCCATGTAAACATCTTTTTCAGTGCCTTATTAGATAGCACCCTCCCTTCCTTGTTGTTGTTATTGTGGTGGTGGTGCAAGCCTGACTGAACAGAATGGAATTTTGTTCTTGTGTGCCTTCAAGACATTTCCCACTTATGTCAACCCTAAAGTGACCCTATCATAGAGTTTTCTTACCAGGATTTGTTCAAAGCATGGTTGGGATTGCCTTCCTCTGAAGCTAAGAGAGTTTGACTTGCCCAAGGTCAGCCAGTGGGTTTCCATGGATGAGCAAGGATTTGAACCCTGATTTCCCAGGGTCCACTGTACCATGTTGGCTCTTCTCTTACTTCCCACCTAAAATAATTTAAATATATTCTACTTATAGATTTTTTTTCTTATTCTATTTATAGATCCTCTGTGGTCATCATTTTTATTTTGTTTAGAGGTAATGCAAAGAACAAAGAGGAGCCCACATATTCTACTTATAAAAATTAATTGTTGATATCTTCTCATAACCCTTCCTATAATTAAAAGTGTTAACTTTTGAGCCCTTCACATAACTAAAATGCAGATGTAAAGAGAGAGAGAGAGAGAGAGAATTATGGACCCTCTCAGCTTCTATGTAACTTTGTATGACTTCTTAGTTTGGTATTTTGTTGACTTAGGGGGCAGAACAGACTGCCCCTTTGCACTGGCTTCAGGGCAGCTTCAGAGCATGACATTTAGATACCACAGGCTCCAATGGTGCCCTGAAGCCAGCATCACATTGCCCAACTGCATGGGGGCAGCTTTGCAGTGCTCTGGTGGCATGGCGTTTAGATGCCACATGGCGCAGGAGTGTCACAAAGCCACCGCACTGCTGGAAAAGCCAACTTTTTGCAAATTCCCACTCCTTTTTGTGTCAACAAAAAGTTGGGTTGGGGCTGTGGCGTGCAGTTGCCGCAGGACCAGCCTGTCATTCAAAGGGGCGGCCTGTTCAGCCTCTTAGATCACCCAGCAAGAAACTATCTCCATGGTCACAAACTCAAAACAGCAGAGGGCCATCACAAAAATCTCTAAAATAATGGTACAAATTAGGAGGCAGAATTATGCAGATTGAATAGGCATACTGTCTGCTCTTTCATAATCTGAAGAGACTCAAATGGGGACAAGGGGAAAGTACAGTGAAGCATTTTCTGAGTTTGGGAAATTATTTTGTTAGGCTACAACTGGCCTCTGGCCATGTTGGCTTAGGGGTTTCTGGAAGTGTCATTCAAAAAAGTAACTTCTTCAATCTCTGTATATTTCCCAGTTTTCACAATGCCTATTACTGTGCTGGAGAATTGAAGAGGATGTGGCAGAACAAAGGGGAGCCCACATTTTGACCAATATTATGCACCAAAGTACACACAAGTCTTTAATCTTGTTCTAGGCAGTTCTTCATGTACAACAATTTAGCTGTAACCTCCAGCTCCAACTGAGAACACAACAAAGCCTTTGTTCTGTGCTTTCAGTGAGGCAATTGGATTCAGAGAATACAGACAATATGTTAACATTGAATCTGTACTTCTGAAGAACACTTGATTATCTTTCTTCTATCTATTTAGCCCCAAAACTTTGCATAATAGGAAAAAGAAGGTTTGGAGAGTACTGATTTTAGTGGAGAGTTTATTGGCTTGATTGCCAAGTTGCATATCATGGTCATTTTGGCTTTCTTCTCCCTCACTCTAAAGGTGTACTTGATCTTTTTACTCCAGTCATCAAAATACTTTGTTGTTGCCTTGTGCCCTTGTCATATGGGACTGTGAATATAACCAAAGAAAAAACAGAGTCCCAAACCTGCAAAAGGGGAAATGCACATGAGCACACAGAGTCTGCAAGGATTCTCTATTATTTGCTCTTTATTCAAATATTCCCTCTTTTGATTTCTTTTCTCAGCTGTACAACTGCCCAACTGCATCATTTGTATGATTCGCAGACATGAGGGGCTTGGTTTGTTTCCTAGCCTGAAAGAATGTACATTTGGAGGGTTTTAGTTTTAATGTTTTCAAACGAATCCCACCTGCATTATTACCTTTTATCTGCAGCATGTGTTCAACCACAGCTGGGACAGAGTTTGTAAAAGTCAGGGAGGAAATTTAGCAAGACAGCAATCCCACCTGCCTAAGCTTTATGTAGCTGGCTGTTTATGGACACCTCTTATTTTCCCAGCTAAAGTTTTCAGGAATTGATTACTATAGCCAGTACAGTTACAGCTTTTCTTCTTCTTTTAAGTGCATTTTCTTCAGAGCTTTCAGCACAGGGATGGGAAACATATGGCTGCTGAGGCTGTTCCCCCACCCTATATTGACAATGTAGAAGGTGGAGTTCATCAAAAATATCCTCCACCCCATTCTTGGGTTCCTGGCAGTTGAACTGACCTTTCCCTCAAGGAACAGATTCTTCCTGTCCTTAGTCTGACCACTGCCATCAACCCAAGCTCAGAGAGAAGCTTGTCTTGCTGTAAGTAACAGTGGGGTTGCTAGGGTTGGTGTCACCCACTGCACTAACTTATAGTGCACCCACTGCACTAACTCATCATTCCTCATGGACCTCCTTCCTCAGCTAACTAGGGAACTGGAAGGTGGCAGCAACAACAGCAATAGCAGCAATGCAGGTGGCAGGCCGCAGCAGCACCATCCAGCCTGACCCCCACCCCACAAGTGGATGTGCAACCCTAGGGAGAAAACAGAAGGGGTGGTAGAAGAAGCAGCAGCAGCAGCAGGCAGGGAGGGGTGCTTGCCACCCACCCTTCCTCTCTTCTGCCTGCCTTCCTGCCTCCTTGTTCCAGCCCAGCTGCCTGGCACACCATTAACCACCTTGCTTTCCCTTCCCTGCCACTTCTGCCACTGCTGCTGCTACTCCTGCCAGCAGCCCTGCCAGACCCAGAGAGTCACTGAGCAGCAGCAGCAGCAGCAGCACCCTTCCCTCACAAGGAGACATGGCAGATGGCTGGCAAAAGTGCCTAGGGTGGTTGGTGCCTTGGAAGAGATGGTGAGCAACCATCCCACTGGGTGTCATCCCCCTCTGATGGAATCATTCAGTGTGGTCCATATGCCCCACATCCCTCTAGTGACACCACTGATAAGGTAAACTCTATCCCTCTTTCCCAGAAGGGAGAATCTGAATACTTCCAACTGATGAACTCAGCTGTAACCTTCCCACTCATAAATCAGGATTCCCTGGGTAACTGATCTGTAAGTCTTAAGCATGTGAATACCTATCTCAGACTCAAAGACTGTCTCAACCTTAAAAGACCATCTCAACTTTTGTTTTAAGGAAAAGGTTAAAAAGTTTGCTTGGAGATTATAAGCAATTATAAAACACGAGGCCACAAGAAACTCTTTCCTTAGGCACAGTCCCAAATGTACAAAAAATTAAATATTGATGTGATAACTAAAGACACTTCCAAAACACATAATTAAGAAATATGTCATGATCACTTTTTGCTAAACAGCTTCCAGGAGTTACTGCAGCAAGGATGCCACTGGATTCTGCTAGCTCCCTGGAGAATGAGTGAACATGTTCCCATTTCCTTCTCTCAGCCCAGACTACAAAAAGTTAGAGTGGGAGGAAGAGGAATTTTGGTCACTTCCATGTCTGCCTCAGATATCCCTCTAGGGGTCCCTTTCCTCTCTTGCTTACCTCTGTGGTCTCAGTCTCATGCAGGCACTAAGAATAGATAACAATGATTAAACAAACTGACATACAGTTAATTCCACCTTAGCTCACTGTAGTGACCCTTCAGATGCAATCGGACTGCAGCTCCCATTAGCCTTAGCTATCATGACACTGGCAAAGGGATTTTCAACCCAATGGTATCAGAAATTTCAACCCAATGGTATCCCAGCTTTAGTAGCAATTTGATCTTCCGGCATCAGCAGGTGATAATTGGCCAATTTGCACATGAACCCTATTAGAGGAGGATAAATGTGCAGAGAAGAAGTTGGCCTGCATCCCCATCCCTGCTGTCAAAAATGTCCTGCCAGCCCTGTGCCCTAGGATGAATCTAGGCTGATAACAGTGTCTTCAGAAAGATGTCCACATGGTGAGGAACCACACTGTGCAGGTGGAATCCCAACTGTATGACATCTTAAGTGCATCCTCCTCCTTCTTCAGGCATAGGCCAGAATCCTGTTGACAACATGTGTAGGTGTAAGTTGTGCATGCAGAGTGAATTTTATGGATGATGTACTCAAAATTTCTGTCCACCAGTGGAGTTGCATATGTGGAACCACTACACAGAGGTAGTGCATGAAAGCACCTAGAGTAGTGTGTGAAGAAGTGTACCTTTGTACATTTCATATTGGCCAGGTGCATTGACCACTTAGCCACATACACTGTGCTCCATTGATATTCTGTTTAAAAGTTGCATAATGCCAACATAAAGTAACTCTGCAAAAGGATATTTGTGTTCAGGGATCTCTGTCACAGTCTTTTATTATGCAGACTTTTCCAAAAGTAAGGACCTCAAGGGTGGGGCATACAGGGTATTGTGACACTGGGAGTAGGGTCAGGTGGCACAGTCTCTCTTCTCCTCCCTATACTAACCTTCAAGCTAATGAGCCAGAAAGGGCTGTCTATTGCCTCACTGGGAGAAATATCATCTGCTATCTCTGTATCAAACTGGTAAGGGCACAGAAACAGAGGAACCCTCCTCCCCCAGCTTCCCTGCTCCCATTCTTTGGAAGTGCAGAATAGCTTGACTGGCTCCCATGTGCTGAAGCATCATGAAGACTGTATGTTGAAGGACTCATATCATAGAGATTACCCCTTGGTTTGGCTTGGGCCTTCTGAACCAGCATCATCTGGACTATGTTGCTGGCATGCACAGACTGCAGCTTATGGCATGAATGGAACTTCCCTGCTTTCTTTGGCTCCTACAGCCCCAGAAAAGGAAGGAGAAGGAGGAGGCTGCTGCCAGGCAAGTCACCAGTTTATATTGAGAACTCTTTGCTGTCTCTTTTTGTACCTGCATGACTGAAAACAACCTGTTTTGTTTCTCCCCCCTTTCCCTCTTCTCATTTCCCAGGCCTCTCCTTTCCTTGAATGTTGACTGGCTGTGTTTTCTGCCTATCTGATTGCCAGTTTCCTGATCATAATTCTACTGCAATTTACTTCCTCTGTCCTTGCAAATCCAATCCACATCTCCCTTTGTCCTCTTGCTGAATGAATTTGATAGCAGCTTTCTCCCACCCAACACTTTCCAGATACATTTGACTAAAACTCCCATCATCCCCAGCCAACTTGTAGCAAGCATGTCTGTGTCTTCTTCTTCTTCTTCTTCTTCTTCTTCTTCTTCTTCTTCTTCTTCTTCTTCTTCTTCTTCTTCTTCTTCTTCTTGCCAGCTTTTTATAGTTAAAACAAACTTAGTTTAAAAAATTCACAGCAAACAAAAGTTAAAAAGCAAGTAAACTATCAAAATTGATAGGATATTTATATAAGGATATTGACAATCCTGAACATGTCCAGAGAAGGGCAACCAACATGGTAAAATGTCTGGAAACCAAGCCCTATGAGGTATGGCTTAGGGAGCTGGTTAAATTTAGCCTGAGGAGAAGGTTAAGAAGTGACATGATAGCCATGTTTAAATGTTTGAAGGGATGTCATGTGGAGGATGGAACAAACTTGTTTTTTGCAGTTCCAAAGACCAGGACCCAGAGCAATGGATTCAAACTACAGAAAAACAGATTCTACCTAAATATTAAGAAGAACTTCCTGACAGTAAGAGCTGTTTGACAGTGGAACACACTGCCTCAGAGAGTGGTGGAGTCTCCTTCTTTGGAGATTTTTAAACAGATAGCCATCTGGAGGGTACAGTCCTTCAAATAAACGGGGCTTGAGCTGAAGCCCTTTAATACCTTCTGGCCCCATTCAGATTCACACCAATGCTGTCATCTCTTTATCTTTTCTGCTCCCCCCCCCCCATCTCTTCATGTAGCATCAGACATACCTTTTGTTCTGACTGAGCAGTGGGCAGCTATGAAATGTGGAAAAGGAAGGAGGGTGTAGCCTGGCAGCAGAGCATATGCTTTGGAAGCACAAGGTCCCCATAGAGTTCAGTCTCTGGCAGCCAGTGATTGACAAAAGGGCTGGGATCCTGGGTGAGTTATGGTCCATCCGAGTGGACAATACTGGCACTGACAGCTGTTGGCATTCATGTCATTTGGGCAGTGAATTCACTCTGAATTTTCTTCTGAACTTTAAGGGAGCAATCCCAGATGCTGAACTCTATCCCCCAAATCGGTCCAGATTTCAGCACCTTGGGTAGCTCCTATAAATTCAGACTAAAATCAGAACAGATTCCTCACCCCACCGACAGGGAAATTACCAGCTGCCACTGAATCCTAGGACCTTATCACTCCGCTCAAATAACTCGGCTTACTCTTCCAAATTGAAGTCTAATTTGGAAGGAAATCAGGTTCTGTCACAAAGATTTTGCTGCTGGAACCACCAGGCGAGTCCAGCCCAGCTGCAGCCTGGGTCCCCAGTGCGCTTCGGTGACCATTTTTTGAAATTGGAAAGCTCCTGGTTTCGAAATAAGGCTGCTGAAGCATGCCTGAGGCCTGGGCTGCAGCTGGGCTGAACTCGCCTGGAGGCTTTAGCAGGAAAAATCCTTGTGATAGGACCCGACTGCCTCCTGAATTAGACTAAATTTCTGAAGAGGTAAGCCGGGTTATTTGAACAGAGTGATAACTAGACCAGTTGACCTGGTGCAGATCCCCCTCCTCAATTCATATTGTACTAAAGACCTTGCTGTACGAGAGATGGCAAACTGAATTCTCTAGCCAGAACACACTGGGGGAATGGGAGAGAGAATCAAGGAACTAGGATGTGGGTGGGAAGAACCTGGGATAGTTAATTTTATGGGAGTTACAACTTCCAGAATTTCCTGGACACCATGGTCCCTTCTCCCTTTCTCTTTCACAAAAAAAATACAGTAATAATACATGAATGAACTATATAACTGATCATTAGCTGCCCCTTGGTAATCACAAAAGTCAACCACCTGAGATGGCCTTTCCATTCTGGAGAAACCCTTCTCTCTGTCCCACCAACCTCTCAGACCTCTTTGGTGAGAACAAGAGAGACAGGGCCTTCTTAGTGACTGCACCCAGACTTTGGAACTTCCTCCCTATAAGGCCAGGATGGCCCTATCCCTTATCTCCCTGCTCTCATTTCTGCTCTCAGATAAAACCGTTCTTTTCAAACTGATGAAGATTGGACTTTTAAATGCTGTGTGATTCAGATGTTAAGCTTTGTACATAGTTTTTAATTCATTTTAATATTTTTAATGTGCAATGCTTTATACTTTATAAATTATTTCTTTTTAAAACTTCATATTTATACTTTTTAACACATTTGCATTGCTTTTAATTTATATTGTTTTTAAGTTGTTAGCTACCTTGAGTCTAGTTGAGAAATCAGTTGAGAAACTGTTATTGGGAGAAAGGTGTGACATTAAATAAATAAATAAAAATAAAATTCTGCTTGATGGTAGGTCCAGTCTTGCTTTTTTTCTGTAATGTGAAGGGTTCTGAAAAGCAAGGAGAGCTGTTTCAAGTTTTTATATAATGTCCCCACCCCAGCCTCAAATTGTTGGGTACAGTTCTGTGGTGGCTATTTAATTATTATTTCCTGGGTTTCTTGAACAGATGGAAAAGAAAACAATTTTATAGCAATTACATCACTGTAACATAGGCTTTGGCTCAAATTCCAAAGCTTTTCTCATACTTATGCAACCTCACAACATCTGTGGGTCCTGGAGGGGATGCTGAGCATTATTAAATTAATTCTTTTTCCTGGTGTAGGTAAAGTTAAGGGTGTGCACTGACCATAAAATATGAATTCAAATTCTGAGAAGGAAAACAGTCCAGTTCCTCTCAGACTGTTCTGGAAGCTACAATTAGGGCCTAAATCCACATCACAATTAAGAAATCCAAATTTCCAAGCATTCTACTGACTATAATCGAAAAATGACAAATGGATATAAGACTCATCCATACCATTTTTTAGGATTAGATGATATTTATAAGTATAATAACCCCTTATGTGTACCTCAAGTTTACTAAGAGATCACAATTTTCAGTATGGGGAGGGAATCCCCCCCCCATATTTTGTCAGCAATTGTTATGAAAATATTGTACAGTGTAGATCTAAAATTAGTTGAGAAACTGATAAAATTTCAGGAATATACATGCAACAGTTTCTGTGTGAAAGGAGAGTGTTCAGAATGGATGTATTTGTGCAGAGACAATTTGCTTCCATTGAACTTCCTCATTGTTTTTCAAGGAGAATTTAGTTGAACAAATCATATGTCATGGGAGGAGGATTTCCCAGCAAAAGACCTGAATTTTTTTTTTAAAAAAAAACAGATGAAGGAGTGGGCAAAGTGTGGCCAGTGGGCTCCATGGTGCAGGTTCCATGCAACCCCAGGCTGTTTTTTTGTGGGTCTTGGACTAGCCTTGGTGTTACTCGGTGCGGTAATTCATGGTGTCATCCCTCTCCATTGACCGCCTGCAACAGACTATGCAGAACCCTTAGTAATGTTTTTTGTACTAATGTTACTCATACATCATAATTCCTGTAGATCGCTGAATGTAATGGCAATAGTAGTGACATAAACAACTACCAAAATTAAAATTACACCTTTAAATTATAATGTCATATACACAACCTAAACGTATTTATATTTACATAGCTTCATGTGGTTAAAGTGAAAATTTGGTAAAGAAAACAATAGAATTTGAAGTAAAAACCTTTATGAAGTACATTAAAGTTATGTTCATTTCAACATTAAAATTTACTGTTACATGAAATACATTAATGGAGTAACTTTGCATAATCAATAATAGCCCAAAAATGTCGAAGTTGTAAGCAAATGCTTATGCAAATATACAAATATGAGGAGAATTAACATGTGAAAACAGTTCAAATTTTGATTCAAAGTTCAAAGTGAAAGTTTACAATAAGAACCTATTGATCTTTCAGATCCTAACTCTTATTACAAAAATAAACTGGAGTAAAAGCCATTATTTTCAAGGCACAATGATTACTTACTAGATATAATTCTTAACAAATAAGTACAATTAATTTTCATTATCTGTTGTTGTTGTTGTTTGTTCTTGTGTGCCTTCAACCCATTTCTGATTTATGCCGACCATAAGGCAATCTGTTCATGGGGTTTTCTTGGCAAGGTTGGTTCAGAGGAGGTTTGCTGTTGCCTTCCCCTGAGGCTGAAAGAGTGTTACTTGCCCAAGGTCACCTAGTGGGTTTCATGGCTGAGCTGGGAATTGAACCCTGATCTCCAGAGTCATAGTCCAGCACAGGAACCACTACTTATCTGTAGTTACCACATATGATAATGAAACAATACAAAAGAAATGATAGCTGGTCCAGAATATTGCAGCCAAAGCACTGAGCAGGAGATTCTGTTTTAAGGACACTGGTTACTATCTATTTCTGGCCACATTTTAAAGGGCTTGTTATAACCCATAAAGTTATATATGACTTGGGACCATTTTATTTGAAGAACAGCATTATCTGACAAGCTTGCCTGGGTTTTATATCTGAAGATGTTTTGTTTTTAAGTTTGACTGCCATCAGAAGCATGCTTACTGGTACTGGAATAGGAGGCCTTCCGTGTAGGTGCTCTTGGGCACTAGGCTGTTGGGATTCCCTACAGGAATGATCTCAGACAGACTGCTGGTGGCATCTACCTGAGGGGGAAAACACCCGAGGGGGTGATATTTCCCTCCTCCTTTTATTGACAACCTGTTTACAAGAAAACTGGATGCTGTTCATCATTCATTAACTGTCAGAAGGTGTCAGGCTCAAAGGTCAAGAGAAACAAACAGGACACAGGAAACCAGCCAAGTTAAACATTAAGGTAGCCCAGACAGGTTATCAACTTAGGATGTGTATCTGTGCATGTTTACCTGTGTAAACATCAGCCAGACTCAGTCACCAGAGCGCAGGCTGGCTGGGTCACTGCATGCCAAATCCCAGCCAGGCCCAGACATCAAACCTATGCATATGGTAAATGCAGTCTATTTCTATATATAGAGGGAAATATGAAATTATCATGGTATGCCAGTGAATTAACCCCACATCTCTCCCTTTTTGTTTTTTAAATAAGCTGGTATTGTATCCTGTTAACTTTTCTTTTCCCTGGGAGTCAACACTTTCTGAGAAAACAGGTTATGCAAACTGGAAATGCATTGAATAAGCAATACAGAGAAACAAGCAGGAAAAGAATCAAAATGCAGTTTGAGTAGTCAATGAGAATACAACTGACAAACAGCAATATCAAGGAACTATAAATGCAGGCATATTTTAGCAGTGTCCATATTAAATGCAAATGGCAATGTTCAAATAGCTTTAAGAGCTAGATGTGGCAATGAGTCCCAAGCAGGGTGTTGGCTGGTAGGTGAGAGGTCAGAGTCCTTGATTTGAGTCATGATGTTTATTGAGTGACTGGCAATGTATGCTGCTTTGTTGACTTAGCAATGTCTGTGAGGACTTGCAGGGAGCAATTGCATGGAACCTAGGTGATCGAGGAGCCTGTGAGGTGGCAAGGATGGCACAAGTCTGGAGCAGGGGAGCGCCATGATTCAAGGCCTCTGGTGCTTG
>CM034703.1:176355850-176378946 GCA_020142125.1 Phrynosoma platyrhinos
AAGGCCCTTAGTGACACATTGTGTGTATCCAGATGGATGTCTCTGGCTGATACAGTCATCCTTTGAGAGAGAATGGAGAAGAAAGAAGTGTCAAGGTTGAAGGTTTCTGAAAACTCAATTTTGATTGTCAGTGTAGTGGTGCTGGTTAGGCATTCATGATCCATATAGCTTCACAGGTAGGACTTAGTTTGCCACAGACATGAACATGCAATGGAGGTATTGTGATAACTACACTAGACTGTTTGGCTTTCATTGAAAGGAAGTTCCAGCTCATCAAGAAGAGTAAGCACTTAGTTCATCAATTCCAATTTGCCTTTCTCATTCACACCTCTCTAGATTTTTGGAGGGTGAAATATGAGCTCATAGTCATCCATATAACTACTGCTATAATCAATCACAAATTATCTGAGTTCCCTGGATCAAGAAAGCAATAGTACTGGCTCTCACTGATTAGCTGTTTAGAACTCAAAGATATAGCCATGTTAGTCTGTAAAATCAGTATGTAGAGAGATCTTGTAGCACCTTTGAGACTTAACTGAAAGAAAGAAATTGCCTGCTTAGCTGCTTGTGAATGTGTGTTTTATAGATGACAACTTCAAGAAAAAAATGGGGGAGGGGAGTATGATAATCTTATATTGATGTATGCCTAGCCAAGTTCATTATTTTTCTTTTCTTTATGTTCAGCAGTAAGCCTGAATTTGTACTTTCTTCTTTGACCTTCCTTAGTAATTGTTCCAAGTCTATGATGTTTTCTGCTAGTGGTATGGGGTCATACACATACCTTAGACTTGATATTCCTTCTTCCTATCTTCACTCCTCTTTCTTCTAAGCTGCCTGAAACAAGCCATCAGTAGAGGCCCTAATTCTGTTACTTCATTTTAAGAAAATATTAGCTAGCCCAAAGGAAGAAAGCTCCACAGATATCCATTTAACATATTTCATCAGTATTTTATAGTGAAGATAAAACTACCAGAATCAATCATCCTTGGATGTGAGGAAAAGGGCATCATAAGAAGAAAAAGAAGAAGAGGATTTACATGTCTATCCCACTATCCTTTGTTGGCTCAGGGATGTAGCTGGACTGTGAAAAAGTGCATTTCCTTTAAAGAAAGATCCAAGCAAAAGGGAATAGAAAGTGGGTTTGGGTAACTTGTTTGGGATGGTGATTGCTCCCTGCCCACTCTAAGCCACCCCAACACCAATCACCTGCTACTCTTTGAATCAGAGATTCCTGAGAGCAAACCCTTGGGATCTTCTATCTGTGTTCCAGCCAGATCAGTGGGATTTCATATTTTGAAATTTGTTTCTACATTAATGGTCTGTTATCTTTGCATTTAGACCAATCCAGGAGGCAAAATTAGCATGATGAGATGGTAGATTGCACTGAACATCATAGGAAAAGGGTTGTGTGATTATTTCAGTACTAATACAAGTCAGATCTTTCTATCCACATGTAGCCTACCATTGTGAAGCTCTGAGAGCAGCCATGGTAAATTCCTGCTGCTGCAAGCCTTTCTGTTAGGCAGAGTGGGGCAACAGCCATGGGAGGACAGCAATGATGGGACCTCAACTGTTTTGCCTGAGATTTCTCTCCCTGGTGATTTATTTTCCTTGATAAACAAATCAATGTATGTGTTTCACAGTTCCATGAGCTAGTTCACTGCCTTTCCAGGTACCAATATTAAAGTAAGGTTCTACTGCCATTCTGGTCAACTTCTATACATAGAATGGAGGAGGATCCATTTTGTTCTTTGTCTTTGGCTGCAAAATCTTAAGACGTAGCCACACTGAAGAATTAAAGCAGTTTGACCCCACAACTGTCATGACTTTATCCTGTGGAATCCTGGGATTCCACAGGATAGAGTCATGGCAGTTGAAATGCTTTAATTCTGCACTATGGCTACACCCTTAGGTTGAGTTTGTGTTGCTGTGCTGCAAATTCTTCTCATGGAAAGCATCCATATGATCAGTCCACTTTTCCCTTCACTAATGCCTGTTTAATTCAAACAGTGCTTGTAGAAAGAACACTTTGGGCCATTGCTACTCAAAGCTGGTAGTCCCTGGGCTAGTGCTAGTCCCTCAGCCATTGGCTGTCCTTTTCTGGTGAATTTCCAGGGCTGATAGAAACCATTATAGCCAATGGGCACAAATATGGCTCCTGGCACATTGGGGGGTGGGAAATTGCCTGACCTCTACATAAAATAGCCTGAGAAACACTGCTTTAGCTTATTGTCTGGAAGTTCAAGTCACCCTCTTAAAGCTGTGTTCTCCCCTTCCCTCCCCAGATAACACTAGTAGGGGGAAAGGATGGGTTGGGGTTGGGTTCAAAACAGGGTCAAATTTGTAGCCACTTTCTCCTCTTTCTCTCAACTGCAGCCATTATCCCTCCTCTACACAAATAGCTAGACAACTCTTTTTTTTTGTCTTATCCAATGATATGTAGGAATGATGCTCCAAAACAAACACTTCTCTCATCTAGATCAAGGAAGATGACAAAACCTCCCATTACATCATTGTTATACACTCTTGTGACCCTTGATTGCCAGATCTTACACACCTTCATTTATTTCCACCCATACAGTCCAAGGGCTAGATCCTGCAGATCTCATATACTGGAAGAAAGGTTTTGTGTCCACATATCATGGGGAAACATGGTTTTTGAAGCCAGTTTGGCAGACATACTTCTCAGGTCTATTTAGGAAATTAAAAAAAAAAAACAAGAAGAAATGGGGCAGCTTTCATACTAAGGAAAGATAGAGATAGAGCACTCAAAAGATACAACTCAAAGTCAGACTGTATATTATCAATAAGGCTTCAGGGTAAACCTATAAACATCACAATAATCCAGGTATATGCACCAACCACAGATGCAGATGAAGAGGAAATTGAGAAATTCTATGATGCAGTCCAGGAAGAAATTGAGAACATGCCATCACAAGATTTCAAACTAATCATTGGAGACTTGAATGCTAAAGTTGGCAACAAAGAAGAATAAAAAATGGTAGGAAGACTTAGATTAGGAACAAGAAATAAAGCAGGAGAACATCTATTCACTGCAAATACCTGCTTCATACAACCAGTCAGGACACTATACACCTGGACATCACCAGATGGTAAACACAAAAACCAGATGGACTTTGGTATTATATTTATTTCCATATCTTTAATTTGTTTCACTTGCTGACTTTTCTGCCTGCCCAACAACCCATAGCCATCTCTTGTCCACCAGTCATATAAACTTCTTTCTGCCCAAAGATCTTATCCCAATTCAAATTCTTTATTAGGATTTATCATTTATTTGAGCATATATATACATGTTAATGATGGGCAGCATCCTGTAAATCACATATGCTCCTGTGATTTATATACAGCCTGCCCACCCACCCACCTGCTGAACCCTGCCATCTGTGGATTTGAGCATCTGCAGGTGGCAAGCCCCATTGGTTGTAATGGTGGCATGTACATATAGCTGTGAGGGTAGGAAACTGCAACTGGTAATCAAAAGGAAGGGAATGAAAAACAAGGTTTGTCTGCATTGGCTGATAAGTCAGGGCATTATGTTCCAGATCTGGTCCTGGAATGGCCATGCAGATGGTTACATGCACTGGACCAAACCTGGTCCAGTGGACCAGCATTGTCTGCATGGGCCAGCCACGCTGACACCACTTGTGCCACATCCTCAGAGCCACTGCTGCCATATTTATTACTTGCAAGAGCTCTATGGACCTTCTGTCCTATATCCTCATTGACCATGTTGACTGAAGAGGGGTGGCATGGCACCTGGTATGTGAACAGCTGGCTGGACCAAATTGGGCTTGAACCAGCTATTTATATGCTATAAAACTGCACACTAACCAGGATTGTGGCCTTGTCTACCAAGGAAATGCTGGAGTTTCCCATGACTTTGTTAACTATGAAGCAAAGTCAGGTTAACTCGGGAAACACATAGTATTTCCCTGGAAGTCAGCATGCATTATGGAAACAATGCTGGCATCAAAGTGAACACAGGGCTTTTTGTACATGCAGACAAGGCCACACTCCCTGATCAGTGGGTATTGTCAAGTAATAGCCACACCGTGGAACAGTACCTTGAAGGTACATAGCTGCTGACTAACTGACAAGATGTTGCTAGTATCAGGTGGTTCTTGCCAGTCAGCACCTGCCCACTGCCCCCTTTACCAATGTGTAATACCTGACAGTAAGGACATGAGACCCTTTGTCCTTGGTTAGTGGTCATCACTAGGGGCTCTTTGCTGCACTTCAGTGACAGCCACTGCCCTTCCCCTGAGATGATATTTGATTTTTCATGAAAATCTTGACTTCCATATGATTGAATCTAGATTCAAGGAAGCATGGCTTGCTAGTGACCACTGCAATGCTGTTTGTGGCTTAACACCTGGAATCCATTATATCCTCTGCATGAAAGGAGGGAGTATTTCCTCTTCTTAAACTTTCTAAATATTAAGATTAAAAAGAAAGCCAGCTGTTTTCACTCTGTATGTGACGCTGGCTGAAATCTCTGCTTCTTGCTCAACAGGCTTTTCATCCAAGGCCTCCTGCAGAGATCATCTTCAGGAAGCATGAATCCTAATGAGCGTAAAATGTGGTTTTGCCCTCCTTCCCTGTTGCCTGCAGAGCAGATGTGCATAGATAGAAAGGAGAGTTCACAGTGAGGAGAATTCACAGTGTGTCTTAAATATTGCGTCAAAGAAATACATATCTTTCATGCAACTCAGGCCATTCTAAGAACTCCCATTGCCAGTCACAGCCCTGAGTTCTGGTTGAATGCCTCAAAAGGAATTTCAAATGATCCTGATCACAGATGGCAGCAAGGCTATGTCAGGCCCAGAAACTGGGGGAATGGTGGTCTCAGCAATGAAGTGAGGCAGATGGCATGAGGTGAATCCAAGGTGAAGCTGGTGCAAGAAAGACAGACTCTTGTTCCTAGGGAGTCTCTTGTTCCTAGGGATATCTTGAGGAGTCAAGTAGGAGTTTTCTACTTGGTTTCCAGAACCATAGAATTGATTCAGGAACCACAGCCCATCAAAAGGACTTTGTCAGCCCCAATTCTACTTGCATTCCCTTCCCCCTTGCAGACAAAGAAGAGGATACATTGGACCTTATCACATGGGGAAAATCCCATGCAGAAATGAGATTTAAAAGGTGGGGAAAACCTACAAAAGCAGTTAAAGTGTGCTTAAAAGTAAAAAGTGTCCAAAAGTAAAAAGAAGTGGCTTTTGACTACTTTCCGTTTGGGTTAAGCAGATTTTAAAAGCGGTGTCGTCTGAAAATCTACCCACGTTTGTGGGATTTTTCTATTTAAAACCCCATTTCTGCATGGGATTTCCCCTGTGTGATAAAACCCACTGATGACAAGGTTTCAAGGCTAACCCATGGCAGTTTGCTCCCTTGAAGCAAGGTTGAGATGGCATTCTCATTTAACCTATGGCAGCTGGCTGGATTGACAGTTGGATTCCAAGGGGAGTAAGTTAAGGGCATGTCTAGACAGGCTGTTTATAGTAGTTTTCTCCTGCCCTCATGTCACCCTGTCCACACAATGCAGGACTAAAGCCCCAATTCAAGTGTGGACTGCCTCCATGATATAAGGCAAGTTCTCAATCAAATCTGAGCTCCCCCTCCCTTAAATCATTTTTTTAAACTTACCTTTTGCTCTGGATTTTCCAGGAAAATCTGGAGCCCTCCAGAGTGACACTGGGTAGCTGTTCACATGTACTTCCCATTGCTGGTATGAGTCGCTCCCTCTGAAGTCAGAATGAGGCACCCAGTCAAAAGAAAATGGGGCAGAATGAAGTTGCCAAGTTTCCATTTCAGGAAATCCAGTCTAGCGACAGTAAGAGAGAAAGGGAAAGAGGGACATTTAGCCATTAAAGATGATTAGGATAACCCAGATGGAGCTCAATCTACAAGTGTCAGACATTATGTTAGATTCTGCTTTGCAGAGTTAATTCTGAAGAGAGGGTAAAAGGCAAAAAAAGTGATAATTCTGAAAGCTGTATTTCATTTTTGAAGTCCCATAATTCAGTGTGCTGTGTTGTGCAAATTTTCCTTTGAAAACATTTAGCTACAAAGAAGCTAGGTAATTCCCCCCCCCCCCCGGGGAGATGAAGCTTTTTGGTTCTTCTGTGATTGATGCTGGGCACCTCATTTTTGACCTGAGATGGAGTGACTTGAACCAACAGCAGCTACACAGCATTGTCTGCATGGGCCACCCAGGCTGACACTACTTGTCCACCATCCCCCATGCACATGTAACTACGTTTAGGGTATGTGTATGATAATTTTAAGGTATAATTTTAATTTTGCTAGTTTATGTCACAGCTATTACCATTACAATCAGCGATACATGAAAATTATGATTTATGAGTAACATTAGTACAAATTACATTACTAAGGAATCTGCATGGTGTGGTATGGGACAAGGTCAGTAGGAGTGATGGTGACACCATGAGTTACTCCACCGGGCAACACCAATCTTTGTGACGCCACTGCAGACCAGGCTGATTTTCTCCAAGATTGGGGACCCTCACAGAAGATTAACATTGTTGGTCCTCCACGGCACCCCAATATCAGTTTTCTAAGGCAATCATTTCACCCTACCTCATGGAAGGACCAGCCATACCAGGACTGTAAAAGCTGCTGTGTAAAGTGTGTTTGGGGACTGGGACCTTTCAGGCATTCTTTTCAACTTTCAGCTGCAGCACTACCAAAGGGTTTTGCCATACAGTTAGGATGCCTGAGGATGCCTTGTTCACTTTCAAAGGAAAACAGCCTTTCTGTTTAAAAAGGATGTACATCTTGATTTATTTCATTCTTGGATGCAGGACTGAATAATTAAAAGGTTTCCTCTCCAGTGGTGAAGAGGTGATGAGATCTTTTGCACATATTTCAATATTTTAATACATTTCTGCATCCTTTCCCCAATCTTTTGTAAGTCTATGAGCTGTTCTGAGGGGGGAAAAAACTTTTCTGCAGAAAGGTATTGTATACAAAATACACACCTTTCTGGGCAAAGCACAGGTTTGTAGAGGACTCATTTTTTTGTAGTTAAATTTGTGTGTGTGTGTGTGTGTGTGTGTATGCATGCAAATGAACAACAAAAAGAGGTTCCAAATGTGAACATCTCAGGGTCATTAACCATTTTCTTGATGATGGTCTTGATGCATCAAGACACTGTTCTCATCAAAAATGAGAACATTTGCAAGTTCACTACTGCACACTTGGCTATCTCCAAACAAGTAAACAAAGCCACAACCTGGTCTGAAACTCATATTTAAGGCCAGGTTGTACCATATAACCAGCCCCAGTTTCCCAAACTGCTCTCTTCCCAGTGTTTTTGTGGTTTAAAAGCTGTGTATGTAATGTCCTTGTCAATGGGAGAAAAATCTGTACATTTCAAAATATGCACAAAAATATGCATTTTTAAAAAATCTTGTGGAAATAAACACATGGGTGTTCTGGGTGAGTACAAAAGCTTGTTGGAGTATGAATAATCCCTCCCCCATACCTGTTATTTAAGACACAGTGGGAATGATGCATGTTGCATCCTATCTAGTTCCACTTTCCTCAGTGCTTATCAATAGCAAACATCTAGGTCAGTTAATGTAAACTTGAGTTTCTGATGTGAAAAAAATTGCAAGCACTACTCCACCTATTAGCTACCTCCATGGGAGTTGCTAAGCACAATTCCCTTTTGTTCCATTACGTGACTTGGTGGATGATATGAAACCTTAGTTCACAACCCCTTGCAAACAACTATGTAGACTGTTGGGAAGGAACATTGTGTCCAAGGTCTCCCTTTGTAGATTAGTCATGCCACATCAAAGTGAGAAGAGCCATGTGGTGTTTTGCATTGTGCTCATGCAACCTGGTTGCATTGTGCTCATGCAAAATCTGTGGAATTTGTTCAAGTGTGTCACTTTTCTGCTGCTCCTGCTTCAAAAACTTTCAAGCTTCCTTATTAGGGACTCAAGCAAACCCACATCCAATTCTCCATGAAGTAACCAAGCTATTCTACAGTGTTTATAAACCAAGCAATTTACAGTGTTCTAAGGAGGCTCATTTTACAACCCAGCTTCAGCGTCTCATCTCACAGCTGCTTGAGTAACTTGGTATGTTTACCATAGTTCCTCTGGCCAATGCTGTGTGTCTCCTGGCTTCTTCTCATAGAGAGACCCCCCCCCTCACTCCCCACACACAATGTTGAAAGGAGGGAGTGTGTTTAGACTGCAAGATGGTTTATCTCCAGTGCAGCCGACCTCACAGGCAGCTGGATGTGATTATGTGCCTTCACAGATCTTTCTCTGACAGTACACTGACAAATGCATTTTAATTCTGAAGTCTTTTATGTAAGGCAGAGGTTTTATTGGATGTAGCCTTTAAAAGGCCTTTTTACACTTCTCCGCAACATATTCTGAAAAAAATGAGCTGTGAGAAAAACTTTAGACATGAAACTCTAAAACTAAAACTCTAAAGTCTTTTATGTAAGGCATAAAAGTTCCCCACCCAGCATGGTCAATTTCAGAAGAAATGTGATTTTAAATGACCTGGATGAGATAGTTTAGCCTAGGGACAGACAAATGTGGTAGAGGCCAACTTTTATCAACATAACGGGGCATGCAATTGCAATTTTTGATTTGATCCCAAATCAGCTGAAAATGAATCATAATAGAAGTGAACAAAACTCTATGTCCGGTTTCAATTTCTGAGGTTTTGAGCAGATTTTTGGCTGATATAGCTTAAATGAGTTGAAGGGAAGATATAGTTTGTGGGAATCACTGTTATTCCCCTTTTCTTCCTATATTATAGTCTAATGGGTATGTCTGCTTAGAAATAATCCCTAATGAGTAATAGGATTGCGTGAAATTCATAGTTAAATGTGGAGTGCATACTTCCTCATGTGGTTGATATTGCTCAGTTAGAGGTCATACAGCAAACTGGATAATGTATATTTTATTGTATATTTTTATATTGTATATGTATATTTTTATTGTAAGCCGCTTGGATTGTCTGGCAATAAGCGGGATACAAATAATAATAATAATAATAATAATAATAATAATAATAATAATAATAATAATAATAGTCTCAACATTGCACAGCTAGTCCAGTTAATAATAATAATAATAATAATAATAATAATAATAATAATAATAATAATAATAATAATAATAATAATAATTTATATTTCCCACCTCTCCCTGCAGATTTAGCTGTGTGACAATTTTTCTGAGAATCCTTATGAGTAGTTGTGGAGAATAAAAATGAGAGCAATAAAAATGAACAGTTTTACAAGAAGTACTGAGAAGTCATCCAGATGGAGACGTGTGTTGTTGTTTTTTAGCACTGTCAAAAATGTTTATGAACAACTACCAGATGCTTTGGCTCAGCTCTCATAAATATATACTGTAGCTAACTCCCCTTATACTTTGAATCACTGAAGACACTGGCAACAATTCAGTGCACAGTTCGGTTCCACTAAGATTAGTTTCTGCAGTGGATATACAGATGTGGTCCCTGCCTTTTTCTCTTACAGACTGAGGCCATAGTAGCTACAGCTAAAACCAGTGTGACTTACACAAGGTTTATACTGGACCACCAGAGATAAATAACTGAATAACCAAGAGAGGTTTATATATTCTACCTTTAAAATTAAAGGAATGATGTCAAACTGTTAATATCTTTTTGTTAAAATATAAGGAAATAGGTCTGAGTGGATCTACTGAGTGGGTAGTCCCACAAAACATCTGCTTTGGAGTCCAATATTTAGACATTCATTGATGAATGCAATTCATATTTAATTAGTAATATGTACATTTATTTGTAGAGCCACTACAGCATGGTGTAGTGGTTTAAATGCTGGACTAGGACTCTGGAGACCAGGGTTTGAATCCATACTCCACCTTGGAAATCTACTGGGTGACCTTGGGCAATAGCATGTACATTTCTATACTGCTTATAAGTCACATTCTCTCATCCTCAGAGGAGGACAAAAGCAAACCCCCTCTGAACAAATCTTAATAGGAAAACACCATGATAGCTTTGCCATAGGGTCACCATAAGTCAGAAATGACTTAACGA
The DNA here is from genome assembly GCA_020142125.1 of Phrynosoma platyrhinos. Lineage (NCBI taxonomy): Eukaryota > Metazoa > Chordata > Lepidosauria > Squamata > Phrynosomatidae > Phrynosoma > Phrynosoma platyrhinos. Next base: position 176,365,949 of record CM034703.1, read on the forward strand.
CACAACAACAACAACAAATTTATTTGATTCAATTTATTCTCATTTTCCATGTTGTTCTGGAAGTTGTTTATAAAGTATTTCTGTACCAGCAAAGAATTCTAGGGGTAGTTCATACAGAAGAAGCTGAAACAATAAAATATAATAAACAATTAACTAAAATAGTATAAACTACTTGAAATATGATGCATTGCAAAATAAAAGCCACATTATATCATACAATACAATAGTGAAAATCACAGTATAAAATTTGGGCATACATTCAAATAAAAGCAACCCAGATCAAAGGTCTTCAAAGCAAGAAAATACCTAACATGACATTCCTGGTAAGAGCTGATAATTGAATCTGTACTTCTTTTTCTATCTCCTCTTGTTCTTAGATATTTTATACCTCCCTTAATTTAAATTACAGATGGAAAGAATATTTGAAAATATTTGAAAAATGACTGAAAACATATTTTGTTTTAGTTTTAGGCAAGATGAGAAGAATTCTGGACTGATGAGAATTTTCACAGTTCAGGACTTACTGTGCATCAAATTCACATGTGGTTGTTTTGCAAAAGAAACTGGATGTTCTGTCCAGGTAACAGCATTTTCTGCACAATGTAATATTTCTATCTAGGAATATTATTTTCTGCACAGAAAAGCCATTTCTTGGGCAGAAGATGTAATCAGAAGGAGGCTTATGCTGTGCAAAATTTGCATGTGATTGATTTACATAGAAAACACTTGGAAATTTTGTGCAGAATAAGTACCAAATTGCAAATAGCCTTCGAAATCAGCAATGTAGACAAGCCCAGTGATGTCTGGACATCCATGAACAGGTCAGGGTGACTTAAAGCCTAATCTGGAGCCCCTTAACCAACATAACATTAACAAAGAGACCCACACACAGCACACACAGAGTGGGAGGAATGCATATATGTGGTATAGCTCTGGTTATAACCATCCCATGCCAAAAGCAGTCTCTCCCAGCAAACTTACTTGAACCTCACCAAAATAAGTCTAACTATTCCCCTGTATGTTTTCTGATGGCAATTCTGTAAGGATGGTTTCTGGACATTGATTTTCATGAGTACTGCTACTATGAATAGTAGTAATAATTGTGTTACATATAAATACTGTTTCAGCCCACTGTTATGTTTTCCTCTCCAGCTGGCTATTAACCACTGGAAGACAGCTGGAAGTCATGGAAGCCAACTGGATGGACACCAAGCAGAGATATTGAGAAGTGTGCAAAGAATGTTGCACTAAATACACAGAAGCTTTGTACTGGAATGAGGTTGGGTTACGGTAGGAATCCAGTCTGGCTGTGAAACAATGGATTATGAAACACATTTGTTATTGTAATGTCCAGTGAATTAGATTGATATGATAGGCTATGGTTCAAAAGGTGGTTTGCTTAGTTTTTAGCAGAAATTCCTTTTCAGAAGCTGTCTTCTGAAACTGTCAAAAGCTGTATCCTTTTTCCCATGGTTTTGGAATTATATGCATCACGTTATTGTTTTGGTTCTATATAATAGCTATTGAACAATTTTTCTTTATCAGTTTCTCTAAAACCCATATTTGAAGTAGTAGCTACCATTATCCCTTGGGTCACAAAATTCCCTGTATTAATTACACAGGTGTTTCAGTTGCTATTTCCAAAATAAAACCCAGAGCAGATTCACACCTACATAGTGACATGGAAGCCACTAGTCACCCCTGGGGTTAACACATGAGTAGCATTTGTACACTTCTTCTATGACATTAATTTGAGAGGATTTCTAAAACCATTTTGGATAACTTCTGTTCTTTTAAGGTTTAAAAAGAATATTAGAAATTCATTAAAAAGTGACACAATACTAATGTACTGCTAATGTACAGCTAACACACTACTCATAATGTCATAAAACACCGAACTTTTAGAAATGACTACTGGCACAGCTAGGTTATTTTTGAAAGTAATAACTACCAAAAATAATACATTGGGTTTTACAGTAAGACTTCAAGCTGTGAAGGGGTTGAGGATATTTGAGGCCTATCTATCTATCTATCTATCTATCTTGAACATATCTATCTATCTATCTATCTATCTATCTATCTATCTATCTATCTATCTATCTATCTATGATAATCACATAATCAGGCTCTCTCTGTGTTTTTGAAAAAAAATCTGAACTGCAACCCAACCTCTTAGCTGTCTTTATCCACCCTCATATGTATACAGCAGGGCAGTAAAAGGGGAATGAAATCCATCCATCCTGAATATTGGAAACTGCATGGCAACTGGTTCTGGCCAAGAAGCAAGGTAAACAAGGAAGTATTAAGGAAGGAGGGCTAGCTGGGTGTATTAACCACTTTTCTGCAACATAAACAAACATACTACAAAAATAAAGGTCAGCTGGGGAGTTGGTGACATTCACATTTCCCTTATAACTGGCAGCATTACAGATATTTTCAACTTCAGCTGCTTTCATATCAGCCATCAGCCTCACACCAGCCAACATGGGATTACTTTGAACCAGAATTTTCAAGAAGAGATTGGAATGAAAGTTGTGGTTATCATGAGGATGATACCAAATTCAGAGCAGGGGTTTATGGGGCTTAGCCATAGAATCTAAAGGTGCTCAGTGGAGGTGTTTTTATGACATACCCATCCTTGAACAAACCAGGTTTCACTTTATAAATCTGTATTGGTTTGAGTGCTGGGCTACAACTCTGGAGAGCAGGTTCGATTCCCAGCTCAGCCATGAAACTCATTGGATAACCTTGGGCAAGTCACATGCTCTCAGCTTCAGAAGGTGGCAATGACAAACCTCCTCTGAACAAATCGTGCCAAGGAAACCCCATGACAAGTTCACCTTAGGGTCGCCATAAGTTGGAAATGTCTTGAAGGCACATAGCAACAGCAGCAACAAATGTTTTAAGCTTATCGCACTACACTTACAAGAATGGGAATGGAACAGAACAGAACAGGGCAAAAACACATTTTACTGCATAGCAGAATGCCACCAATGCTGCCGGGAGTCCCTAAGGCATTCCCAGCAGCCAATTTTTGATGGATGATTTTGAACTGTCCTTCAAAAATCGGCTGCCAGGAATGGCTGGGGAATGCCTTGGGGACTCCCAGCAGCATCGGTGGCATTCTCCCATGCAGTAAAATGCATTTTTGCCCCATTCAGTTCCCTTCCGTTCCTGTTCCTTAAGTGCCATGTGATAAGCTTACCTGTTACAGACCTTTACACATCCAGCCTTTTGTTCAAGGGTCTCACGTTCTATTCCTTTCTGATTTTGTTCCTCACAACACACCTGTAATGAATTAGGGCCCTTCCTCCTCTCTCTTTCAGGCCTTGTCTGCATTGGCCAGGATACTCTGGGGGCAGCCTGGCTCCACAGCTGCCCTGACCAGCCCCTGTTACCTGAACCCCTGTTCCCTTGCCATGACAGCATTGTATCAAAACTAGGCACAGGTGTCCCACTGGGCTGCAAAGCATCTGCCACCATCCTGGGTTGCTCAGTATGGCCTCAGAATGTGGACCTCAGAATGAGCAACCTACAACATCAGTGGATGAGTCAGATGGTCCAGTGAGATGCCCATGCAGATAGCCATGGCAGTGCAGGGATGGAGGGCTACATCATTTTAATGCATTTTAAGGCTGAAGTCCCCTGATTCTGGTGTGGAACAAGCTTGGCTTGGGACATGAATCATTTGAGGATGACTACAGCAGAATAGGGTGCGGAGAGACCTTCTGGCCCATGCAGGCAAGGCCTTAGTCTCTCTCCAAAAACTTATGGCTTGGCATATTCCATCCCTTCCCTTTTAAAAATGAAGCATTGGTTTGAGAGAGGATACTAGATAGGATCATTGTATATTAACAAATGAGGATAGAAAAGAATCTATCAGTTAAAATTTAAATTTAAAAGTCCATCCACCCATCCAAATATGAAGAGATTTGAACATTTTGATAGTTTTTTTTCAAAAAGCAATTTACATATCTTCTCTAATATTAATATCTGACTTAATGAGACTACGTGTGAAAGGGATCTAGGAGTCCTAGTAGATCACAAGTTGAACATGAGTCAACAGTGTGATGCAGCAGCTAAAAAGGTCAATGTGATTTTAGGCTGCATCAATAGAATTATAGTATCTAGATCAAGAGAAGTAATAGTGCTACTGTATTCTGCTTTGGTCAAGCCCCACCTGGAATACTGTGTCTGGTTCTGGGCACCACAATTCAAAAAGGATGTGGAGAAACTGGAGCATGTCCAAAGGAGGGCAACTAAAATGGTGAAGGGTCTGGAATCCATGCCCTATGTGGAACAACTTAGGACCTCTGCAGATGGGGGGCCATGGGCCACCCCAAGAAGCTGTGGATTGGGGCTGAGGCTGCCGCACTCCTCAACCCTGATCCACTCTTTTTTCCAGCCCTGGAAGGAATGCTAAAATAGCGCTCCTTCCACAAGACGCGGAAAGGGTGCTGCAATAGGCAGCGTGCGCCTCTTCAGTATCTCTTCCAGCTCAGCGTGGCTGGACGCTGAGCCAGAAGGACCTCGTTGGAGCGCCCGGCATGTGCAACGATGGGCGCTCCGATGACGTCCTCAGAAAGGGGTTGGGGCACCCAGCGTGAGGCTGCCCCTCCCCTTCCTTGCCTCCAAGACGGTGCAAAGCGCCGTCTGCAAAGGGGGTTAGGGAACTGGTTATGTTTAGCCTGGAGAAGAGACAGTTAAGAGGTGATATGATAACCCTGTTTAAGTATTTGAAAGGATGTCATATTGAGGAGGGAGTTAGCTTGTTTTCTACTGCTCCAGAGAACAGGACCCGGAACAATGGATGCAAGCTACAGGAAAAGAGATTCCACCTTAACATTAGGAGGAACTTCCTGACAGTAAGTGCTATTCAACAGTGGAACATAGTCCCTTGGAGAAGGGTGGAGTCTCCTTCTTTTGAGGTCTTTAAACAGAGGCTGGATGGCCCTCTGTTGGGTATGCTTTGATTGGGAGTTCCTGCATGGCAGGGGGTTGGACTGGATGGCCCTTGTGGTCTCTTCCAACTCTATGATTCTATGGTTTTACAGCTGAAAACCAGAACAGGTATGGCCAAGTAACATCAGTTCTTGTACTGATGGAGTATTAACTGGAACAGTCCCTCCCAAATTGGGACAGTGGGCAGATATGCAACTAATAAAATAAAATAAAATAAAATAAAATAAAAATCCCCCATTTGCATCTGACAGTTTTGATAGGAATAGTGATCCCATACTGTCTGCCACAGAAGTATGAAAGATGAAAGCTTTTAGAATGGTAGAGAGAGAAGTGATAGCCCTAATTCATTCCTGAGGTGGTTGAAACTACAAGGATTTGAGCCAATATTTCATGTTCTTTCCATTGTGAGTATAGCAATGCTTTTAAGTAATTTTGGGAGCATTGTATCAAAAGCAAATTAAAATTTTCAGCTTTTCCTACTAACAAATAATAAACAAGAAAAACAGCTTAACAGTATTTTCACCATTACTAGGCCCAGTTTACATGATTTCTGCATTGTGCTGTAATGTTTACAGTGAGAATGTAGACTTTTTGACTTTCTGATTGGGCTAAAATGGCCCAGACTTCAGCCCATAGATATGCATGGATGTTGATTTTCCTGTTGGTGACAACAGTGACATTTCACAGAAATCCTTTGTGCAGCATTGACAGGCCTGGTTGTTTTCAACAATGTAGCTGATCAGATTGCGGTTGGAATGATACATGGGCTAATTTGCTAGTTTGGGTCCAAGGATAAGGTTTACTGTGCTGATCCAACAAGTGACAATATTTTTTTAAGGAAAAAAAAATCCCAAACATGGACTCTGGTGCCAATTCAGATTCTTACTTGGAAGTCCATAGAAACACCCACATTGTTTCAGCAGGCTGTGGAAGAGAAATCATTTGCTTTTTGCATAATAATCCATATCAAATAGCATCAACAGAAGCCATGATAAGAAACATTGGAACTTTGCAGAGATTCCTTTCTTCTGAAATGCAGCTTGAAGGAAAAAGGAATCTGTCCATAATGGAAAACCCTTATTTGCAGATGTCCACTAAGATTCTTTTCTGTTTCACCTGCTGAAATTATGAACTTATGAAATTTCCTTAGACTCCATCTAGACCAGGGGTAGGCAACCTAAGGCCTGGGGGTCGGATGCGGCCCCCTGAGGCCTTTGGACTGGCCCCAGGCCAGTCTTGCCGCCGCCACCGCCCCCCGCCATGATGATATTGATTATTGTTTTTCTTGGGTTTTTCTTGGCAAAATCTCCATAGGGGTTGGCCATGACTTTTTTGGGGTTGAGAGAGTGTGCATGCATGTTTTTTTTTTTTATTTAAAAAAAATATTTATTTATTTATTTATTTATGGTGCTTTGGCCCCCCCAATTGTCTGAGGGACAGCAACCTGGCCCCCAGCTCAAAAAGGTTGCCTACCCCTGATCTAGACTGTTTACTTCTACAGGGGATAGCTCTCCATGTCAAAGGTTCTTCCCACTCCTTGTTTACCTAACCTCTTTTACACAAAGTGTAAAAGGTTATATTTTGAAGGCCTCCTTCAAACAACGCATGTGGGAGTTGGTAGCTTAATGACAGTATGCATGGTTTGGGTGCAAAAAAATTCCAGAAATGAACCTTTGGTACCTCCAGGTTTTTTGTTTTTTTAATTAAGAAATATGTGAACTATAGGACTGTCCCTATCATTAGTTGTTTTAGAGTATCAAAGATCAGAAAAATGCCTGCCAGTACAGTTGGCCCTCGATATCCACAGACTTGCCATGCATGGATTCAGCCATCCGCAGATGGCAAGCCCATGTTGTCCCCAATGACACTGTGCTGCCATTAAGGACAGCCCCCTTTGTCCCATGGTGGTGTGTACATACGGCTAGTCTGCCATTAAGTTCCATTGTCATTAGATGCATTCTAATGCATCTAATTAGATGCATTCTAATTAGATGCATTAGATGCATTCTCAGCTACACCACCACTGGGGATGGGGGCTATCCCTAATGGAGGTGCGGCTGTGTGCATGCACCGCCCTTGGGGACAGTGTGGGCTTGAATATCCATGGATTTTGGTGTCCGTGGGAAGGTCCAGAACAGATCCCCCCCCCAGATGCTGAAGGCTGATTGTATTTTGTTGTTTTTACTGCTAATGGTCTGTATCCAGTGATGTGATGATGCTAGCTCAAGGTCCATTGTGCCAATGGATGCACATTTATGGAGTTAGCACAAGGGTGTAATCCAGCACAATTTTCTGTTGTGAAACCAGTTTTGCCAGATCACATAGCTAGGCTGTGTTCTGTATGGCTTATTGTGGAATGGAGAAATCCAGCACAACTATGCTAGAGGAGCTGTAAGCTCTGTTAACATCACACAGGATCTAGACTAGACACAGGGAGAGTGTGAGATTCTCTGATCTATGTGCCAAAATATCTTGGCTTAGAACTGCTCAAGCTTTTAGAGATGTAACTGTTGGAAGCAAGAGTTTGCATCAATGCTTGTTTCTATGATGATTGGGAGTTGAGACAGAACTTCCTTGATTACCTGTCTTGTTTATCTCCCTATGCTCCCTTGGTCAGTGTGATTCAAAAAAGGTCACTTCCTATCTCCTCCCCTTCTCTCCTAAAGGTTGAGTTGGGTTTACAACTTTTTGTTCTCTCTTCTTCCTGTCCATATGTCTGAGATGGACGCAGACAAAAGGCTGTGCTTTAAAGATGTCTCCCATCCTTATTTTTACTCATGAGAGTCAGTTTTAGGGACTCTTCTACCAAAGTATAGATTTTAATACTGTCTATTTTCCCAAACATTAGATGCATTCTTTGTAACAATAAAGTCCTGTTTTGTTTTTGTTTTGTTTTTCTTTTGACCTTACCAGAGTATCCTATTTATTACCAAAGTTCAGTTATATTTTGGGCACATTTCTGCTCCGCTTAATACATATAAACTACCAAACATACTAAATTCCAAGAGTAACAACTCTTAGCACTAAAGGGTCAAGAATACCAGTGAGGATAGTAGTAATAGGGTTAGGTAGTTTGTGTAACTAAAAGTGCACTTCCTACTTTTCTACCTAACCTGACTTTACTCTGAGGTGAACAGATACTTTTTGGGATATTTTTGCATCTCTTCTCTTCCCACCAGTTCTCCCTTAGTTCCTCTTGCATGAGTCTAGATTAAGTTAGCACCCTGGGTAATGTTCTTATTTTAGGATGGAGTTCCTATTAAAAAAATCCTTTAATTTACTTTGCTAAGCCAGGGGTGTCTTTTCTCCTTAATTGGGAACTCTAGCCCCTGCACATACTCCCCATTAAAGCTAATACTTGGAGATTATGTTACACATATAATCAATATAGATAGATACAATTAAAGGATACTAAGTTACAGAGAAAATGAATGTTTATGATCGCTAGAGTTAGGGCAACACAGAATGTATTAGCTGTGCATGTGTTCCCTCATATTTCCATTCTGCCCTAATCTTGTCACTTAAAAATACCGGTGTAAAATTCACATTATTTTGGAATTCTTTCTCTGTACAACTTTTTTGCATGCATTTCATCCTACGATGGGATTTATTTTGGTATGCATTTTAATCTACAATGCACACTGTATAGGCAGTTTGGTACAGTTTTGGAGATGAGAACTTTACTTAATCATTTTGCAGTCTCTTTCAAGGACTTCTTACAAGGAGATGACATGAGCAGCAGGATCAACATAGGAGCTTGTGCTGGAGAATGAAAACAGAAAAATAAAATCAGCTTCATAAATCATGCATGCTGAAATAACATTTAAAGGTTTCAAACTGTTGAGAGATGCTTGGTGCCACTAAATGAAGACCAGATGTGGTGTTTCAAACATTATGAAATGCTGAGTCCTCCGCAAGTTATTGGGCTGGAAGGACAAATGACAAATGTGGGTGTGGCTGCATGTCCCCAATTCTGGCTACATCCCTCACAATCAGCAAGGTGGAGTGAGAAACCCACAGGAGGAAACACAAAGAGAGAGAACAACCTATTCTTATAGCATAGGATTCTGAGTTCTGCCTTCTCTCTATGCGGCCCAGCATGTTTCATCAGAAAATTGTGCTCTGGAGAAGGACCATCCATTAACTAAAGTGATAGATCTAGATGGCCAGAATCCTGTTGGTTTCATACACATGTGAAAATTCCATTAGAAAAGTTCTTCTTTTTTGACTGCTGTTCATGATTGCATAAGTAGAATTCCACAAATGTAACTATTTCACATGGACCTAACAAAATCCTACTGTTTCTCCTAACTAGTGTAGAGCCATTGAATCAATTACATTTATAGATATGTTTTCTCCTACCAATAACACTACCTTTCTCAGTGTTGGGATTGCATGTTTCTGTGAGGCAAGAAGCTATGCTGATATCAGCAGTGCTGCTGGTAGGCTCTCCCATGCCAGACAAGGTTTTGCTGAGAAGCCAGATGAAATGTGTCAAACAGCTGGTGAGCAGCAGCGGCAGTATGTGTGTGAGAGAGAGACAGGGGCAGAAGATGTCTCAGAAACAGTGGCAGCAGTACCATAGATTCTTGTTAGCACTTCACAGAAGTAGTCATGGTAAACCGCTTTTACTACAAAAATTTTGTACAATACAAAATGAAATAATAGTGCGAGAAGATGACGCTCCCAGATCAGATGGCAAACTAAGCAAACTACTGGGGTAGAGCAGAGGACAACTATGAGTGACACTGTGGCTAGTGATACATCTGGACTCAAGCCAAAAGATATTTAGCTGCTGACATGGTCAGAGATGAAAAGAAGTGCAAAGCTGCACAACACATATTATAGGAACATGGAATGCAAGAAGCATGAACCAGGGGAAGCTAGGCATTGCAAAACACAAAAACACATAAACATTTTCATACTTGTGGTGAGAAAGCTAAAATGAACAGGAATGGGACATTTTGAGTCAGATAATTTACACAGGGTTTTATTCAAAAAATGAAATTCTATTAAGAAATGGGGTGGGATTAACAGTGAGGAGAAATGTACCAAAAGCAGTCAAAGGATATAATACAAAGACTGACCAAATAATATTAATAAGACTTCAAGGAAAACACATTAATATAACCATAATCCATGTTCCAACTACAGAGGCAGAAGATGAAGAAATTGAAAGGTTCTGTGCTGATGTCCTGGAAGAAACTGATCACACACTAGACTTTTTAATCATGGGCATTTGGAATATAAAAGTAAGAAGCAGAGCAGAATCAAAGATTGCAGGAAATCATGGATCAAGAAACGACGCAGGATAGCAACACTGATTTTTACTAGACCAACAGTTTGTTAGTCACAAACACATTCTTCAAGCAACTCAAGAGGCAACTGTATACATCAGCGGTAGGCAACCTTTCCCCTTTAAGTGCCAAGGGACTTCAGCTCCCAGAAGCTTCAGCCATGTTGGCCAATAGTCCCATGTTGGCCAATAGCTCCTGGGATTCTGGGAGCTGAAGTCCCTTGGCCCTTAAAGGGGAAAGGTTGCCTACCCCTGGTATACGTGGACATAACCTGATGGCCAATATAGGCCTGAAGCAGATGAGCCCAAAAGAGTGGTGCATGCCTTGTCCCAATCTGGGCTGCCACTGTGGTCCTGAACTGGGTTGCCAGAAAGAGCAGATTTTATCCACTACTTCTTGGCCTGGTTCTTCTGTGATGGTGTGGTGTTGGTGCAGCTTCAGGCCACATTCAGGGTGTGTGTCATCTAAATGTCATGCTCCCAATGCAGCCTAAAGCACTGTCATTTTGCCCATATGTTTCAGGCCATAGAAAATAGACCAGGGGTAGGCAACCTTTCCCGTTTAAGGGCTGAGAGATTTCAGCTCCCAGAATCCCAGGAGCTATTGGCCAACATGGGACTATTGGCCAACATGGCTGAGGCTTCTGGGAGCTGAAGTCCCTTGGCCCTTAAAGGGGAAAGGTTGCCTACCCCTGAAATAGACTATATCATTGTCAGCAGAAGATTAAGCAGATCTGTTCTTTCTACAAAAACAAGACTAGGAGTAAATTGTGGCACAGACCATGAACTTCTAATATCAAAAATTAAGAATAAAGCTAAAGAAGGACATTAAATAACCACCATGCCAAAATAAACTCTGAAGAACATCCCCATGTAACTTATAAACAATGTAAAAAAAGAAGAAAATATTTGCACTGTTATGCTTTATTGATCAGGAGCAAAAAAACCTTTGGACTGAAATCAGGGAAATTGTCAGGTAGGAAATTAAAAAAGACACTATCAGCAGCCAAAAATAAAGAGAAACTTCAATGGAAGACAAATAAAACTCTTCCAGCAGTTATGGACAGATGCAACACAAAAGTGAAAAGTGACAGAAATAGGTCAGAACCCTGAATACAACTGTTCAGTGACTTGTGTGTAGGGATAAGGAGAATTACTATATTAATGCAGAAAAATAGGAAATGACACCAAAATAGGAATAACAAGAGACTTCTTCCACAAGATCTAAGAAATCAAAGGGGAATTTAATCCAAGTGTTGGGATGCTTTATGACCAGCAAGGAAACTATTCTGGGATATGTAGCTATGTGAGATATTTGACCTTCTGTTTCAGAACAATATAGTGCTACAAAAATAAATTCCATACAATTCAGGATTCCATACAATGGAGCCATGACAGTTAAAGTGGTATCAGACTTCCTTAATTCTGCAGTGTGGCAGCAGCCTAGAGAAGAATTTTTTCCCCCAATTGTTTGACATGGCCTATCATATCAAGAACTACAAGTCCCAAAATCCTTTGTTCATAGCCAAACAAGGAGGGATGAGTTGGAGGACTAATGAATTGTTTTAAACTGGAAAAGGCCAGAAAAAGAAAACATTAACTTTAAATGCACTAATATTTTAATGTTGGTTGATAAGAGCAACAACAATATGACAACAACAATTTTATGTTGGCTCTCTTCTATGTCCTGCAGTAACAAAAACAGAACTCTAGGCCCACCAGAGGCATCAACTTACAGCACTGTCTGAGGTAAACACTCTCAGAAATAACTAACAGCAGCAGAGTAGAGAAGCACCAATTCAGTTTAAGTATTGGCAATGCACTGACTACACATTCACAGACACTGTTGATATTCTTCCAAATCCCTAGAGGTTCTTTATCATAAGTTGCAATAATAATATTTACATGTACAAACTCTCCTCACAACTCCCCTCAACATTCACCATCTTAGTATGACAATCTGACCAACTCCAACCTACACATGCCCTGAGTCTCAGTGCACTTATATAGAGAGTAGCCTAATGGCCATCACCTGTTGCCACTTAGAATCTCTATTGCAAACCTTTGCATCATGTCAAGTGCTGTGACTTAACAATTCTAGCCCCACAAAATATTTTACAACATTTTAAAGGAACATTGTTCCAACATGTTATACATATACTATACATATATTGACAAAATATTCCCTGTCCTACTGACCAAAATTGCACAATAATTAAATTTGCAAGACATTTGTTTAAAAAAAGTTACAAAATAATAAGCAAACTAGGTGAGATGTTATTATTAAACAAAAGCAACAAATAAAGGTGTATTTAAGAAATGTAGATTATATAATTACTTCAGAACTGAAACACACTTTTTTTCATGACTCTTTGAAACTTTGGGGATGGCATGAGGGATTGTGGTCAATGCCTGAAGGGAGCCCACTTTACACATTTCTTCTGGATCTCTAAAAATAATGCTTGGGTCATAAGTACACCTAATCATTTACATCCATGTTGCTTCTTTGTCACAGCCTCACTCTTATTCCACCCATGTGGAGGTGTGCATTTTTAAAAAATGGTTTGTACCTAACCAAACTGAATGTTACACATGAGAGTAAATAATGTCACCCCAACATCTTGCTTTAATTCCCTCCTAGCTTCCTTCAATCTTCTACCTCACTCTAACTCTTTAACTCACTCTCTCGGTTACTGTCTCGACCTTGTTCTTGCTGCCAGGTGTCACATCTCTGACTACT
>CM034703.1:176381245-176400114 GCA_020142125.1 Phrynosoma platyrhinos
GCCCCTCATCTCCTCCTTGATGAATTGAGTGCAAACTACTATTGCACTTTGAACTCTGTTTGTGGCAACTTAAGTAACCTTAAGACAAAGGAGGAAAGTGAGAGGATGAGCAAGAAACAGACCTTTTGAAAGCAACTAAAAACTGGGATAGAGAAGATTAATAAGGACTGTCTTTGACAAATCGGTACAGTTGGAGGGTATGCCATCCTATGTTACTACAATTTATAAAGTCAGCATTATGCAAGCTTGGTTAAATGTTGCTAAGTGACTGAGCATTAAAATATGCAACCTTTTTTTCCCAGCAACCTGGAATGATTTAATCAGAAAAAAAACATGTAACAGTTGGTTCTCTGGAACATATAATTTCACACTTCATTTTGGGTTTGATGCACAGCTAAGATTTTCTTCACCTAATGAATTCCCATTGGTAGTTTACCAATTGTTTTTGTTCTCTTTTCAATTGTTGTCTCTTTTTATCTAACATCCTTTTTCTGTTTTAGCTGTGTTAGTCTGGAATATTAGTGTGCAATGGGATCTTGTAACCCCTTTGAGATTAACTGTGTGAAAGAAGTTGTAGCATAAGCTCTCGTAGTGGTCTACCTCCTCAGATGCATAGAGTGAACTGAGCAAATATGCTACAATTTCTTTCACACAGTCTCAAAGGTACCACAAGATCTTTTTGCATACTAAATTCTGAAGTTGTTATACCCCAGCAGGAATACGCCAGGTCCTTCCTCTGTACATTTACATCACTTTGAAGAATATTGTCAAACTGCACAGTAGCATGTACTTGGTGCAAATTCACAGGTCTATGGGGGTGTTTGACTAAAAGTAGTGGGACTACAAAGAGGAGGGAGGAGGGGGAAAGGAATTTGTGCAACTCAACATTCAGTGGTGGCTGGTGGCTTCCATATCAGTGGGGCATTAACTGCTCTTGTTCCAGTATAAACCCTGAAGGAGATATCCAAGGTGCTGATCTTATTTGGGGGAATAGAGCTCAACACTTTGGATTAAAATCTGGAAAAGATACAATGCACCACAGATATGTAAGTCACCAGCCGCTCATATCAACATTCCTTCCTGCATTGAGCAAAAAAGTCTGAACAGGATTTCTATGTATGTCCATTTGAACATGGGGTCAAACATTGAGGAGGAAGGGATTCCCCATTTCAGCAGGATTCTACTCACATTCAGGCAAATGTAAGTAGACACTCTCTTCAGATTTTACTGTTCTACATAGCAAGATTGGGACAGAAAGGTGGGAGACAGCACATGCAGATGTGGCAGCGGTTTGTGTACACGCTCTCACTGCCACCATCCTCATAGGTGTCCTGGCTCAGTGCTAAGGAATCATGGGAACTGTAGTTTATTGTGGCACCAGAGCTCTCTGACAGAGAAGTCTCAATGTCTCAGAAAAAACTACAATTCCCATTATTCCCTAGCACTGAGCCAGGACAGTTAAAGTAGTCTCAAGATGGATTATTTCTGGCAGTCTGTATAGGCCCTATGAATCTCACATTACAAAGAAACTCTGAAACACAATGCACATTAGGAAAGCAAGTATATTTTGGTATAGGCTGCATTTCCACTGAAAAAATAATGCCGTTTGACAACACTTTATCTGCCATGGCTCAATGTTATGGAATCATGGGATTTGCAGTTTGTTGTGGCACCAGAGCTCTCTAACAGAGAAGGCTAAATATCTCACAAAACTACAAAAGCCAAAATTACATTGCATTGAGCCATGGCAGTTAAAGTGATGTCAACCTGCATTATTTTTTGCAAAAGATTTCAAAATGGTTTCTGCCACCAAATGTCCTCTAGGGAGTGCAGGAGGCATTTCCACCATGTTTTGGGCAAGAGAGGCCTTTTTGAAATAGAAAGTGAACAAGAAATTATTTCTTTTCCCTTCCTGTTGTTAAGAAAGGTCTCTCTTGTCCCTAAAATGGCCCAGAAAGCCCTCAAAACATGATGATAATACTCACATGTCCCCAGAGGACATTGGCTTCAGTGGATGTGGCAGGGGTGTGGCCTTCCAAATTTTCCCGGGGGGCTAGGGTGGCTCCCTACCCTTCCACACTTGCCCCTGTTTTAGAGGGTGGGAGAGAATATTAGTCTCCACAATGACCGAAACAATGTGGACTACCAGGTGGATTTAAGCATATGCCACTAATAGGATGCCAGCCAAAGAGGGGTAACTTTATTCTTTTTGCAATACAAATATGGAGGAAGAATATCACATGGTTCACATGTTGGCTTATATGCTTTCCTCATGCAGTGTTGCCAGAGTTGAATCAACCATGAGGCAGATGGGAGAAGAATGTGTTTTCTACAACTGGTCACAAAAAGTAACTAGAAAGTAAACTGGTTTAGTATTTTTGAGACACAGGACACAAAAAGTTAGTTTAAAATAATAGCAATTATCATTACAAAGCAACTAACTAATTTTTTTTTTTTTGGACGTTGGAACAAAAACTATAATTACCTTAAAAGAAACAACGATAATCCTTCAACCACTATTTTATTGCTTTTAAATACAAGGGACTGGTGATGGTTCAGGCAAGTTCATTCAGATTAGCCAACAGCTGATAAGGATTCACGGTATTTCACGATGAAAAACAAGAAACTTAACTTCCGAAGAGTCTTATGCTTATTGAAACACTTCTCCTTCAGCTTCTTTTTAAAGAAACACAGCCTAGTAGGTTCAAGGAATTTAGAACAATGTTTTCCCTCCTGGTAAAACGTTTGATAAATGAATAAATGAAAGGGAAGACTGATGGAGAAATAAAAGAGAAGACAGATGGCTTGCTACTGATCTAGTCTGAAAAGGAAAAAAATGTTTTAGGCAAAACTGCTTCCTTAATCCCAATCTGGCATGGGTTTCTCTCAGAGGAGCCCAAGAGGTTTGTCAGGACAAGGATAGCAGCACGAAGCCCTCCTTGGTAGCTAGACTAAAAGGAGAAGGATGATGGCTTGCTTACAAACAAACAGTTTCCTTTCAGCTGCAGTCCCAGTATGCCATTCCGGCATACTCTGGCTCCCTTCCACCAGCCCCGGAAATAAAGGTTCTTTTTCGGTTGCATGGTTTGCATTTCCAAATGTTAGACAGACATTTCTGTATTTGTCTGGGGAAGTGAAGTGACTCTGTTCTCCCTTCCAGAGTACAGAATCAGCTTCATCATAGCAATGCTCAGGGGACTACAATTGCAGGTGCTTGCATACTTCACTATCTTTATTTTGATTTATAGCCTATTGCATCCTGGAGAGTCCTAGCAATTAATAAAAAATGTAGTGAGAAATAAATCTCATTAAGAGTAAAACAAGACACTAAAGACACATACATACTATGCAGGTACACACAACCTGAAACACCCTTTCCTCCAATAAGGTATAGTGATCATTAAAAAAAAAAATCAAGCCAGCTCTACTTGGAAATAGTTAAAGAGCTACTTCCAAAGGATGTTAATCCTTTTAGAGGATTCTGGAAGGAAAAGAAAAGCAGGGGAAAGAGTGCTGGTGGGGAGTCACTGAGGAAGTCTCTCTGTGGCCTTTGCTGCTTAAAAATGGTATACAGATGATAACTTGATCAGCAGATTTGGCTGAGGCACATGTACAGGATGCAAGACAAAGGCATATAACAACCTCCCCAGAGGAGGAGACAGACAGACAGACAGACACATACACACATACAATATATTGGGTCATGTGAATCTTTAGCTGAGTCGTTTTGCTCTTCCAGCAGTAGGTGGTCCTATGTCCAGATCCCAACAGAAACCAGTTCAACAGTTCAGTAATGGACTGGATGAGGGCAAACAAATAGAAACTTAATCCAGACAAGACAGAGGTACAGATCAGGGAATAGGGATTCAGCCTGTGATGACTGGGGTTACACTGCCCCTGAAATCTCAGGTTCGCAGCTTGGGTGTGGTCCTGGATTCGGATCTGAGCCTGGGTGCCCAGGTTCCAGCTATGGCCAGGAGTGCATCTGCACAGCTAAAACTAGTTCGCCAGCTGTGCCTTTTCCTTGAGAAGCTGGATCTGGCTACAGTGACACATGCCTTGATTACATCCTATTTGGACTATTACAAAACGCTTTACATGGGACTGCCCTTGAAAACTGTTCAAAAACTGCAGCAGGTGCAAAATGCTGCAGCCAGGCTGTTGACTGGGGCTGGCTATAGGGATCATGTCACTCGCCTGTTGAAACAGCTACACTGGCTACCTGTCCATTTCCAGGCAGAATTCAAGGTGCTGGTTTTGACCTTTACAGCCCTAAATGGCTTGGGTCCAGACTATCTGAAGGACTGTATCTCCTTTTACAAGCCGAGTGCTAAGATTGTCAGAAGAGGGCTTTCTCTCAGTCCCACCACCTTTGCAGGTGCAGTTGGTGAGGATTCGGGAGAGAGCTTTTTCTGTGGCTGCTGCCAGGCTGTGGAACTCCCTGCCATGGGAGGTCAGGTTGCGCTCTCCTCCCTGCTCTCTTTCCACTAGCAGCTGAAGACATTTTTATTTAGACAGGCATTTGGTGGCTGAATTTTACTTGTGCTGGATTTAACCTGTTTTAATATTAATAATGTTTAATAATTTTTATTTTTTTGTAAATTAACCTTTTTACTTCTGTCTTTTAAAATTATTTTCTCTTTTTAAATTCCTGTAACCTGCCTTGAATCCCATTGTGGGAGAAAGGCAGCATATAAATCCCTGAAATAAATAAATAGATACGTAAATGCAGAAATTTAATTAAAAAACTGTTGGAGAAAGTGTGGTGTGTTGGGGACATGTATACATGTGTGTGGGGCGTGCCCATAGTTAAAAGTCTTGAACAAGTGGAACAAATTAACTGAACAGACCACACTGATATCCCTAGCACTAGCTCTGCTAACTAAGGAATTACCCAAGTTTACTGTATAAACATTTTGTTCCTTTCTATTGGGTAGCATTAGAATTACAAATGGCCAAGAGCAAACAGCAAAGATAATTCCAACAATGGGAAATGAGAAAGCTTTGGTGGGGAAAATGACAAATCAGCTGGAAAGGACAGGGCACATTTTACAACAACGTCGTTTAAATTGATTATATATTCTAATCAGAACAAAGACTGTAGGTAAAACCTATTGTTACTATCAATTAGACTAGATTAGACTAGACAGCTCCATGTAACATGCATGATATTCATGATATTCAGCCATTGCAAAACACAACATATACTTTATTTATTTAATTATTTATTTATTTTTCTATGATGCCTTTCTCCCAGGACAGGACTCAAGATGGCTTACAGGACCCAAGGCGGCTTACAGGATCCTAGGCCCTAGTGGGTAATTGGCCTGATCTGGCAAGGACATTCTTACTTACTTGCCCCTGGAGCAAACTCACTGAATCACTGGGAGCTTGGTAAGGCAAAACTTATATAAATATAAGAAACATAGGAAAATAACTTATACTGAGTCAGATCATTGGCCCATGTCACCTAGTATTATCAAATCTGTCTGGCAACTCTGTCTAGAGTTTCAGGTAGGATTCTTCCTAGTACTTTTTAGAGATTTCTGGTATTCTTGGGTCTACCATCCAAATAATATGATAGTTCTTTTGCTGTCAGTTTCCATCCCACAAACTCTTAGGATCTGTAGTTTGGTGAAGGTACTTGGAATTATTATTTGGAGCTCTCTTTTAGTCCATCCTTCTGGTGCATTCTTAGAAGAGAATCACAAGTAGCTCACTAAACTAGCAATCCCAGGACTCCATACATCAGAGCCATGACAATTTAAGAGGTACAAACCACTATAATTGTGATCTGCCTTGGGTCTCACATTGGGAGAAAGGTGGGATATAAATTAAATTGAATGAATGTATGAAATCTGTAGCATTAATTAATGACTATGAAATGTAGAGCTGCACTTAAGTGAAATAAACCACTATGCTGCTGATGATGATGCGTGTGTTTGTGTGTGGGGGGTAATATGTGGATACAGGGAGAGGCAGTAGAAGAGAAAGAGCAGAGACTATAAAATAGGGGACCAAGCAGTTGGAAACCAATTTCCACTTTTCAGCCTCACAAATGACAACACTTCCTTCTACTTAAATGGTAGCTTTAAAGCATGGAAATTGTGAACAGTCATTTTCATGTTTCCCTTGGGCCAGCTTTTTTTTCTTCTTGGCGTGCCATTTCAGCTTCAGCAGCAGCTGGAGTAACACACCACTCATATTAGGACTATATTTTCATCTTCATTTAGAACTGGTTGAAACCTTATGGAAGCAAAGCAAACAAAGAGAGGGCTGCCTGGGAGTTCCAACTGGGGAAAATGCCACCCCCTTGTGCTTCCCATGTCATGAAGGTTTCTGCAGTAACCTGGCTGGATGGATGTTATTTTAATTGCTGTGCATCCCACCCATATGCTTCTGTAGATCCAGAAGCTGATGGGCTCTGGCGCCTTGCAAGTTTCAAACTTATTCATGTTCAGGAATGGGAGGGTCACGGTCATTGACACACACCAGTATCCTGCTGCCTATTATTTCCTGCCAGCTTTGGCAGCTACCCAAACCCCTAACATGACAGGTGGATGGAGTTCACAAGGAAATCATGTCATGGGCCAGTTTTCCAGGAAAGCTGTTAATTCAATTCACAAAACTAGCACTTGATGCTGAAAGAGAACAAGGCTGAGTCTGAAATCATTATGACTGTCTTTGGGATAGGGGAGGAGGGACAAAGGCCCCTGCTGTTATTTATTATGTGCAAATAATCTTTTGTGTGGGAAAGTTTGCCTGTGGTTTGCTACAGTTTGCTACAGTGTAGATGCTTTGCAGGGTCGGCTCTGCCATCAGTTTGCTTAGTGAAAAGTTTTGAGCAGGGGTAGGCAACCTTTCCCCTTTAAGGGCCAAGGGACTTCAGCTCCCAGAAGCCTCAGCCATATTGGCCAATAGTCCCATGTTGGCCAATAGCTCCTGGGATTCTGGGAGCTGAAGTCCCTTGGCTCTTAAAGGGGAAAGGTTGCCTACCTCTGGTTTTGAGTGATGAGTTGGGCTTGAAAGTGGTGAATTTCTTCAGACAAGGCTCACTTCTTACCATTACTTATCACAGGGTTTTCTGAGGGTGAGAAAGTATGACTTGCCCAAGGTCATCCAGTGGGTGTTCATGTTCAAGTGGGAATTTGACTGCTGGTCTCCAGAGTTGTAGTATGACACTCAAACCATTATGAAATGCTGAGGCAACTTTTAAAGCCTGCAAATTTGTCTCCACTACTAGAAGGAGCCACCCAAGAGAGGAGATGAAAAGAAGCTTCTATCCCTCCATTTCTGTGGGAAAGAAAGAAGGGAGGGAGAAAATTTGAGTGGAAAGGGGGCTTGGAAGGGGTGGGTGGTCTAGGTGGGAACTGGATTCTTTTATTCTGAATCACTGGCAAGAGAGAAGAGAAAGAGGGCCACTGTCAGCTTGTCTCCATCAGGCTCCTCAGCTGTCACTTTGCACCGGCCATTCCATCAGGGCGAAAGGGAAGCAGGGCCATTCTGTGGGCTCTCTGGTTCTGGCCTCTTCCTCTCCATGAACTCTATGTTCTCTATCTGGTTGCTTTGAGAATTTCCTAAGAATTTGTGCCCAGATTTGTTTTTCCACCTCCTCCTTCCCACCTTCCTTTCCTTTTGTGTGGTCTCTTTTAGGCTATAAGCCTGGGGGCAGAAGCTGTCTTCTTACTGACCTTGGTAAGCAGGTCTGGGACTTTTTTCAGTCTCTCTCCCCACCCCCTACCCCAGCCCTGTCAAAAATGAAGAAAACCCTTCAGTCCATCTTGACCAAATGCACCTCAGAGGACTGTAGTGAAGATATACAGAGGAAAAGGGAGTCAACTGTCAAACCTACCTCGCAGCTGTAGTAAAGAGAGGGAATCAACAGTCAAACCTATCTTACAAGGTTGTAGTAAAAATATAGCGAGGGAGAAGGTGTCTATGGTCAAGCCTGCCTCACATGGCTGTAATAAAAATATGGAGAGGAGGAAGGAGTCTACAGTCAAGCCTAACTTATAGGAATGTAGTAAAGATATAGCAAGGGAGAGGGAATCAGCAATCAAACCTACCTCACAGGGCTGTAGTAAAGATATAGCAAGGGAGAGGGAGCCAACAATCAAGTCTACCACACAGGGCTGTAGTAAATATGGAGTCTGTGTCAACAGTGAAACCTACCTCACAGGGACGTTATAAAGATATATATAGATAAAGGGAGTCATCCCTTGAGTTGGGGTTGGGAACTAGTATCAGAGGCAGCAGGCCTTTGTATATCTGTTTTTAGGGAGAGTGGGTGGGAGGTTACTGCTGCCCTCATACCCTGCTTGTGGCCTTCCCATTCAGGAATCTGCTTGCCCATTATTTGAAGAGAATGCAAGACAAGATTAGTCTTTGGTCTATCCATCCAGCAGTGCTCTTCTTGTATTTTTAACTATCCTGTCTCCAAGCTCATTGGAGGTGACTAGCACTGACAATAGGCCTAGGCAGGACAGTATACTAAATAAGATGTCTTTGTCTGCAGAAAGCCAAAGAACACAGTGCCAGAACTTCACATTCTTCTATCCCTTGCTGAAACCTGATCTGGGTCTTTCAACTGCAACAAGTGACCAAACCACTGTGCCCTGCTGCTGCTGATCATTGTCCTCATTCTGAACGGGAGAGATATTTCCACTGAATCCACCTGTTCAGCGATTGACCGTATCATTGCTATGAGCCCTGTTAATTGTCACTCTGTGCAAAGGCTTTATATTGTAAGAGGACACCCCCTAATATTTTTAATGACCTTAAGCAAAGTGATTGACATAAGATACCCGTGTCAGATGTTCTGGTGACGCAATATGTTCCCCCAGTAGCAGGAAAGCTTCCTGACATGATTAAGTTCGAGCTATGAAAAGTGCTAAAATGTGTGGTCAGCTTTCCTCTGATGCAAGTGATTTTATTATAGCGTCTGGTAACGGTGGAGTGTAGCAACACAAATACTGGCTCTAAACATCCCCTCCCATATGTATAGCTTGCTCTATTTAAATCGCAGCTTGCACTTTACAAGGCCAGGGTGTCAGCTATGAGTGGTGTGTATGCATGCATGTGCGTGTGCATTTTTAAAGCCAGGCTGAACTGTGCTGGAGAAGGGGGTGGGAGGAGGAGGACATATCCAGGGAGTGATGTACCACAAAGATCCATTCATTTGCAAGGAGCTGATAACCTTCTAGTGCTTCATACGACAATTCGCTAAACATAGAGGAATACAAGCTACACCTGCCCACATCAAGGGCTTCAATACAAACTGTCTGCATGCCCTTAACTTCACTACCTATTAATCATTTCCCTTCCCCATTTTTAGCCAATTTCATATAGAGCAGGAGGGTTGGCGAAATATTGCCCGGACTCCTCAAGCCCCTGGGACACCCCAAAAACACCCTTGCAGGACACCCAGAAATAAATGTTCTCCATTTTTTCCCAGGTTAAAATAAAATCACCCTCAAATTGCCAAAATGTGGCACTTGGGCTTAATTTTTCCCACAACTCCATACTCTTAAACTGGGGGGGGGGGGGGGGGAGGAGTAAAAATTGTCCAAATATGAAGGTAAATCAACACCATGACAAAATAAAAGGTAAATAAAAAGCTGAACATCTCACTCCATCAAACTGGGGTACACATTTGTTTAATTTTATTTAGCCTTTCTCCGGGAGTAGGACTCAAAGCGGCTTATCCACTCACACGCGGATGACAGAGGCAAAGTTGCCACCAGCACCATCGCCAGCCCTCGTTGAGTAACAAAGGGGTGATCTGAATGAGGCTGTCTGAAAAGAAGAAATAAAGAACATTTGTTTTATGCATTCCTGAGAAACACCTCAGGGGGGAAAACAGATTGCATCTTCTATGCTCCAGGAGATGGTGGAGATAAGGCTCTTGACTCTTTCTTAAGGTAAGAGGGTCATGAGTATATGGATCTTTGTGCATGCATGCACCTCCAACCCTGCATCACATGCAGTCCTCAAGTCTAAAAAGGCGCTGTGCACCCCTAATATACACAATATTACATATATATCATTTTAAAAATTTCAAATGTATGAACACTTAGCTAAGAGTAAGCCTTATTAGAAACTATGGGGCTTCTATATTGTATAGGACAGGACCACAGATTTCTCGCCATTCAGTGAGGTACCTTTTAAGTAAACTGTAAATATGATGGTCAAAAATCCATATCCCCTACAATGTAGGAAATATGCCATTTCCATGGGTTCTTTGTGTCATTTTTTCCTTCCTGTCTGCATTCCTGCAATACAAAAGGTTGCAGTGCAAACCACAGACTATCTCACTGGATTTGGCACACCTTCCTCAGACGGGTCTCTCAGTTTAGGTCAGTTGTGCTTATTCAGTCAGGAAGGAATGACACACTGTGTATGATACCCATGGACTCTATTATTACCATGTGATCCCTGCTACAGAATTGAGTCTTAACACTGAAAACAGGCTGGGATGCTGTTGTTCACATTAAGTTCCAAATATGTTTCAAATTCAACATGCAGGGAAAAGCAGGATTAAGAAACCGATCTTTGAGCCCAGAGGTATACCCCTAACAACACCATCCTCCTCTGATTGAGAACAAAAACATACATGGGGATGACCGTATCCTCAGCACCAGTGAAACAGCAGATGTTTTTTGTTCACAATAGTTACTTGAAGCTTTTAAGTTTTAACCGAGGGCGCTAGCCTTAGTAAGGAGCAGAACTTGAAAAAGCCATTTTTGGACTAGAGTTTATGGAATCCTTGAGCCAGAATGACTAATAGGGGTTGTATAAATAAAAAGATTTTTTCCAACTCTGGTAAGGACCAATGTGGGTTTGTCCTGCTTCTTTCAGTTTATTGTAACAGTATTCTGTACAAGAAGTATCTGCTGAAATTCATGGAACAAACTAGGCGCTCTTCAAGACTCTCACTTTAAGCATGTACAGAGCTCTGTGTGCATGTAGTCAGCAACTCCTTCCCACCCACAGCAAAGAACTTCGCCTGACTTTGCTGAGTTCTGGGTAGCATTCTGAGTAGTATTTCCTAGGACATCTTGGAAAGGGAAATTAAGAAGCCAAGTCTGGTATATCTTGGGGAGAATATAGTTCAAAAAAGGACAAGGCAGAGAGCCCTGATGCTTATAAATGGCTTGTTTGTCTGTCTAAGTCATAATTCTCACTAACCTTTCCCAACCTTTTTACCCTGGAGGAACCCTTGAAATAATTTTTAGGTCTCAGAGAACCACTGTATAAAAATTATATCTACAGTTTTTAAAAAAAGTTTATTTGTAAAAAAAAAATAATGACCTCACATGCAGTCCCTTAAGGTTTTAAGGAACCCTGGGAGTTCTCACAAACATGTTCTCCAACTTTAAGGCCTTCCCAAGTACACCTCCACCATCTCCAGCCAGTGTAGCCAGTACCCATACTGGTGGGCACTGTAGTTCAATACATCTGGTGAAGACCAGGTGGCAGGAAGGCTCTTCTAATTTGTGATTCTCACAAAGGATGTGCAATGCTCTGGATTCTGTTTCTAAGCAAGTGCTGGAATGGGAGAGAGTGGGGGGGGAAAAGCAATACCTTCACCAACACAACTACTAAGTGCTCCATTTCAGCCTCTACCATCTCCATCAGGTAACCAGAGTGGGAGAAACATCTGCCAGGAGCCTTTGGGAAGCCACTACCAAGACTGGGCAAAGCATTTTTGCTGTTGGAGATGAGTGACAAGATGATGCTTCCTCTCTGTTCTGTGCACAGAAGCCAGTGCGAGCAGTAATCAAATCTTACTTGAGGGATCAGGCTTATTTGTGCTCAATAGGATAGGCCATACAGCATACACATATCTGTTCTTCAGAAGGGAAGAATGGAAAGAAGTGCTCAGTTTGAAGAGATCATCCCTCTCCACGTGATGGCAGGACTGGACCTAGCCTATCAGCCTATCAGATTAAATAGAACTGGACTAGATAACTCAAAGTTCTGATATATGAATATCCCTGTTGCAGTCAAACCAGTTAAGCGGCCAATTTTCCCACAGTGGCCAACTGGAATCTTCTGCAAAGCCCATAATAAGAGGCTAGCACTTCCTACCATAGCCTCTCACTCACTGGTAGTGGTATCATTTTATAAAATAATAGTATTACGTTTTAATATGAATATAATTCTTCACTAATTTTCTTCTCAAAGGAAGCAACAAGTCATTTTAGCAATTTTCTTCTCATTGAGAGAATATATTTCAAAAATACCTAGTTTACAATGACTATTTGAAATTCAGAACTTATTTTGCACCAAATTTATATGTGATTGCTTTGTGCAGAAAGCAGCATTTTCTGTTTTCAGAAAGAGCATTTATTCCTCAGTAGAACATTTGTTTGCAAAATAACCATATGCAAGTTTTGCACAGAATAAATCCCCAAATACAGCATTTGTGGTTCAAGAAACAGCATTTTCAGCACAGAAAATTATGTGCAGAAATATTTTCTGTGTAAAAAAGCTGTTTTCCAAGCAGAAAACAGCAAAATTGTGGAAAGCTGTACCATGGAGAAAAAAAAAATCCCACAACAAAAATTTTCCTAAGTCCAGGATTCTTAGAATTTCTTGACACTTGAGAAACATGTTTTTCAACCATTTCCTCAAATATGTTATTAATATATTTTGCATCACCAACTTTTAAATGCTACTTTTTGCTTCCTCTGTACTTTTGCTTTAATCAGCTTCAGATGTGATTGACTGGCCACTCAAATTGTTCTCTTTGTACATGCATGCCTGGTTGATTTTCACAATTTGTAATTATTATTATTATTTTAATAGTCTTAATGGGTTGTTTTTAACAACACTGTCAACAATTGAAAGTTCATCTCAAGCAGAATCTTGAAGAAATTATGGGAATAAATAGTAAATCTAAAAAGTGCAGATTTCATTAAGTTATCACAGTTACACTCCCCAAATAGAACAACAGTCTGCAAAATTTCCTTTTTAAAGTCATTGGTGTATCAAAACGATTCTTGGGACACAATGAAGACTACCCAACAGCTTATCCCAAAAATGTGTTTGTTATGAAGGAGGAGTAGACAAAGTGCAGCCTTCCAGCTATTTTAGAGAGCAACTCTTGTAATCTCTTCCTTTTGGCTTGGGAGGTTAAGGGAGCAGCTCTCTAAATGCTCTTTACTCTAACCTCCCCAGTCCCCACCTGAAAGGCCATTGGCTAGGAATGATGGGAATTGTAATCAAGGCCAGCAGGAGAGCACCAGACTCTCTCTCCCGACTTGGAAGGGACTTGTGTGTGTGTTTTAGCAACAGATTAACAAATATACAAACTAGCAGCCATCCTCATATCTTGTGGCAGTAATTGTGCACTTGAAGGAAGAATTCTTCCATTGGTCTTAAATTCACTGAACAGTTTAAAGGCATCATAACATCTTTATATAGACTTTCTGTTTTAAGAAAATAATACCTGTAAAATCTCTTCACACTTGTCCTTGGTTTCAATGAATGACATATTTTCTTCCTTTTACAAAACCCAGCTCTAGCCATGAGGAATGCATAACCCTCAAAATGTCCTGGAACGTCTGTTCTCAATTACCATAGCCAGCACAGCCAATGGTGAGAGATCAAAGGATCTGAATTCAACAGTATCTGGAAGGATGCACATATTTCCACCCCTGCTCTAGAATGATTCAGGCATTAGATACCATACCAATCTGAAAACACTTGGTATCTCATTTTGGAAGCTAAGCAGACTAATATCATCATATTAGCACACACCGTTCTTCTGCAGTGGCTCCAAGGCAAACAACTTCAGCTCAGAATGGAAATGATTTGACTTTCAAAAGCTGTAGCAGCAAGGGTTGTTTAATATTTCAAAATGAAGGGTACAATTTCTAAAAACCCAGATTTCAATATCAAAACCGCCCCAAAGTGCTAAGTATGACAGCGTTATAATAGTTAAATTTACCAAAGGGAAAGGGGAGTCACCTTTTGAGCTCTACACATACCTTGAAGTTGATTTTAGGCAAATAAGTACATAGAGCAATCTGTGTATAAGCAATAACAGCCCTAATAATAATAATAATAATAATAATAATAATAATAATAATAATAATAATAATAATAATAATTTCAATATTACTTTTTTTAAAAAAAAGTACCACAGATAGACATTATAGGAACAAAATGAAGAGCTGAGCTGATATCCAAGCATGGCTGATACAACTATCACCATTTTCTTTTTTTTAAAAAAATAAACAATGCTATGTCAATCAAAGCCACATCTAGGCTTCTCGTCTTGAAAAAGAAACCAAACCAGCATCACAAAGCACTTAGTGAACATGACTTTGAAGTCATGACTCCTGATACACACACACTTGATCTTAGCCAAAAGGTGTACTTTTTGGTGTATTTGGATCATTCCCTTGATTTCCCTCACATTCTTCCCCAGCACTGTCCAAGCATCTGCTAATACCTTAGAAGGTAACAAAAGTTTGGGGAGAGGATAGCACACAAAGTTCTTCCTGTGTTGGAAGAGGAGTAGAGAAAATACCAGATTTCAAGGCTGATTTTCCTAGCAATGGTAGACAAGGAGGCCTTCTGATTTTCTACTTTATAAACCAAATGATCATACAATCAAATTGGCACTCTAATGAACTGTTATTTTTAAATTCAGAAGATTGCCCCCAAGCTGGTTCTACATGTTACACAGGACATGTCACCTGTAACAAAAGACCAAAGACCATTTTTCCCTAGGGGAATTTGCAACAGAGAGATAGCTGGTGAGGGGAGTATTACACCCCTACTTTGACCACTTCTCTTCAGTAGGGTACAGAATTAACCATCACAAGATATTGCAATAGTAATGGCAAGTCATAGAAGAGATCTCTCTCAATGACTCTTTGACATGAAGAAAATGAACTATGCACACTTTCCCCCAAGTTTTTACAGAAGATACTTTTTAAAGAGGAAGTATGTTAAATGTAGCTGTTTGTCACTTGCATGCATATCAGTTCTACAGTTCTACCACATGATAGTTGCACCATGTATTACCTTCCTTTTATGCTAATTATCAGTTGGCCACTGCTATATTTGACCATAATGTTTTGTTTGTTTTCTGTGTGGGCACTCCTCTGTGGAGATTTGGCCTCTCTTGCACTACAAATCAATGAGTGAGGCTTGTTTTTCTTGTAAGAGTGTGAAAACATCAACATTCAAACTTCATAATGCAACTGGGGTAAATGAAACAAGTAGAATAATTTGACAGGAAAAATAAAATCCCAGAACACCAGACCTAGAGCATCTTGAGAGATATTTGTGACAAAATAGATACTGGTAATACCTAAACTTTCCACAGTCTCTTTAGCTCTCATTTATAATCCACTTCAGCCATTACTCAATGACCCAGCAGCCCAACTACAAATAAATAGATGCTTTTATCGAATAATCCTCTGCTCTTGCCCATTTCTTTTCACTTGCAGTTTTTAAGCAAAGAGGCTCCTCTGATTTGCCACTAGAGCTGTCTGGCTCTCACGCCTCTTTCCCTTCTTATTCCGTTGTCTGATTTTCCAGCACAGTGCGCTTGAGGCCAGCAAAAGGAGTCCAGACGACAATAGGAACAATCCTAACACGGAAATAATGGATCCGTGGGAGTTGAAGCTGTATGCCACAGCTGTGACCACCACTCCAGCAATGAGGATCACCACCCCAAATGGGACAGTGCAACGGTAACAGGAGAGTTCTGCTCCCCCTGTGGCGGCTGTCAGTTGGCATTCACTCACCAAAGGGACAGTGGTGACCCTGCAGTCATTGTTGTTGATTTTCTCCAGTGTTGCACACTGGGGACATTTGGAACCCCCCAAGATCTCTTTGATAGGCTCATCTGTCATCTTGCAACCTTTAGATGGAGGTTTTCTTGAATCAACGAGGAGGCTAGACTGGATATGGCTTCAACTGCATCAACTGTGGAAAGAAAATGAATTCAAACAAATAGGTATTTCAGTGATCACTCTAGAATAATGGTTTTCAAACTTTTTACCCCCACTACACTACATCCCCACCCACTCAACCAAGTATATGGATAAAACTATTCTGTTTGTTCAGTGTGTGGATTTTTGTTCACACATTCATGTGTATTCATATTTTAATATTTTATAAGGAAACAGCTCTCCTCCTCCTCCATCTCATCCTCCCTCAGGCAGAAGCTCCAAACACCCACCTTGCCTTTCTCTTTCTCTCCAGGACAGAAAAAGTTTGGGAAGAGGAGGAGGAAGGATCAGGGCCACCACGACTTGTGCCCCCCCCGAGTAACTTATGCGCCCCCAGAGGGTCCCACCCCACAGTCTGAGAATCACTGATCTAGAAACAATAATTTGGGATAACTGAGGAAGTGACCAAGTCCTACAGTGCAGGGAAAGGGGCAAGTTATCTCCCCACAATTAGGCAGTTATTGGGCTGGGCTGACATCAGGTAACTGAGGCAGGTGAACCCAAATTACAGTATGATATTAAAACTCATCCTGTCCCAGGCTTAGCCTTACAGTTTCAGATGTCTCTGAAGGAGAGACAGGGGAAGCGAAAGAGAGAAATGAACTGGCATTAGGTTGCTAGGGGTTAAACCTATTCAAATTCATTTTTGCCAGGACAGAGGTATCCATAGTCTATACAGACCCCTCCCCAGTTTGTAACTGCCAATACTACAAAGGCCAGGGGAAAGGGAAGAGCAGAGGCATCATTAAGGGGTGCAGAAGGTGTGGACTGCATCAGGTGACACCTTAAGGAAGGGGTGACACCATTGCTCCCCAAACATCTGCCTTTGGGCAGAAACAGGCTGTGGCATTTGCCTGTGCCCCTTTAAAATGGTGATGAATTGGTCTGAGTGGTGTAAGGCTCAGTGGAAGGAGATAGGAGAGTCCTCAGGTTTTCAAATGTTTTAAATTTTACAATTGTTTAATTTTTTCCATACACACAGCCTAAATGTATTCACATGTACATAGTTTCATGTGGTTAAAATGAAAATTTGTAGCATGTGAGTTTTAAAAAAATTAAATATATTTTTTTAAAAATTTTTAAAAATTATATTTTCTTTAAAAAAATCACATTCTACAAATCTTCACTTCAACCACATGAAACTATGTGCATGTAAATAGATTTAGGTTGTGTGTATGACGTAATTTAAAGGCATAATTTTAATTTTTGCTAGTTGTTTATATCACAACTACATTCAGTGATACATGGGAATTACAATTTATGAGGATTTATGAGTATTATATTTATGACAAAAAGCATTACTAAGGATTCTGTATGGTGTGGTATGGGAGGAGGACGGGGGGGGGGGAATGGTGACACCATGGTACAATGGGTGATGCCAACCCTAGTGACGCCACTGGGGAAGAGATGAGGAGAAGGAAACCCCTTCTTGCCTCAAAGCAACAGAAATGAAATCCATGATACAACAACATTTTAATTTACATTCCAATGGCATTCATAGGGACCACAAATGTGCAAGATGCCCCCCCTTCTCTCCCTCTGACACATACACACACCTCTTTTTATGCAAGCAACTGTGCTGATGACAGTTATGAGGCAGCTCTTGTGTTTTATTATCATTCTATCAAAATCAGTGGGTTTTGTTAGTTGTTTTGTTCATTTAGCTACTACAGTATAAAAACTGGAAGCTACCTAGGTGTCATAGGGCAGTGAAGACATATTGAGTTGCTTTAGCTTGTACCAGAGATGACCGTTTCCTCCATCCTGAGGCCTGCATATGTGTGGATTCAACCCAACATGTTTAGATGAGATAACTATACCCACTGCTTCCACAAAATCTAAATGCCACTCAATCAGAAACAATATGTTAAAATGTAGCATATTTAACCCACATACTTTTTATCAGCAATAATCAACAAAACAATATCATTTTTTCAATTAACATAAGCTGGTCTTGATATATTCCTTATTAAAGCAACATACCTGAGTTTTGAGAATACTGCCTTAAAAAGTACCTCCCATTTCATTAAAAGAATGGGGAAAAAATGGGGAGGGAGAGACATATTGCAGCAGGTGCTGACCATGCTCGCTGGGGCATTCTGGGAGCTGTAGTCCAAAAATGTACTTTTCTAAGCTCTAGAAAATCTTGAGTGACATGCTGTCCTGCTTTTAATTAATGTTTGCCAATGGCAAAGTGGAACCATGTTAGATTTTCCTCCTCCCTGAATGCCCCCCCAGCTTACACACACACACACACACACACACATTCTTTTGATACCTGAAGTGACTAGGTGCTTGTTCACAATTTTGGGAAAAGACTATATTAGATCCCAAAAGGTGCAAAGTATCATAGCCTTAAAATGGAGATTTGGGGTGTATAAGTCTCATTCTCTCTAATAGTAGATTTAACAGTGCCTATCTGTTTGAAAGCAGAATGGAGTCATCCAACAATATCAGTGGTTTCTACATCCTTTGGAGATTCCCTAGGTATTCAGTAGTATACATGTTTATAAATCAAGACTTAAAAATTAATAACAATAGCAGAAGGCCCTGACCATAGGCCCTGTGATCTTGCAGGACTTTGGAACAGTTGGTGGTAGTTCAGCATACAAGCATGGGAAATATTAAAGACTAATCAGATTTTCTAGAGATGGAACTTCCTGGTTCTTCCACCCCAAGGTGAAAAATAAATGGTTTATGAGCAACATGCAATCCACCAAGACTCCTTGAATAGTCTCCCGAACCCCACATCTGTGAACAAAACTGTCCCAAAATGGATAACGGCAGACCCATCTGGATAACTGCTGATGCAGAAACTATTAAAGTGGCCACCTAAATACACACATTGGAAAAAGATATTACTCCAGTACTTAAGCAATTTAAAAATATACAGTG
>CM034703.1:176400214-176411390 GCA_020142125.1 Phrynosoma platyrhinos
AAATTTTCTACTTAAGAAATGGCTGCTGGAACAAATTAATTTCGTAAGCAGAGGTACCACTGTAGTTCTTTTTGTCATTCCAAAATGCTGTAAAGAAAGTCTTGCCTTTATATATACAGACCCTAGCTGTGAAACCCAATCAGTTTTAACTATAAAGTATCCAATTTTGATGCATTTTTTTAAAAAAAGGTTGTTATACTCCACATCCTTTTTGCACACTCAGATTTCTCATCAGCCTTTGTTCTCTGCCTGATGCATAATAAACAGCCCATCACTGTCTAAATCAGCAGATGTCACCAGTCAGTGGGGAATATATGCCAAATAAACAAGATCAAGTATTCATTTACAATTTCCTTGGGCATGGCAACAGTACTAGAACTTGCTTGACTTTGCTTACAAAGCATTCCTCCCTCCCTCCCTCCCCCCACAAACTCAGGCTCATTGCCTGCAAATATTAATTCTGATTGCAGATTCTCTGATGATGAATCAGAGGCCATCTGTAAAGATTACTGCTGGCTACCTTTTTATACTAACTCCCATTATAAGTCACTTCTCCACAGTTTTTCTGTTCTCAGTGTAAATATTTTAAGATGCTTTATTTTAAAAAGCTGAAAAAGTAAACTTTTGTAGGCATCCTTGATGACGTGGCCCCTTTCAGTATTTTTAATTGCAGGAGAGAACAAACTGAACAATTTACATTTTTGAATATCAATTTACTTTAAAATAGAAAGAAAGAAATTTGCCATTACGTTTGGATCCTCATGCATGTTTCCTTCAATTAAAAAGAAAAAACTCAACTAGTTTCAAGGGTTCTCAAGAAAGCTTCTGGCCACTCAATGTCTTCCAAGATTTTTCAAACTCTATTCCTTGACGCTAGATTTTCCCCCCTCATTTTTTGGCAAAATTGGTTGTTCCCAGTGTGACTACCCTATGTCTCATTATCTATCCTAGCAGCAAGCATGAAGCAAGATCTCTGCCTCTGTTGAGGTACCGAGGGTGACTGGCACCCCATCTGAATGTCACAGCCATCAGTGGGAATTTAAAATCATGGGCCACAGCAAATATTATTTTAAAGAAATGGCTAGCAACTAGAAATGTGAAGCTTTACTTAGTTCACCCTTGAGCACAAAAAATTTCAGTCTTTTCCCTGCTAAGTGATATTACAGGAGTGTTTGTATATTTTCCAATAATTTTTCATGTGTTTTGACTTTCTTTTGCAAAATTTTCACCATTTCATTTGGTGCAAGACACTGACTTTTTTAAAAATGGTTTTTACATGAACAAAAGGTTTTGCCAAAAAAAAAGGTCCAAAATGATAATCAATCTCACAGCAGTTACTGTTTTTTATTGGGTTGTCCCACTATGTTGAGTGAGACAACCTTTCTTATCAAGGATGAGAACATCTGCAAATATTCTTTACATACCTGCTAGCAACTATGTCTAGTTTTCTAGTTTTATTCCAGGACAAGCACAGGGGTCCCAATCTGTATGAGGCATGGGGAGGGGGGAGATGTTCTGTGACTCCTACACTGAATTGATCTTTTTAAAAAGTCCTGTTGCAAGCTATCTGTTTAAAGTTATGCCTGCTTGAGTCCTAAGGCTTTGTTCACAGAAAAGATGATCTTGATCCCATTCTGTTATGATGACAAGCTTACAACCTACAATTGGATACCGTACGTCAGCCATAAACATGCTGAGTATAAGCATCATGTTTATATATCAAACATTAAAAAACTCTCCTCCTCTAAACTTTCTACTTCAATATTAAGAAGCTACAAAGCAAATCCACCATTATAATAATAATAATAATAATAATAATAATAATAATAATAATAATAATAATAATAAATTTATTTATACCCCGCCCCTCTGTCAAACAATTGAGGCAGCTTACAACAATTAAAATTCCATACAATACATCATTTATCCAAAGTACAATATAAAAATCCCTGAAAACCCACCCACACCCTAAAAAAGTATTAAACCAATTATGGATTACATCATAAAAATAAAACAAACTAGAACAATTCCACTAAAAGATTAAACAAGCAGGGCAATATTGAGAGTCAAATTTGGGAGAGGTAGATGAACAAACTCCTGAGGCCGAGAATTCTAGTCAGGAAAGGCCTGCAAAAGGGCAAAAAGAACCTCAACAGAGACCCTGCATGCCTTTTAGATTTTATCTAGGCATGACAGAGACATGGGGTATGTCACACAGAACATAAAGCCTAAGCAAAATGAGACTATGTAAGCATTAATGTGCTGTATCTTTGTTATATCAACTAAATGCTGTTTCCACTTCATAGCCATAGTATGGAAATAAATTTTCTGTGGGTTCATGCCTTGCCTCTGTTGTTCATTACACTGGACTGATTGTGCAAACCCTTCAATGCTGCAGCATAAATCCATCAAAAAATAGCTCCCACAGCAAAGGAAGAAACATAGGAAGCAGCTGCACAATGGGTCTGATCAAGGGCAGACATTATTTCATATTACTTGCTACCCAACATTAAAACATACCATGATTTTAAATTTTAAAAATTTTCCATGAAAGTAAAAACATGCACCTGTACAGGTGATTGAACCCTAGATGTTCCAACTAAATACCTGATTCAAGCACTAATATAAGTATGGGGAGTATGTGCTGTGTTAGACATTGCTGGACTGCAATTCCTGGCATCGTTCATTGGCTGTGGTGCTTAGGGCCAATGGGACTCACAGTTTAGCAATGCTTGTTGTTTGTTGTTGTGTGCCTTCAAGTTATTTCCAACTTATGGCAGCCCTAAGGCTGCCACAGGTTTTTCTGGGGCTGAGTGTGTGTGACTTGCCCAAGATCATCCAGTGGGTTTTCATGGCTGAGCAAGGAATCAAAGTTTGGCCTCCAGAGTCCTTGTCCAATATGCTGGCTCTCTCTTGCAACACTGGAGCACCACATATGCCCCACTTTGGCATTAACTGCAATGTGTGAGGTCACCCTGCTAATTTAATGAAAAGAGAGCAAATAACCTAATCTCTTACATATACTTTCATGTTAGATACTGCCTATTTGGAATGAAGTTATCATAGTGTTCACATGTTCACTTTAAAGGTTGTGTGAACTGTTAACATGTCCTCTTTTCCCTTACATGTATTTCCAGAGAGAACAATTTTGCTACCTGCTCCTCAGCTTAGAGACTCAAGGTGATGTAAAACAAAGGGGAGGAGTGTATTTATCTTATTTTTTTAAAAAAAACAACAACAATGTATTAGTTATCTGGCACTATTAATGTGCACAGAGCTCTGCAGAGTTTTATGAGCAGGCCAAGGGTGGTGGCAGTGACAGTGGCAGTGGAGGACAAAGTACAAGAAGCAAACAAATGCTAGTCTTTCCTCCTGTTACATTAGCCATTTTTGTCTCTACTTGAGTGTAAACAAAAGGAAGGGCATATGCAACTACCCAGGGACCCTGCCTGTGCCTTTCAAACACTCCAAAGAAGTAAGCACAAAGACAGTCCTTATGATTTCCTCATGGTTTTTCTTCTGGACCTTTGTGTTTGCTGGAGAACAAAACTGTAGAACCTGGAGTTTTTTGGCTTACTATGCTTGGGTTATCACAGTCAGCCTTCTTATCCATGGCTTGAAAATAATGGGAAAAATAAATTCAAAAAAGCAAACCTTGACTTTGCCATTTTATATAAGGGTGACAGTTTTATTATGTCATAGTATACAATGGGACTTGAGCATCCACAAATTTTTGCTATCCACAAGGGGTCCTGGAACCAAGCCCCAGTGGATACCCAGGGCCCACCGTAACTGGTTCGATTAACACAGCTTCCCTCAGCCTGCAGTTAGGAATGCTGGGATTTCCATCCAAAACAACTGTAGGGACCAAGGATTAACTCACTAAAGAAAATAAATGTAAAATATATTTTGCATTTCTTGGAATGAAGAGTTTATGAACTAACAATTTTGACACAAACACTAAAACCAGGAGCCTTCTTAGAAGACCCATGTTCCTCTATCACCCAGAAGAAAATGGTTCTTTTGAAATAGTGCCTGTTAACACTGTGGGAGACTCATTATTTAGAACCAAACTCCATGTATGAATTAAAAATGCATACAACCAAATCACAACCTACCTCATCTGTAGGAAATCCACCATCTCTTGTTTAATGAGCAAAGAGGGTACATTCAAAAAGTCCCAGCTTTGTCTTTGTCTTCCCCAAACCAGTCAGCCAACAGCAAAAACTAACAACTCCAGTGAATTGTGGAATACCTAGGAAGAGAGAATGAAAACAAAATCAGAACCACTACGCAGTAAAATTATACAAACTAGAGGAGTGTTCAACGTAAGAAAGCATTCCTGTCTCCCAGTATGCATGCTTCAGTTTTTATTGCTAGTTGTTAGGGATATTTCATAAGGAAAAAAAATCACTTTCATAAGGGTCCAAGTGAGAACAAGGAATTTAAAAGATGGCCAGAGAATTATTCATATTCCAGGACAGTCTGACATCACAACCTAACAACCCAGCTCTGCCGAGAATGACAGAATAGTCATTGCAGCTCTAGAAGGTCCATCACTTGTGCCTTTTAATCTGGCCACTGAACCACTCTTTATTCACCATTAAGTATTCCACAGAATTTGTTGAAGCAGGCTCATCTCATTAAAAGAAGATATGAGACACTGCAGGAATACAAGGTAGACAGGAAATGCAAGAGCGTTAACCATCTTCTCCTCAAACATCTCTGTAACAGGTTAAAATAAGCTGTTTGCATTCCCCACGGTGTAGAACAGGACAGCACTTGGATTCCACACCAGCTTTCTCAATCACAAACTTCTAATATCTCCCCCATGAAAATGCTTCTGCCCAAGGTTGATTCTCTGCTTAGTATTATCCCTTCTGGTGTCAAAGAGAAGGGATGTGCTCGCTCTGTTTAAGAGATGGCTCCATTTCCATTTGACATGTTAAAAGCAACCAGATTTCTTCAGCACCTGCATTTAAATCAGCCAGAAGCCAG
This sequence comes from Phrynosoma platyrhinos, assembly GCA_020142125.1. Taxonomy (NCBI): domain Eukaryota; kingdom Metazoa; phylum Chordata; class Lepidosauria; order Squamata; family Phrynosomatidae; genus Phrynosoma; species Phrynosoma platyrhinos. The sequence continues at coordinate 176,405,213 of CM034703.1, forward strand.
AGCGTCACTTTCCGTGACACTTCCAAGCCAGGGAGAGCCAAAGTAATTGTCAACAGGAGCAACAGCTGTGAAACGGCCAGGCAGCTGGTTAACCTTCTGAACCAGCAAAAGATTTGTTACTAAGCTTACTCAACATTCCTCTGCAATGCATGAGGGGTTGGGGAGGATTGTTAGGGCAGTTTCAACACTGCAACCAGTCATCTGTCCGAGGAAGAGTTTTGTTTTGATTGTATACTCCCATCCCCACCTGAATATGATTTCACACACACTCAGAGAAGTCTGACCTGAACCATAATACCAGTTTGAGCCTATTCTGTCCTCTGGCCTTACACATCATCATCACTATCACATTCTTCAATCCTCCTTTTCCCACTATATTCCATAATAAAATAACAAAGCCATTGCATCTGGTAGCCTAAACAGCTGTAAAAGCAGCCCTGATCTGGGAATCCTCCTTTACTTTGAAGAGCAGTGCCTCATGACAGTTTCTTGTCCCGATACTGCAATTCACTGTGGCTGGGGCAGCCCCAATGCACAAACAGCCCCTGCACTCTGCCCACTTTTGCAAGATTACCTTCAACAGAAGGAGCTGCTTCATGGGTGAAGGAGTTCTTCAAGAGAACCTGGGTTCATTTCCAAGGCACTTTTAGGGAATACCACTAAATACAGTGGCCCTTTGGTTTCCACCAGGATTTGAATCCAGGACTCACCATGGACGCCAAAATCCGTGGATGTTCATTAAATACTATAAATAATAAAATGATGTCCCCTACATAAAAAGGCAAAATCAAGGTTTACTTTTTGGAATTTATATATTTTTAAAAATATTTTCGAGCCACGGATATTTCAATCCATGGATACGGAGAGCCAACTGTACCCTAAAGACACCAGATCCTATCTGATCTTGGAAGCTAAGCAGGGTCAGGTCTGGTTAGAACTTGGATGAGAGGCTGCCAAAAAAATACCAGGTGCTGCAGGCTATATTTCAGAGGAAGGAGCTGGCAAAACAATCCCTGAGGATTCCATGCCTAAGAAAATTCATGGGGTCATCATAACATGACTGACAACTTTGAAGGTTTGCTGTCTCACACACACATTTTCGAGGAGAAGAACTATATGCAGATCTGTCAGATTTACATGGCTATCTGTCCCAGATGACATGCCTATTTAAAAGGTTCAAGGAAGAAATAATGCCAAAGGCCTTCATGCCCACCCAACAACCTGGAGTACCACTATCAGAGAAGATACTGGGCTTGGGAGACAAGAAGTCTGGCCCTGCAGCTTTCTAGGGTCTCTTGCAGAATTCTATGTATACTGAAGCACAAACAAAATTGAGGACTGGATGTGTTAGCTAGAGGATGAAAGAGCAGACTCTTATTTCAGAGTACTGAATCTGTATTGCCATCTGCAGAGACCTGCTTCTTCTTGTTGTTGTTGTGTGCCTTTCAGTTGTTTCTGATTTATAACCCTAAGACAACGCTATCATATACTGTAGTTTTCTTGGCAAGATTTGTTCAGAGGAAGTTTTCCATTGCCTTTCCCTGAGGCTGAGAACATATAATTTGTGGTGGCACCAGAGCTCTCTGACAGAGAAGGCTAAATCTCACAAGACTACAAATCCCAGGATTCCATAGCACTGAGCCATCACAGTCAAAGTGATGTCAAACTGGATTATTTCTGCAGTGCTGTTGCAGCAAAAGTGATAGGGAGAAGATATTGTACAGAAAGGAACCATGCACACCATTCCAAATGGAAAGAAGAAAGAGTGGGATTTTTTTTTTAATGTAAGAATAAATGCCTTGCAGTATGGTTTGGGGGATTTTTGTTTTGTTTTGTTTTTTGTATTCAACCACCAGCTTTTCAAGCTGAAATGTTAGTGTCAGGCTAAGGGATCCCTTAACCCTAGGGGATCCATGGATGGGGCTTCAAGGAGATTTGTATGCCCAATGCAAAAGAAAAGAAAAATAACCCTTTTAATTTCTGCGCATGTGGGGACACATAGCCATTACAATGGAGTAGGACTAGGCAAAGAATCCTGCTTCATGCTCTGCAGAGTTATTGCTGCCAGTCAGACTTGGCTATAGTGAGCTAGATGGACCAGTGGTATGAACTCAATATGCATAAGGCAGTTTCCTATTCTCCCATGAAACCAAACAGCCTAAATTTCATCTCACCAAACAATCCAGAAAGTTCCAACACAAGAGTGACTGCAGACACGCATCTGACATGATAATGTAAATGCCCCCAAAGCTGAACATTTATGCTAGAGGGGCCTAGAAGTGAATGGTCTGGAAACAGGCACTGGTCTCTCATATTCCTTACACTAAGGGCCTAAGCAGACTGCCAGAAATAGTGCACATTAAATTGAGGTACTGCCCTGGCTCAGTGCTAGGGAATCATGGGAACTGTAATTTATTGTGGCACCAGAGCTCTCTGACAGAGAAGGTTCAGTGTCCCAGGAAAAAATACAATTCCCATGACTCCCTAGCACTAAGCCAGGGCAGTGCCTCAATTTAATGTGCACTATTTCTGGCAGTCTGCAAAGTCCCTAAGTCAGGGAAGGGGACAGAGCACATGCTTAGCCTGGAAAAGGTCCCACGGGGACCATCTCCTCACCATCTTCAGGAAGGGCTGAGAAAGGGTCCAAAGTGAAACACCAGAGAGTGCCTATGGTAGTCAGTGTAAGTCATACTGAGCTACATCCAGGTGGGAATCATGCTTTCTTACACACGTTGCTGGACTGAAACTTCCATCTGCCATATCTAGCATAGCCAATGGTGTGAAATGCTGGGAGCTGCAGCATAGCAGCATTTGGAGAGCTAAATAATTCCCACCCCTGAACTAGATGGTCTGGCTCAGTGTATGGAAACTAAGGGGGGTTGCAGACTGCCAGAAATAGTGCAAATTGAGTCCACTTTTAGGGTTAGGGTTAGGGTTAGGGAATCATGGGAACTGTATTTTCTTGTGGCACCAGAGCTCTCTGACAGAGAAGGTTCAATGTCTCAGAAAAAAAACAATTCCCATGACTCCCTACCACTAACCCTAACCCTAAAAGTGGACTCAATTTGCACTATTTCTGGCAGTCTGCAACCCCCCTATGAATAAATTAAACTTTCATTAAAGAGTGGACTTCGCTGGCATGTTTTGTAGTACTTTAAAGACCTGCCAAATGTCTTTAACTGAATGAGGGTTGAAAGGAAAACTGAAAGCTGGGAGGAAAATACCCCAGGGTCTTTCATACTATATACCATTATAGCACCTTCATTCCACTTTAACCCCCATGACTATGAAATCCTGGGATTTATAGTTTGGTGAGAGGCACTAGAGGATTCTAACGCCACCCTCTAAATTGCAAACTCTGGGATTTTATAGCATGTTGTCATGACAGTTAAAGTGGAATAAATGTGGTACAACTATGTAGTGTGAAAGAGCCCCTATGTATGCTTGTCTATTCTGACTCTGCTTTAACCTTCGACAGTGAAAAAATACTGTAGTCTTTACCTCATTTCCAGATCTGTCCTAGCTCCATCCTATTAATTAATCTCCCATTTTCATGTTTCTTCCAACCCATCCTCAAATACTACATATTCAACAACATATGCTGGTGTGCTATATTTTAAAAATCTTTAATCTTGAAATGAAATTGTATTTTAAATATGTTTTAAGGGTTTTTAATTGTTTACTCACTTTTTATAATACTGTTATTTAATTCTCTTTAACTTTTGTAATTGATGTTTGGTTGATATTGTTTTTTAAACTATTGTACCCCTCTCATTCTGAGAAAAAGGCTGGATGTAAGTGCAATAAATAAATAAACATTTACAAGCACTTTCCTATTATGCGTCATCTATCTGCCTGAACTAAATTACAAATCTCCCAAGCTCTTACATATCTTGCACAGTGTCTTTATGTTTCCAGAGCTAAAAATGTTAAACAGTATGAATAAAAGCAGTTGGGGCTTAATATGTGCTGTGACTCATCAGGGCTCAGTTCCAAAACTTTGTTTTCAGACTTAATGCTGCAGTATTGAAGTGGTGAAAAAAAACAAGAGTGCCACTGAGCATACAGAGAGTTAACATCACTTTCCATGAGTACGGTAACTACAATAAGACTCCACAAAAGAAGGATGAAAGAGATGCATCATGTGATTTCTAAGTGTACTCCTGTCCTGGCTTTTCTTTAAAGATGCTAGTTATCAGCAGCAATACCGCTAAGTCAGGTTTGGAAATCCTTGCTGGCTGCAAAGTTTGTCAGCAGTTATAAAAGGCTAATCTTTCACATGCTACTCTGATATAATCCCCTTTTAGATTTAACTGAACTTACTTTTAAGTCAACATGTAGAGGCTTGCTACCTTAATTCTAAATAAGAATAATATTATTTGCATAGATGGGAATGGGAGGGAGGAGGGCAAAGTGCTTGTCCACTGATCTCTCTATCCTGTTTGAATTAAAAATATAATGTGAACTATGTATCCACATAACTGAAGATGTTTACCGGTATATTCAAAGCAGACCTTGTTCCATGGGCACACAGAAACCATTGCCACATATGCTTATCTGTTGTCAAGAGGCATGCTCTTGTGTGTACAAGACAAGAGAAGAGATGTTTTCTACATCTTGAACACTAAACCGCCACCTGATGTCCTTGCTTCTCTCCCTCTCAAATTCTCCCCAATTTTGAAATATCTATACTCATACTTATCCTAGGTAAGATTCCAGAACCTGTTGAAAACCAGCAGTCTGTCTTTCAACTTCAGAAAAACAAAAATAATATCACAATACTATTAGAATCTACTTACATTGCTTCTCAAAGCAACAGAGACCTGGGTTCAAGAATAATCAATCGATCGATCGATTGATTGATTGACTGCAAACAAGATTCCCATGGGAATCCACCAGGAGCGGTGCTTTGCATGTGGCCATTTTTCTGGAAGGAACAGGGGTTTCTTAAAAGGGCCTCTCTGGACAATTGCTTTCAGATCATTCCTTTTCAAAGTTCAGAAACAATACTTCCAATTACCATCACAGTTGTGGCTGTGTGCAGCCAAGGGCATGCAGTTATATTAAGAAGCAAGCCCAGTGTGGTATAGTGGTTTGAGCATTGCACTACGACTCTGGAGACCAGGGTTCACATTCCCACTTGGCCCTATAAACCCATTGGGTGACCTTGGGCGAGTCACACTCTCTCAGGCTCAGAGGATGGCAATGACAACCCCCTACCCCCCCCCCCAGAAACTTTCCAAGAAAACCCCACAATAGATAGGGTGGCTTTAGGGCCAACATAAATCAAATATGACTTGGAAGCATCCAAAAACAAAACCCTTTTTAAGTTCCAATGAAACTTGTGCTTAAGGAAATGCACAGAGAATTGCAGCCAAATGAAAAGAGAGTGCAAGAGTCAAGCAAATCCATCAGCAGGTATTTAAAAAGCCAGTCCTCACATCCAGGTTTCAGAAGAAGCACACAGACCTCTCTCTCTTTCTTGGAAATTTTGTTTCCATTTAGAAAACCTCCATTGAAACATCAGCATTCCCCCCCCCCCTTTCCTTACCTTTGCAAGGGTCAGAGCCCAGCTGATCCCAAAGGATCCTTTTCACTGAAAGGGATTCCAAAGCTCTCGCGAGGTCAGTCTGGAAAACCAGGTTAAATCTCACAAAGGTGCGCCAAGATCCCTTTGCACATTCATTGAAAGGAGTCCTGGGAAGCAGAGAAGAGTTGGTACTTTAAAAATTAAATAGAAACGAATAAAAATAAAAATAAACTAGGAATTGTCCTTTGCACTCAGATCCTATAAAAAAGGAGCCTTTCACAAGGGTGCACCAAGAAGATCCCTTTGCACATTCATTGAACAGGAGTCCTGGAAAGCAGAGAAGAGTTGGTACTTTAAAAATAAAATCGAAATAAATAAAACCCAAATAAAAATGAAATTAAAATAAACCAGGGCTTGTCTTTTGCGCTCAGATCCTAGGGAAAAAAAAAAAAAAAGGAGCCTCTCACAAGGGTGCACCCAGATCCCTTTGCACGTTCACTGAACAGGAGTCCTGGAAAGCAGAAAAGAGTGGCTACATAGAAATAGAAATAAATAAATAAATAAGAATAAACCAGGGCTTGTCCTTTGCGCTCCGATCCACTTTGAAAGTGGGTCTTTCTTTCTTTCTTTCTTTCTTTCTTTCTTTCT
>CM034703.1:176420766-176434397 GCA_020142125.1 Phrynosoma platyrhinos
GTAGGCGCATTTCGTAAGTTGAATTTTTAGTAAGATGAAGCATTCGTAAGCAGAGGTACCACTGTATCTTATTTCTTGTATTGCTACTCCTACTATAAACCTTCCCATTTCTACTTTACCGTTTTATACCTGTTATTTAAGCTATTTATAGTTTTACATATATATGTTTATGTTTCTATATGTCTTCCAATTTTTACATTTTGTCTTAGTTTCTTTGCCATATTATTTCCATCTTTTAAATATTTCTCTATCGGAGCCCATTCTTCCTCCAATCCTTCAGAACTTTTGTTATTCAGTAGATTTGTTAGACGGTCCATCTCTTTCGTTTCAGAAACCTTCAGTAGCCATTCATCTATTGTAGGTATTTCCTCCTTTTTCCATTTTTGGGCTAGTAAGATTCTTGCCATTGTGGTCATATAAAGAAATGTTCTCCAGTGTTTCTTCTCTATCACTGGGTCTGTTTTATTTATCATGTTTAACAGATATGCTTCAGGATATTGTTCAAATTTACTTTTAAATATGTCTTGTACTGTGTTGTGTATCCTCCTCCAGTAATTCTTTATTTTAGAACATCTCCACCATACGTAGTACCAAGATCCTACATTTTGTTTACATTTCCAACCAAGTGACTTTTTTCTTTTCCCCAAAATGAAAAATCTATTGCAGGATTGCCAATTCGACAACACAGATGACATCATTCATGAAGTGGAAGAGTGGTTTAAGGTGCAATCTGCAGACTTCTACAATAACGATATTCAAAGGGTCAAGAAACGCTGGGAAAAATGTGTAAATCTGGATGGTGACTACATAGAGATAAGTTAACAACTACAAATCAAAACAAACATTCTGTCCATTTTTTTTAAAAAAATGTGATAATTAAAACTTTACGATACCCCCTCATATGCTGTAGCCTTTCACTTTACTGTATATGCTGGATATCAGGAAAGCACACACATTAAAACAATAAAATACTGTAGTTCTGAGAGGTAGCTCTCTCTTTCTGTCATTTTTCATATTGGCTCCCAGGTGTTCAATGGCTAGTGATACCTAATTCTAATCATGCAGCGCATTCTGTGTAAAACCTCAGACAAAACTGAGCAGTCACAACTGCAACTTTTGTAGAGTTATGGCAAGATGAGCAACCATGCAGTTGCCACTGAACATCATTAACATACAATTATTTTATTTGACTATTTTATTTCAACTCCAGGGTCAGGAGCACTGGTATATTTTCCTCCCACTGCCCACTTTTATTTATTCATGTTTGTAGATGCACATTTAAGTATAAATGGGCTCAGGGCATGGTTAATAACAATGCAAACATCAATCAGAATTATGAAGCGTTGCCTTACAAGCCTTTTATTTTATATCAAAAAAAGATAACATGATTCGAATCCATGCTTGGCTGTGGAAACCCACTGGGTGACCTTGGGCAAGTCACATGCTCTCAGCATCAGGGGAAGACAGTGACAAACCTCTTCTAAACAAATGCTGCCAATAAAACCCAGTGATAAACTTGCATTAGGGTTGCAAGTTGGAAAGGATGCGAAGGCATACAGCAAATGACTACAGTTCAAGAAACTGGAGGAAGAAATGCCACATCCTAGGCCGTATATGGAAGCATTTCAGGAACTCAGACTTCAGTTATGTCCAGCAAAGGTCAAAAGAAATCTGTAGTCAGATTAAGTACATGGTTTCTTCAAATTTAGGAGTTTATCACACAGGAGGCAAAGCACCCAAATCCCGTGGATAAATGGGTTTTAAATCCAGAAAATATCCTGCAAAAGCGGGATTGTTTTTAGACACATCGGGCTAATTGAGCATTAATACATTAACCTGTGCAGAAAGTGGGCAAAATCGTGCTGCTTTGTACTTTTCAGATTTTCCCAAAAGTAAAAAGCAGCATGATTTTGTGACTTTCTGCATGGAATAATGTTGCGTTAATGCTCAATTAGCCCGACGTTGTCAGAAAACAATCCCACTTTTGCAGGATATTCCCGGATTTAAATCCCGTTTATCCACAGGATTGGGCGTTCCCTCCTGTGTGATAAACTTATATAAGAGGAAGCTCATTATTCAAATTAGATGTCTAGGAGAGGAAAACTGTTACCTCCTTTATCGAAAGGGCACTGGTAGAAGTTAATAGCTAACTTATACCTGAGAAACGATCACTTGAAATAGGCTGATCCCTGGGCAGCATTCTATCCCATATTAAGCAAGGGGGCAGTAAAATGGTGGTTAAGTTTTCCACTCTCAAAGTGGTAATTTGTGGACAAAGTGGGGATTTCAGTCCATCCAAATGTTGTTGAGAACAGGGAACAAGATGATGGCATTTAATTCTTAATTTAATCAGTATGTAGTTCAAGTAAAGAGTCAATGTGATGTAGTGGTTTGGGTGTTGGACTAGCACGCTAGAGAATAAGGTTCAAATCCTCACTTGGTCATGGAAACCCACTGGGCAAATCACACTCTCAGTCACAGGAAAGCAATAGGAATCACATTATAAACAAATCTTGTCAAGAAAACTCCATGACAGGTTTGCCTTGCGATTATCATAAATCATGACTTTAAGGCACACAATAACATGGTTCAATTTTTTTATACATGAGGAGAAAAATGGAATGCTGGATGTGGGAGTGGGTTGTGAAAAATCTTCCAGCAATGAGAGAAAAGGCACTCCTGAAATTATCATGGACACTTTCTTTCATATTGGATGGGTCTGCCTGGAAATCACTAAAAAAAAAAAAAAAAAAAAAGGTCTGGGGCTAATACATGTGTCAAATGATGTTCAAACATAGTGTGAAACAAGGCACTCTGGACATACTTTTTCCTTTTAAAAAAATCTTCCACAATATGTAAGGCAAATCCTTGGCTTTCAAAAATAGGTAATGTGACTGACATCCTTGGTTTAAATTAAAACTAGACCTCATGTTCTGCAGTAATAACAGACAGCTGTGTATGTTCAGTGGCATTCTAATTTGATTACAGTACATTTTTGAGGAAAAAAGATGAAAAATGTTGTGAAATCAGAATAGGCCACTGAATATAGGCAGATGCCATCCCTGTTCTCTCCTTTGCTTTTATATACAGTAGAGCGTGAACTTTAGTTTTAATTTAACTGGGGCTCTGAACGCTCCACTGTCTATTTTGTCCTTACACTAGCACCTCTTCCTCAGCTGGGTTTAACTTGGGGCACCAGGGCCTGAAGAAGGTTAAGGAGGAAAGTGCCAAAGTAGGCTTACTGTTGAACATAAACAAAACAAAAATAATGACCATGGAAGATCTACAAAACTTCATCCTAAATATGAGTCAAAGAGTTCTCATAACTTAGATCAAATATTGATCAGAATGGAGACTGCAGTCAAGATATCAGAAGAAGACTAGCATTGGGAAGGGCAGTTATGAAAGAATGGGACAAGATTCTAAAGTGCAAAGAACAATAAAGTGCTCAGAACAATAAAGTCAGGATAGTCCAAGCCATTGTATTTAGGCATTAGATATGAGAGCTGGAGAGTGAAAAAAGATGGCAGGTAGGAAATCAACCCATCTGAGATATGCTGCTGGAGAAATGCTGAGGATCCCATGGATGGCCAAAAAGATAAATGGGTCCTGGAAGAGATCAAGCCCAAACTTTCCATTGAAGCCAGAATGGCCAAATTGAGTTGGCCACATCATGAGGAAAAAGGAATCACTAGAATAGACAATAATGCTAGGAAAGGTAGGACTTTTATCACATGGGGAAAATCAGTGAATTAAAAAGGCATTTTCCTGGGGCAGCTGTGTGAGCGTGGCACATGTGTCGAGATTGGAGAGGATTTCCCTATGAATGAGTTGTTGCTGGAGCATTCCTGGTTCTTCTCGGGATAAGTCTTCTCAGATCACGATGTGTTTGAAAATCTTTGCTGCGAATGCGTCCCTGTCCTGGGAAAATGTCCCCCCCCCCCGATTTCCCCCATGTGATAGTCTCTGTAGAAGGCAGTAGAAAGAGAGAAAGACCACATGCCAGATGGTTAGGCTCAATCAGGGAGACTGGGTCTGAACCAACAGGACCTGAGCAGAGAGGTGGAGGAAAGGGGGTCTTGGAGAGCTCTCATCTACAGAGTCATAGAGGTTGACTAGAAGACAATTAACAACAACAAACCATGGCCTAAGAAAACCCTATACAGTTCACTGTGTTGTCCTAAGTTAACAGGCAACTTGAAGGCACACACACACAGAGGGCAGGGGTGAGGAATGAGCATGTAACATCTAAATGGCCTAAAAGCACCAGATCTTAATCTGATCTTAGAAGCTAAGCAGGGTCAACTCTGGTTAGTCCTCAGATGGGAGACAAATCAAAGATGCTGTATGCAGGGCGACCAGATGTCCTTCTTTTCCAGGACACATCCTACAATTCAGCCATCTGTCCAGGTCATTCCAAAATGTCCTCCATTTTGAGCATTACAAAGTAGCATGAATTTATGAGTGTTTTCCAATTTTATTTGATTATGCCCCCCATTTTTCTTGAATGTCCTACATCCTCAGGTGCCTTGTTCTCCTTGGCCGCTAGGAAATCTGGTCACCCTGACTGTAGGCTATATTTCAGAAGAAGGAACTGCCAAAACTATCTCTTGAGTCTTCCTCGCCTAAGAAAACTCTATGGGCCCCCTATAAGTGATTTGAAGGCATATATATACACACACAGGGGACGGGTGAGAAGATGCCATAATGTATGTAGGTATGCCTCAATGTAAAGGCACCAGATCTCTGTCTAATCTTGGAACCTAAGCAGGGTCAGCCCAGGTTAGTCCTTGGATGGGAAACCAACAAGGAATACCAGGCACTGTAGGCTATATTTCGGAGGAAGGAACTGGCAAAACCACCTCTTGAGTCTTCCTCGCCTAAGAAAACACCATGAAGTTCATGAGGCCGCCCGCCATAAGTGACTTGAAAGCAGGGATGAGCTCAGCCTCGAAGGGAGCTGCCATATATAAATGCCCTAAAGCATTTGGCCAACATGGGACTATTGGCCAACATGGCTGAGGCTTCTGGGAGCATATATAGGCTGTATTTCAGAGGAGAGAACTGGCAAAACCACCTCTGAGTCTCCCCTGCCTAAGAAAGCCATTGAGGGCCCAGCCTGAGCGCCGGGCGCTCCGAGCCCTTCTTGGCGTTGCTCCGGCGCAGCGTTCCACGGCGACGGCGGCGGCGGCGGCGGCGGCGGCGGATCCTCCGGGGCGCCCCGGCCTCCTCAGCGCCCTCAGGCCCGGTCCATGCATGTGCCCCCCGGAGGCCCTCCGCGACCTCCTCCTCCGCCGGCGCCCGGAGCTCCTGCTGTGGGCCAGGGCGGCTGCGGCGGCGGGCGAGGGCGGGGGGCGAGGGCGGTCGAGCCGTCGTCTCCTGGCTTGGGCCGTGGTCGTGATGTCCAATAGGGGCAGCAACGCCGGCCCTTCCGCCTCCGCCTCCACCTCCGCCCGCCAGCCGCAGCCTCCTCCTCCTCCTCCCCAGGCTCCGCCGCGCGGGGCCTTCCCCGAGGCCGAGTTTGTGGCCGTTTGCCGGGAGCTGGCCCGCTCGAGCAAGGCCCCCGCTGAGGCCTCCTGGCAGCTCATGGCCGACTCCCTGGGCTTCAGCATCTACCGCCTCCGCGACGAGGTGCGCCCGAAGCGCCGCCACCCCGTTATGGAGGCTGGCCTTGGGAGGGAAGGGGGAGGTCGCCTCAGAAACCGCCGAGGAGCAGGACAAAATGGGGCCCGTCCTTCTCTCTCTCTCTCTCATTCCTTCTGCCTGAGGGACTTGTTACCATAGCGATGGCTGCTGCCTTCAGGGGACGATAGAGAGGGCCTTTGGGAGACTTGTGGTTCTTGTTGGGTGCCTTCGAGTCGTTCCCGACTTATGGGGACCCTAAGGCAGTGGAGCTATCACAGGGTTTTTCTTGGCAAGGTTCTTCAGAGGGTTTTTTTTTTTCCCATGGCCATCCTCTGAGGCTGAGAGAGTGTGACTTGCCCGACCCAGTGGGTTTCCATGGCCAAGCAGAGATTCGAAGCCTGGCCCAGCGCTCAAACCACTACAGCACAGGTTGTTGTTGACTGCCCTCAAGTCAAATTATGGCTAGGCTGGCCATGGGTCCAAAACACACTGCAGAAATAATCCAGTTTGAGACCGCTTTAACTGCCCTGGCTCACTGCTAGGGAGTTCTGGGAATTATGTAGTTTTGTCAGACATTGACTCAGGGCCACTGTGGTTCCTTGCCTGAGGTTTCAAGTTAAGAATTGGAAGATCCATCCATCCGTGGATCCATCCATCCCGTCTTTAAACAGAGGTTGGATGGCCATCTGTAGAGGTTGCTTTGATTGTGAATTCCTGCACGGCAAGGGGTGGACTGGATGGCCCTTGAGGTCTCTTCCAACGATTCTGTGGTTTATATCCCGCCTTTCTCCCAGACTGGGAGTCAAAGCAGTTCACAAAAAGGCAGAAAATACAATAAAAACAAATATAGTTTTTAAAAATTCCAAATCTAAGATTCAACTAGTGTTGAACAACAAGATAATTAAAATCCATTTAAGCTCTAAAACAAAGATGTAGAAGTGCAGAAAAGAAACTCACCCCATCTTCCATGGGACAACATCACTTCTAGGGCTGCCGGATCATTTTCCAGATTTGAAGACACAGCTACCCCTGAATATGTATCCTCTTGATGTGTCCTCTTCCTCTTTTCCTACTGCCGTCTACCTTACCAAGCTTTATTAGCTTTTCTAAAGAGCCATGTGTTGTCATGATATGTCCAATGCATAACAGCCTCATTTTAGTCGTCTTGGTTTATGGGGAAGATTCAGGTTTAATTTGCTCCAGGACCCATTTATGTGTCTTTTTAGCTAACCACAGTATCTGCAGAACTCCCTTCCAGCACCACATTTCAAACCAGGTGATTTTTCTTGTCTGCTTTCTTACTGTCTAGCTTTCACAACCATAATTACAGGGGTTTTGATTGTGTCTTCCTGTATGGCAAGGGATTGGACTAGATGGCCCCTGGGGTCTCTTCCAGCTCTATGATTCTGTGAGCTACGACTCCACTTTTTTCTCCAAGGAGCTCAAGGGTGTGACCTACCTAATTCCTCATACTGACAATCCTGTGGAGGTTTGGTTATTTGGAACTGCCCCAAGATGTCACCCACCAAGACAGCTTTGTGGGTCAGAGGAAGATTTGATACCTAAGTCTTCCTCTGATCCAAGTCCAATACTTTAGCCATTTATTATTTATAAGATAGGATGGAGATAGAATAAGGCTGCCAACAACTATGGATGCTTGAATCCATGGATGAAATACTCCTGTAGCACTAGATACACAAGTCACAATTCCAGACACTTCACATTCCTTGTCTATTCTCCTAGGGAAGGTTCAAGTTCCTGAAAGGAAGAGACTCAACAAGTACAGTTTTCCCTGACTGTGATATGAGTATGATATGGTATGACTATGGCCGTGGTATGGGACTCTTACTAGGAAGAAAGTGTCTTGGCATAGGGCCATGAGATGGGCTGAAGCTGCCAAAAAGAGGGGTAAACCTGTTTATAACTTCCCAGTACTAAACTCTGGGCAACAGAGTGCCCCCCACTCTATGACAGCCCTTGAGGTATTTAAAGAGTGTCTTCTCTTCACCAAAGTGAACATGCCCAGCTCCTTCAACCTTTCCTTAGATGTTTCATTCTCCATACTTCTTATCGTTGTTGCCCTTCTCTGAATATGTTCCAACTTGTCTATATCTTTAAAATAAGGTACTCAGAACTGAATGCAGTACTCCACATAAGGCCTGACCAACATAGAATATAGTGGGACTATTACTTCCCTCAGTTGGGAAACTAAGCTTTTATTAATGCAGGCTAAAATAGCATCCACCGTCTTTGCTGCAGCATCACATTGCTGGTTCATGTTCAATTTATTATCAATAATCTCAAGGTCTTTTTTGTGTGTAGTATTATAGAGGTAAAGGTATTTCCTGTTGACAAGGTTGTCAAGTCGTGTCTGACCACAGGGGGGCGTACTTATCTCCATTCCTAAGCCAAAGAGCCAGCGTTGTCAGGGACTGCTCTCTGATCATGTGGTCAGCATGACTGCACAGAACGCTCTTTACCTTCCCACCAAAGTGGTACCTATTTATCTACTTGCATTTGCATGCTTTTGAACTGCTAGGTTGGCAGAAGCTGGGACTAGTGACAGGAGCTCACTCCATCATGCAGCTCCCAGCCTTGAATTGCCAGCCTACCAATCTTGCAATCAACAGAGTGAGCACCTTCACTACTTGAGCCACTGCATCCTATAAGGACTATTCACATCCTATGAGTGTGTTTTTTGTGGCTTAATGCAGAATTTTGCATTTTCCTCTATGTTGTCTTGAAAGAACAGCTTCTTGTCTCATGAACATTCTGCTTCTGTCCTTCCATCTTTCAAGACCTTGGGGACCCTGTGAACTTGCAGTTTCTATTTTCGTTTAGTTTTCCGCTTCCCAGACCTGAGATGAGAAGAGAGAGAGCTCTAACAGCTGGACTTTGTCTTGGCTAACCGTGGGGTGCACCACAGATGTCTTGTTTTTCTTTCCACTATTCTCTTTACTTTTAGGGATGTTCATTGGGACAAAGTTTAAGAACCTGAGTAGATGGCAAAACTGAATCCTTGTTTCAAGGTTTGTTTTTTTTGTAAGATTCATGAGTGTGTGTGTGAGAGAGAAAGCAGGATGCCCACAGTGTAGCCACAGAGATACCCCCCTGTCTTTTGCTATGCAATTTGTGTCCTTGGTAGCTGTACGTTTTTTTAAAAATCCTTCCATTTGGTTCTCTCCTTAATCCCCCACAGAGCCTATTGAAATAGTGTAGGGAGTGGTGTGGACTTGAGAATAAGAAGATTCAAAATACCCATTTCCCTAAAACCCAAACATTATTTGAGGGAGTTTGCCTTTTAGAAGAGTTCTATTTATTGCACATTTATCTCTTAAGTTTCTCCTTCACATTTTTTTCCATTTAATGATTATTTATTTTCCAGGAGAAAAGAGAACTGGAGAACATACTTGTCTCATCCGTTGTAGGCTAGTGAGTTCCAATAAGATTTGGGATCTTAGAAATTATTGTTTACTGTGTAACATTGATCCATACCTTTGGAGTTTTTATTATTGTTATTATTTTTTAAAAACCTCTCTCCTCGTCTCCCAAAGGGGCTTTGATTGCTTGAAAACAAAACCTCAGAAACATGAAAAGCTTTTACATTTTGTAAACAAAGAACAGGGAACCAAGACCAACATTCTTCACAGAATTCTCACTACCTTTGCCTCATCTATCTCAGTCTCTCTAGTTTCTCTCTCGCCTAGACATTCTTTCCAGCTACTCTTATAACTCTGTACTAAATCAGACAAATTTTATCTGCAGTCCAGTTTTCTCCCATAGGGATAGCTTTATGGTAGCCCATGTGCTAGTGCCAGAGTGGGAATCAAGGGAGTCTTTCATGTTGCTGAACTGCAAGAGCCAGCAGCCCTAGTTAGCTTAGCTGATGGCAAGGAATGCTGGGAACTCAGCAACATCTGGAGGGCTACATGATTCCCACACCCATACTAGTATCTGGCAAACAGTAGTGTCCAAGGTCATCCCTATTCTGTTGAATCATTGCTTACAAAATGCTGCGCCTTTAAGGGGCAGCAAAAGGCCAGCCCAAGAGCCAGCGCCTTTCGGCACAGCTTGTCTGTACACTGTGCCGGGACAGCATTCTGACGCCGCAAACTGTGCGTAGGGGCGCATGGCGTCGGGGTAGGGTTGGGGCAGCTGGTGTGCGGCTGCTCCTTCCCAACTCCACCCCCAGGCTGGCCCTTTTGGCCGGGCTGCAGCGCCCCTAAGTCACCCTGTTATCAGCTGCCCTGCTCAGGTCTCCCAGAGTCAGGGTAATGGCTTTCTTGATTGAGTCTATCCACCTGTAATGCTGTCTTCCTCTTTTTCTACTGCCTTCTACCTATCCAAAAGTTGGTTTTATTTTATTTTTATCCTGCCTTTCTCCTAGCACACGATCCAAAGCAGCCCACAGACATTTAAAAAAATTTAAAGACTTAGTACAAAAATTAAAAGAGAATTAAACCACATTTTTAAAAACAGATGTCAAAATATATTTTAAAACATGTTTATGACATAATAAAATAGGAACTCAACATCCTCTACTAAAAGCTGCTTCTGCTGCAAGAAATTAAAAACCAGATGCCTGCCTTATTAAAAAGACCTCACCTGATGGTAGAAAGACAGCGGGGAGGAGTCCAACTGGAGTTTCACAATTTAGAATTGTCTGATGAAGTCCCCAGTCTTTTAGATCTTTGAGTACCTATCTGAACATATGTGTGTAGACTGAATTATTTTATGTCATTCTGTCATCTTGAATTAAGCTAACAACTGGACCAGGGCACCTTATAGGTGACCAGAAGCATAACCAAATGTAAAGTATAACCACTGTTGGTGCTTATATGTTTTCTTGTTATTGAGTCCAGGTGAACATGGTGATGTGAAGGTTTTAGATGAATGCAAACTGATAGACTGTGCATGAACATCAAATGACACTGTATAACAAAGATCAAAAACAATGCAGCAGAATTGGCACAAAATATAATTAAGAAATTCTAATTTCCTGAGGTCAGTTACACTTTCCCATATTTGAAAGGCAGCATTTGGACCTTACTTGGATGAGAGAGTAGTGTGATGTCATCTCATGGCTGAAGCTGTATGCCATGTCCAGGGCAGAGTGAGATAGTATGGTTATAAACACATGCTAGCTGCACTTGATGTGCAATAATATGATCCCCACTTAACTGTGTGGAAGTGCAGTTCTCACACTGCTTCTGCTTTAGAACAGAGAATTGGCCACCTCAGCAGGGCACTTTGCCTTGATGTGTTGCTGAAACCTTGCTGGCTTACTGGTCAAAAGGAAATCTTGGTGGACAGCCTCTGCTCAGAGACAGCATGATTCAAGTAGTTGGCAGAGTAACTTGGAAGTAGATTCTGATGCAGGCAGGAAGCCCAGTTTTTCACCAACTGAAGTGCTATCAAAATTGGCCCATGTGTTTGTTGGTATGCTTGAAGGTTCACAGTGACATACATTTTATGAACTGTCCAGATACATAGAGCAGGAGATTGAATAATTGGCCTTCAGAAGTAACATGTTTTAAATGGAAGGTTAGCCTAGTATCGTAATGCTTTCTAGTAAGCAAATGCTGAGACTAAAAAAATAATCAATAACAAATTCACAGGTCGTTTGAAGCAGGAAGGGCAAATGTCAGTGTTTCAGGATCTGCTTTGTTTTGTATTAGAATATTAAGATCCAGCAAATGGAGTCAACTGTACAATAATGTCCATGTTTGCTGATCATTTGCTAAGAAATAAGGAACAAGGTTCCTCTGAGAACATGCTCAGCCAAGGATTTTGTGACCAATATGAGAAGCAAGAACACAAAGTCCTTTAATACAAAAATTGCCTAAGTGTTCTTGTTGAGCCAACTAGATTTAGGAGGCTTTTTAATTCTTGCAATCACATGCCCTCTACCATCCCAGTTTGTCAGGGACAGTCCCAAGTAATTATGTCATCCCACTTGTTCTGCTGCTTTTAAAATGTCCCAGTTTCTCTCTCCTCCTCCCACTTTCCTTCTTTGTCCTTACTTCCATTGGTGTAAACTGAATTCAAAGTGCAAAAATAGTTTTGGTTCAATTAACTCAGCATGGAGAAGAGAAGAGGGGAAAGAATTTTGCCCTTCCTGATAGGTTCAGACAAAAGCAAACTGCTGCAAATTGTGTGTTCCCCCTCAGTAATGTTTGCCATCCTGACCACACTCTAATGTTGCTTGGTCACATGTGTCCTGGTTGTCATCCATGAAATGTTGGAGGACACGCTAACTTAGTATCAGAATTCTTTGTTTTGCCTGAAAGGTGTCGTAGTAGATCCTGGCCTATCTTCTGACCACTACTGATTATATATGTAATCTCTTTCTACCTCTTTAACAGTTACCCACCTCTGCTTTAGCACCTTAAACCAAATGGTTTAGGGTGCTAAAGCAGAGGTGGGTAACTGTTAAAGAGATAGGTGGTCATTCCACTCTTCACGAAAGTTTTTTTGCCAATGTACAACCTGTTTCAGCCCAAAAAATCAGCCCAAAATGCAACGTGCAAGTGACTGTAAATCACTTGCAGTTGCTCTTCGGGATTTTTCAGTCAGTTTTTGGTACGTTGGGGGCAGGGGTTCAATGCATAGTGTGTCTCCTGCTGACATTTTGGGACAGTTTCAATGTCATTTTGCCCCTCATATTAATGGGGGAATCTGAGGAGTTAGGAAGACTGGTGTGTGTGTGTGTGTGCGCGCGCACAAAAAGAGGAATCACACTTTCTTTGCCCTGCTGCAAGATGTGATTCCTTTTGAAACAAAAATAATATTGGCATTTGTTTCAGCAAGACATTAGAATACACTGGCAAGCTGCTCATGTAGCTTTACTGTAACTGACTCAGTAATTTGGAGTTACACTATGTAATGTATGATTATAGATGTTAGATTTCATAGGTTTTCTCTCTCTCTCCCTCTCTTCAAATTTATCCTTCATTTTAATTTGGGACTGGTATGCTAAGTCTATGGTAGACAGGCACTTTTCATTAATGTGGTATATGGGAGTGTATTTCTCTGATGCCCTTTCTCATGCTTTGCACAAGCTTCTTTCTTCCTTGCAGAAAGTATGCTATAGAGAGAAGAATGTTAGTGACAGTGTCACATGCAAGAAAAAGCCACCCTTGAGAATTTAGAATGAAATCCTGCTTCATCATTGTCAATGTGATGACATTTGAAGAGTGGCTCTGCAGGACTGGTGAAGATCTCTAGAGGTCCTGCTGTCCTTCCTAATCCTAGGATGTCAGACAGTCCCTCCTCTGGCCACCACTATTCCTATAGTAGGAGTAAATCATTTATGTTTTATAGGTTAGCAAAGGTCAGCATTCTGGTACCCTTGTTCATGAGAATCAGAACTGAAGTCACTGAATGGGAAGACATCACCACAATTCAGAAATCTCAAGGGGCTCTCCCCTCCCAGTTCTCTGGAATTAGTGGCAAGAAGACTCTTTTTGATGGTGAAATGGGTCTGCCTATTTGCTCCTAAAAGGATCTTACCAGAGAGGGGGTTGGGCTTCAAGAACAAGCATACTCTAATCTCATGTGCTGCCATTTCCTCATGAATTTTCATGGTCTTAGAGTACTGGTGATGTAGTGGTTTCAGTATTGGACTAGGACTCTGGGAGCCCAGGGTTCAAATCCCAGTTCAGCCATGGAAACCCACTGGATGACTTTGGGCAAGGCCCGCTCTCTCAGCCTCATAGGATAGCAATGGCAAACCTCCTTTGAAGAAATTTGCCAAGAAAACCCCATGATAGTTCACAGCCTTAGGGTTGCCATAAGTCAGAAATGACTTGAAGACATACAACAACAGACAAAGAGTACTAAATATTTCTTATCCGCCACCCAAAGTATAAGAAACAAAGATAATATAATGAATAGTTTTACAGCAGGGGTGGGCAATCATGGCAGGTCCAAGGGTCAACTTCAGCCCCTGGGCTCTTCTTGGAGTCTCACAGACTGCCAAAAGTGTGTGTGTGGGGGGGGGGGGG
>CM034703.1:176434508-176454335 GCA_020142125.1 Phrynosoma platyrhinos
GGGGGGGGGGGGATGGAAAACAAACTCAAAACCTGGAAGTGACTAACAATCTATTTCTCATTTTGAAAAGAAAGGCTTTAAAAATACTAAATAGTAAAGCAAGGGGTGCAACCCATTAAATATGAATAGTCTTTCCTGGAGGCTTCCAAGCAAGGCAATTCACCCTTTGTGGCTCAAGAAATCTGGAAGAGTTGAGGGCTACAAAAATGGGGGGGGGGGGGGGGGGCATGTGATCCCCGGACTGGACTTTGTCCACTCCTAGTTTATAACATCCAAATACAGGAGGTAATGTGGCCCATCATTGTTCTGCGGCATGTTTTGTTTTGTTTTTTTAATATGGATGTGGACTGACAATTGAAGAAAAAGTAAATATTTTCTGTTGTATTTGACTATATTAGCAGTTACCTCAAGGAGATATAAATATATGTAGCTAAGAACACTTTATATACCTTTGTTACCGTTAACATTGGATCGACTATACAATAGTTCCAGGCATTTACTAGTCTGACCCACCTGTTTGGGAAGCAAATAGAAATCTTTTTGTTGACCTGAGCAGGTTTGGGAAGGCATTCCAGTAAGAAGATTTTAGGATATTATCTTTGCTAAGAAAGTGTAGTTGTAATAAATCATTGTATTTTGTTGTTGTACAATTTAGAAAAGGTAGAGACAGAAATGGCCACAATTTAAAGGAGGATGGGCATAGAGTAGAGTGCCATGGTCCATGCTGGAATACTTATATGAATCAGATAGTAACACTTAGTAATGCTGATGATGTTCACAGACAAAAGGCTAGCAATATGCTCCCCCCTCCAAACCAAGCACCATTATCCTGGCCTGAACCTCTTCCATTGCAAAATATTTGAAATTAACAATGGGAGATATTTTGAACAGTCTTAATGAGATAGTTTCCTTCCTTCTCAGGCTTTCCTTCCTCTTGAATGGCAATATTTTATTCAAATATTTCCCAAACAGGTGCCTCCCCAGTGTTTTGGACTATCACCCTTCCAGTCCCAAACAACATGGCCAACATTCAGGGAGGATGTTGTGTAAAACATCTGGGAAGGTACCTCCTTAGAGCAATCTGTGAATCCTTATTGGACAAGTTGGGGCATGTAGGACAATTCCTGAGTCTTCAAGTCACCATCTTCCCCACCCATACGGACCCCACATCCCCACATATTTCTCTGAAATATCAGATTGCTCAATAGAGACATTTGCAAGGCCTGCAAACCAATGAGAGTAAAGATCAGCTGTTTAAATATGAAGGAATAAGTCATTCACAAGTAATTGATGTATATTTGGGTACATGTATCTCCATTGCCAGAATTAGTTTTTGAAGTGGCATTGTAAAATAGGGAGAGCATGTAATGTCTTATAACAAAATGTTGTATAAGTCATGCTGTATCTTTATTTAAAATATTTCCTTTATTCTTAGAATGTTGGGTTTATAAATGCCCTAGCCTAGATGATAGCAATGAAGGATAATGTGTTTAATGGATACAAAAGTCTATGATCACACAATTCTAGTAGACATTTAATATAGATTGCATTATTAGATTTAATAAATTACTCTAGGTGGAAAAGGGTGCTTCTGTTGATATGGGAGCCACTATTCATTTTTTAAAATTCTCTCAGTGAGAATTCTTTGTATCAGGCTTGAAAGTATTGTGGTTGTGCTGATGGTAATACTAACTGGAGTGAAAAAATTATTTTAGCTCAAAAAGTCACATTTCCTTGGTGGGGACCCCAAAGAAATTATAAGATTGCTTCAACTGGTGCATGGGCTGGTTTGTGGAATTTCAATATAAAAGGCTTGTATATATACAACATTATATGTGATTAATGTTACAGTTGAACATTACTATAGGAGACTAAACCTTGCTGTAGTTTCTTTTGAAGGATCAAGATTTACAATATGTTAATATATTTTACATGCAAATAAAGCCACCATTTCATGATAGTCTCTAATCTGATCAACACCTGATTTGTATGTAGGATGTACACATATGTTTAAAAAAGGAAGGGGAAACAATAGAGTGTACACATCCAGTTTTGTATGGGATGAATTTCTTTCAGCTAACTGGTTGATTTTAAGTCATACATTTGTAGATTGTTTGGACAAGATCCTTGGAGAGGTTGAGCCAATACATGTGTGATAGACCCTTGTTCTTCCTGGCCAGAAGGGAATTGGCTGAGTGGGTGAAGAGAGTAGTCAACCCCTCCCTAAAACAAGGCAGCATCCCAACTTGTCTAAAGGAGCCAGTTGTGAGGCCTTAGTTGAAAAATTTCTCTATAATGGATTATTATTGGCCAGTGTCCGACATATCATTTTGGGCAATGTACTGGTGCATGTGGTAGCCTCCCAACTCCAGGGATTACAAGATAAAACAGATTATCTAGATCCTCTATCAATCTGATTTCAGGCTTTGGGACAGAGACAGTCTTGGTAGCCTTGGTGTATAACCTATGTAGAGAATTGGACAGGGGGAGTATGTCTCTCTTTGTTTTGCTAGACCTCTCAGTGGCTTTCAATACCATTGACCATGGTATTCTTTTGGGATGGCTAGGATGGGACTTGGAGGTACTGTTTCACAGTGGCCCATTTCTTCCTGAAGTGGCAAACCCAGAAGATGGTATTGGGAACTTCCGTTTGTCCCCCTGCTATTGACCTGTAGGGTCCCTCAGGATTCTGTTTTGTTCCCCAAGGTATTTAACATATACATGAAACTGCAGGGAGAGGCCATTTGGAGTTGTGAGTACAATGCGATCAATATGCTGATGACACCCAACTCTGCTATTCCTTTCCCCCACAATCCAAATGGGTTGTCCTGATCCACTATCTGTGTCTGTCATCAGTAATGGACAGGATGAAGGCAAACAATTGAAACTTAATCCAGACACAGCAGAGGTTCATCTGGTCAGTTGGAAGGCAGATCAAGGAATAGGGGTTCAGTTTGTGTTAGATGTGGTTATACTCTCCCTAAAGACACAGGTTTGCAGTTTGGGTGTATTCCTGGACTCAGCTTTGAACTTGGAGACCCTAGTTTCTCTAGTGACCAGGAGTGCTTATGCACATTTAAAGCTTGTATGCCAACTATGCCCATTCCTTGAGACAATGGATTTGGTCATGATGCTACATGCCTTAGTTACATCTGGTTAACAGTACTGTAATATTCTCTACTTGGGGCTGCCTTTGACGAATTTTCAGAAACTTCAGCTGGTCCAAAGAGCTACAGCCAGACTTGGGCAGTTTACAGTGAACATACAGCATCTCTGTTGAAACAGTTCTACTGTCTGCCAGTTTGTTTCCAGGCTCAATTCAAAGTCCTAGTTATGACCTATAAAGCCCTATATGGCTCCGGTCCATACTATTCGGCAGACCATTATGAACTGGCTCAGGCTCTGAGATCATGAGAGAGGACCTTCTCAGTTTCTGTTCATAGACTGTGGAACTTCCCAGGGAAGCCAGAATGGTGCCCTCCTTATTGTTATTCTGTCAGCAAGTTAAAACCTTTGCATTCAGACAGGCTTTTTCAAACAGAAGGTTTTTTAAAAGAATGGGCTAGAGGTGCTGTATCATTTTAACTGAACTGTTTTTAACAGCATTTTATCTTTTTTACTGTATTTTACTTTTTAAGCTAGAGTGTGAATTGTTTTAATATTGTAAAAAGTTTTAATTCTATTTTAAGGTACATTTTTGTAGTTTTTAATTGTATTGTTCTTTTAAATTGTGAGCTGCTTTCAACTTTTAGGGAGGATTTAGGGGGGAAAATGGGATATAAATATTTGATGGTGATGGTGATGATGACAGGGATGTGTGTTGATTGTAGCCCCTCTTCCATCTACCAGTATATTGGACATCACTTAAGGAATTTATTCCTTTTGCAGAAACTTGCATATCTCTGCCTTTTCTGTTTCTTTCTCCAGAAATTGAATGAAACTTCATAGTTTTGAAAAGGAGAGTTATTTCACAACCTGCAATCAAGTTCTTTTATGCAATGGGTTAATTTACTTCTTTAGGATAAACATCACAAATCACTTTTTATATGTTTGTGCATATTGTTGATGCAAACATGTTTAAGTGGGACAAAAGCAGAAAGGTATAAAGAAACAATTTAGCCACTGTTAGTGTTAACAAGCGTTTGAAGAAAAGCATTGCACTCCTGATTCTCCCACTGTTTCCCTCTGCTTTCTCTGTTTCTTTCTCCAGAAATCTGGACTATATGAATATAAGATCTATGGAACACTTGATGATTGTTCTCCAGAGCTATGCGCTGATGTTTACATGGATTTAAACTACAGAATAAATTGGGACCAGTTTCTTAAAGGTTAGTAAATAACTTAGGGGTGTCATTAGAAAGGATAAATATCATTTTTATTGTTCACATTTTTCTCTTGTCCATCCACCAACCATGATCTTTTCCTAAGATTCTTGTTCATAAGTATTTCTGATGCACACCCCCCCCCCCATAAGATGAACAGTCCAGGAGGACCTGCTTCAGATTTGCATATCTTATTTATGGAGTATTTCTGAAAGGATGGTCATTTATTTGTGTTAGATGCCTTGAAAAACTGATATGAAATTATATAATTGTTTGCACAGCATGAAAAACCAGGGATCCATGAAAGCTGAGTCTTGTCACGAACATGTAGAATGCTGTTGCATGCTGCTTGATGCCTGGACTTTACTCCACGTTTGCTTTATATTGTCATCTGACAGCAGGCTGCTTCTCTTTGGTTTGTTCTTTCTCCAAAACAAAATAAAGGATATAGGGTTTGTTCTTGACTTGTTTTTCACCGGGATGCTGCTTACTCACAAGGAACCTGAGTTCCCATGAATCCTTCACTTGTTGTATCTTCCAAATTGCTCCCTGTGTGTGTCAGTTTCTGAACAGCCTCTTCTTGTTTCAGCACTGTTCTCATTGGTTTATAGGAAATTAGCACCAGCACTTAAAGTACTTTCTTCTCCATAGGTGCTACATCCAGGGAGTGGCAGATCTAGTGTTTATACTCTCATTTTTTTGATTTATTAGATTGTTAGATAATGTCTAGCTGTGGACCATATTATCAGTATCTTTTCTCATTTTTGTCCAGTTGAATTAAGATAATTAGAATACGTTTAAGTACTGTATAAGGAAGGCAACAAATACTAGGTGGTGTAGGCTGTATTTCACAGGAAGGAACTGGCAAAATCACCTCTGAATATTCCTTGCCTAAGAAAACTCTGGTTCAAAACACACTGCAGAAATAATCAAGTTTGAGACCACTTTAACTGCCCTGGCTCAATGCTAGGGAATTCTAGGAACTGTAGTTTTGCGAGACATTTAGCCTTTTCTGTCAGAGAGTTTTAGTGCCACAATATACTACAAATCCCAGGATTACTTAGCTCTGAGCGAGGGCAGTTAAAGCAGTCTCAAACTTGATTATTTCTGCAGTGTGTTTTGGACCTTGTGAAATCAATGGTGTCACTATAAATCAACAGGTGACTTGAAGGCACACACAAACAAGGGAATGAAACTCATCCAAATTAGGGATGTGGGAGGACCAAGACCCACCAAATTCAAATTCTTCCAATTTTTGGCAGAATTCCTCCTGTGTCTTGCTTGAGCTCAAGCCCAGTATCATTTTAGGTGAAATTAAATGGCAATTTAGGCACATGTGAAATGGAGAAATACATTGAATTCTGCTGGAACTTATTTAATTTCTGTTGGAATTCCATCATGGTTTAAATGAGCAGGACTTGTGTGTTTGCCTCATGCCATTTTCGATTAAATTAACCTAAAACTGATAAGGATAAAACAAAGGTTCACCACTGTTATGCCACAGTTTTTGTGTGCATCAGGAGTGGGAGTTAGGAGGCCCTCCAGATGCTGTTTGACTGCAAATTCCAACAGGCTTAGCCAGGATAGCAAATGGTGAAGAATGAGAAGCCCTGAAAAGCCAAGGATGGGGGCAGAGGCTGCCCCACGCCTTGGCCCCAATGCACCCTTTTGGCAACTGGCTCTGCCTGTGCAGAGGCTGGGCCAGGAGGACATCATCAGAGCGCTCACTGTGTGCAACGGCGGGTGCTCTGATGACATCCTTGGGAAGGGGTTGGGCCGTCCGGCGTCCGGCTACCCCTTCCCTTCCCTGGCTGCAGAGCCCCTAAGATAAGGAGTAGAACCATCACAACTTGGATGAGGACATTTTGATGGCAATGAGACTGGGCCTTCTGAGTAACTGCCCCAGTGTTTTAGAACACTTTATCCATCAAACATGAATAAGCTGCTTCCTGGATAACTTTAGTCAGTTGATAGATATTGTTTTATTCCAGCTGGCCTTAGTACTCTAAATAAGTTAATTGTTACGCTTTTGTTGTACTTTCAATGTTCCTGCATTGTAATTTATGCTACCATGATTTTAAAGTGTAATAAGCTTCTAAGGATGGTACATAGGTATCAGAAGGACAGAATCTTATTTTAATAGAAATTAAAGCCTATACAGCTATTTTCAACTTTCTAGTATTGGTCTATCCCAGGGGTCGGCAACCTACGGTCCACGGGCTGGGTGCGTCCAAAATGGCACCTGCGCTTGCGCATGCATGCATGCGAGTGCGGGTGCCATTTTGGAAGGCCACAGCACATGTGCCGGGCAAATTCGCCCGGAGCAGGCACGCTGCGGCCTTCCCTGGGCCCTGGCAAGGCCCCCAGCGCGCCTGCTCCGGGCGAATTCACCCGGCGCACGCGTGCTGTGCCTTTCTAAAATGGCGCCCATGCATGTGCATGCATGTGCACAGCGGTGGGCAGCGGGCGCATACGCACGCAGGGGAAAGTGCGTGCCCGCACGCAAACATGCCTGCACCCATCCAGCCCCCGCGCAATTTCTCCCCTGGCCCCCCAGCAACAAATGTTGATGACCCCTGGTCTATCCTATGCTTTCAGCTTTTTAAAACATGACACCTTGACTCAGTATAAATAGCACCACAGTTGGAACCACACCCATTTATTTAGTGTTTTGTGGGTATATATCCAATTGTATAATATAGGAGGCTCAGGTATTACACAAGGAATGTGTTCCCGAACTCTTCACATAATATGATTTTCACATAAATCTGGAACCCTATTTCTCTTATCTGAAATAAATGATGATGTGTTCTCAAGGCATTTTCTATGTCCACCAGCATGATTCTATGGTAACCTTTTTGCCAGACATTGACAATAGAGTTATGTTGGAGGACTGACAATGCCTACATAAGTGTTCTCTCTAGGAATCTCTAGGTCCTTCAGCACAACTTTCTGAACAACTTCTAGTAGAAGCATACCATAGAATTGTCCTGGAGGAACCAGAAAATGCCTAAAGAGAATATATATTTTTCTAATGTGTGAAAGCAAATAAATTCACATAATGCATGGGCTGCCTGTATTTCTTATTATTGTAGTAGGTCCTGCAAAGATTCCCTGCTAAGATTCACACTTGTCAAGTTACTTCGTGTATAGCTAGTACTGGACGACATGTTTATGCCAATTCCAAATAAAGTAGCATGGCAATAGTCTGTCTGTCCCAGAGAGGAGAGCTTTTTTCTCAAAATGTTAGGTGAGCACACTGATCTTGGCAACATTAAATAATGTCGGAAAATTATTTATTGCAAACAACATCTTATTTTTGGTATGTCCTAATTGAGATATATACTGTATTAACTCAGTTATCGTTAAATCTAGGACAGGCAACTCTTGCCTACTCTTGTGATACAGTTTTGGCTGAACAATAGTGAGTAATTATGAGAGTTGCAATCTAAAAACAATTGGATGGCCACGGTTGCCAGTCCCTGCCCTAGTAACATGTGAAAACCTTTGCTCATCAGTTATTTTCCTTGATTAATTTAAACTGCTACAAGAGAGAAATGGGAAAACACACAGCATCTTTCTTACATAGGAGAGTCATGCCATAGACACAAAAGAAGGTGAAAGAAAACTGTGTATTTTGACATGATGGGATAAAGAGGTTGTAAAAGTGTTGTTCTCTAAATGACTCAATGGTTTATTTGCAGGATGTCACACATATTTTGAAATGTGGAAAGATCAAGCAAGGAACATTTTCCTATTTCAGATTATTTGTATTGTGAAGCCATTCTCACACATGTATTTACCACTGTTGCAGCATGCATTATGTGTCCATTGTTGTTTGAATAAGACCTTTTTAATAAGTTGAATACTGACATCTTTCCAGTGTATATCATAATTCCAGATACAGGACTTTTTCATAAAACAACAAAATATTTCTTTTGATATATACTATTGCAGGGAGCCAGCATGGCATAGTGGTTTGAGTGCTGGACTATGATTCAAGAGACCAGTGGCTGACCAAGACTATTGGGTGACCTTGTGCAAGTCACATACTCTCAGCCTCAGGGGAAGGCAGTGGCAAACTTGCCAAGAAAACTCCATGACAGGTTTGCTTTAGGGACAACATAAGCTAGAAATGACTTGGAGACACACAACAACAGCAGCAACAAATATATTGTACTCCTTAAACTTTGCCTGTTCAAATAACATTACATACCTTGTTGCATTCATTAATTAAAGAAAATTGGTAAAAGTGTACTTTTTCCAGTGTGAGCATTTCCATGATTGCCAGTGTTACAGACTGAACAGATAGTTTGTTCTAGCAACTTTAGTTATTAATTCCTGAAATTTCAGTTTGTATACCACAGTTTATGGGCAGGATTCCAATGTATGTTCCTAGCTCCATTGAGTGAGTGTTCAGACTTTTCTTACCCAGAGAGAGAGAGAGATGCAATGTCAGTCTTTCACTTGGCTTTACTTTTCATTGGTGTTTGTGTGTGGGTTCTGAAAAATCACCTGCCTTCAAGTCACCTGTCAACTTACAGAAACCCCACATAGGCTTTTCTTAGGGCCCCGGCAGATGACTAATTGAGTCGTCTTCGAGGCAAGGAAGAGGAGGGGCAGCCGCACGTGCGGCGCCCCTTCCTCTTCCTGAGGTCGTCCTCGGAGCCGCTGGCCCTCCGCACGGCCGGCGCTTCGGGGACAACCTCCTGCTGCAGCGTCTGCACGCGCTGCGGCGGAAAAGGCAGGGAAAGTGCGCCCTATGCTTTTAGGGTGCACTTTCCCTGTCTTGTGGAAGGAGCGCTGATTTAGCGCTCCTTCCAGGGACGCTGCCGGAGCGCAGTGGTGCAGAGGCTGCGCTCTGGCAGCGCTCCGTCCGGCAGCGTCTCCAGTGCCTCCGTCTGCTTCCCCCCTTAGTCAAGGAATATTAGTCTGAAATATAGCCTACAACACCTGGTATTCTTTGACAGTCTACCATCCAAGTACTAACCAGGGCTGACCCCACTTAGTTTTCAAGATCAGAAGGAATCTGGTGCTTTTAGAATATTTAGACCCTTCTCACTGGTACTTCCCCCAAAGTTCCCTAGCCAGTTGATATTTATGGTGGAACAGAAGGTAGCCTCTGCACATCTGCGCATGGCAACATAAATAACTGTAGCTTGCTATTTCACTTTTTTTGCCTTTAAAAACCCCCAAATAGACAAAATTTACCATCTGCTTTCCTGATATCAGATCATTTGGAAAGGATGTAGAGAGTCTGTTAAAGCTTCTAAAAGGTGAATACAGATATTAGATACATCAGCAGTCATGTGACTGGAAGCTTTCTGTAGAATGATAAACATTACAGGTATCTGACATGTTAACCAGCAACTTTGTTTCAATCCTTAGTTCCCTCCCACTGCTGGGAAAGAGGATGTATTGAATAGAGAAAAAGAGAGAACAGAATAATGGGATGGCCTCTTAAAGTGTCATATCTAATCAGATGGTATGGTATAGGTTTCTTATGAGCAAAAAAATAATCTGTTAAAATGAAAATCGAACTCCCTCTGTTATTTGAAGAGGTGCTTCGCTATTGTCCATTAAATTGGCTATTTCAGACATTATTTCTCCCCTCACACCTTCACTTTTGAATTTGATTTCTTTCACAGCTTATGAAAGAAACTGAATATGATGTCCATTGGCACCAAGTTAATACTCCAGTGACCTCTGGTGGAAAATGTGTTTTCTTTTTGCATTCTGGGAACTATTCTTTCTTCCATGAAATAGCTCATATTACATATATATGGGAAGAAAGGGTAGTCCAGAGAAACAACTTATTTTGTCACTAGGTTCCTTATGGATGTTCTAAATAAGCACATTGGCCTTCTGACAAGTATATCAGCAGGAACATAGTTCTGTATGCAGTCATTTCCACATTACATGAAAGAAGCACATGAAGTGGCCTTTATGACTCTATGCCTGCCTTACATAATCACTCAGGACAGAATTCTTTTTAAGAAGGAAGTAAAAATATTTTGTGGATGTGGAGTGCCTTTTTCTGTCCTGTATGAATATCTCTGACTTTTTAGACGTATGCATTAAGACTTCCAACTTAAGAAAAAAAATCTCTGGATGTCTAGAGTAGCTCTTTTTTGGGATGCCACTGCATTTCTAGAATGTGGAAAGAGGCCTGACATCTACCTATTTTTAGTAATTCAGACATTTCTGCCCTTTCACTGTTATGAACCTCCTATATATATATATATATATATATATATATATATATATATATATAAAATCAGTTGCACTGTTTTTAGTCTTTGGCTGTTGTTGTTGTGTGCCTTCAAGTTATTTCTCATTTATGATGACCCTAAGGCAGAACTCTTGAAGGGTTTTTGTGGCAAGATTTGTTCATAGGAGGATTGCCTTTGCCTTCCTCTGATGCTTAAAGAGTGTGATTGACCAAGACACCCAGGGGTTTTCCATGACCAAGTAAGGATTCAAACCGTGGTCTCCAGAATTGTAATCCAATGCTCAAACCACTACACCATTCTGGTTGCAGTTTGGTGTTATTGCCTAATGTTTTCTGATACATTATTTTAAATGTTGTGCCCTGCCTTGGGCCAGCATGTGAAAAAGAATCATGGAGCTGGAAGATACCACAAGGGCCATCCAGTCCAACCTGCTGTCATGCAGGAATATACAATCAATGTTCTTTATTGGCCATGGTTTCTAGAACTTTTCCCATTTTGAGGGCTCTCCTCTGGATATGTTTCATTTTGTCAATATTCATCAATAATGTATTTAATAATCTTTTTGTCTTTTTGTTTTTAAAAGCCATCTTTTTCACGTTATGTTAATCATGCCAAATTTGTGAATAAACAGAAAGTTCTCAAGTTGTATAAGACACTTTTCAAAGAATTGGATCGTTAAGCAAAGAATTCCAGAAATTTCCATTTCAAGTGTAGCCCCTGAACAAGACCAATTTTGACCGAGGCTAAAATGCACTGGGCTTTTTAAAGTAATAAGAAAAGAAAGAAGCAACAATCTATCAGTATGTGGAGCCTTCCTCCCATTTTGCTTCTGTTCTTTTCAGCAGCCACCACATGTTTCCCATAACATTTAGTTCTGGCTAAGAATAACAGTTTCCACATCTTATTTAAACATAGTGTGGGTGGGTGTGTACATGTTTGTGTGCCTTAAACCAAGATTTTACCCTCTTTATTTCCAACATTTTGCTTCTGGTTGAGAGCCAGCATGGTGTGATGGTCT
This sequence comes from Phrynosoma platyrhinos, assembly GCA_020142125.1. Lineage (NCBI taxonomy): Eukaryota > Metazoa > Chordata > Lepidosauria > Squamata > Phrynosomatidae > Phrynosoma > Phrynosoma platyrhinos. The sequence goes on from CM034703.1 coordinate 176,446,082, forward strand.
GAGCATTGGACTGTGACTTGAGACCAGGGTTTGAATGTCCACTCTGCCATGAAAACCCAGAGTGACCTTGGTCGAGCCACACTCCCTCAGCCTCAGGGAAGGGAAAAGACAAACCCCCTAAACAAATTTCGTCAAGTAAACCCTGTGATAGTTCGTATTAGGGTTATTGCATATCAGAAACGACTCAAAGGCACACAACAACAAACCAGCCTAGTAGTCTGAGCTTTGCTTCAAGGGCACACACTAATGTACTTTGCCAGCCAGCCTGAGAACTGAGAAAAACTCCAAGGAGCAGTTACTATACATAAACATCCCAGAAAGCCCTAGGCTCACAATGTAGCCTGAGCAGTTTACGTCTGGTATGAGAACACTGTCCTGTTCCTTAGTGGCTGCCTCAGATGTTGATTGTAGATCTTAAGTCTGGCACATAAATTCAATAAAGTAAAACATGATCTAACATGTTTCCCCTCTTATTTGTAGAACTATGTGAGAAAACGCAGGATGGCAGAACAGTGATCTACTGGGAAGTGAAGTTCCCTTTCCCCTTGGCAAATAGAGATGTATCCTTCCAAGTTTTAGAATGTTACTTTCAACATTTGTGGTTACCAGCCCTGATGCAGGTCCTAATTGTTCACAGCACATTTGGAAAGTTTAAGTGGGGCACAAATTAACCCTTACAAGAAAAGTAAATGGAGGGTCTTGATGTATATTCTTGAGATAAATATTCCATCTTATATCATATCTTATCTTAATATAGACATGCTCTCTATATCTGCATCAATACACATTTTGGTTCTATGATATATAATATTTTTAAAATCCTGATTAGTTCTTCAACTTCATCCCAGTACGTCTTTATTCGTGAACGTCAAGACATAGAAGTTGATGGAAAGAAGATCTATGTTGTATTGGCTAAAAGTGTGAATTCTTCTAAATTCCCAGAAAAGCCTGGGATTGTTAGAGTAAAGAATTATAGACAGAGTGTGGCCTTTCAAAGTGATGGTAAGAAAGGGTCCAAAGGTAAGAAGCCAATAAATAGCATTTTAAAAAGACCTACTTAGAGCAGACATTTTACATTTCTTAGTTGGGATTAGATGATGTAATGGAGGCTTAACCTAATTCTCTCTAAGATTCTGTTTTGGGACCCATGGTTTTTAACATATTCATGAATGCTCTGGAGGTCAGGATTAGCAGGGAGGTAACCAAATTTGCCAACAACTTCAATTATTTAGAAAGGTTAAAATTAACAAGGATTGTGAAGAATGTCTAAAGCAGGGGTAGGCAACCTTTCCCCTTTAAGGGCCGAGGGACTTCAGCTCCCAGAAGCCTCAGCCATGTTGGCCAATAGTCCCATGTTGGCCAATAGCTCCTGGGATTCTGGGAGCTGAAGTCCCTCGGCCCTTAAAGGGGAAAGGTTGCCTACCCCTGCTCTAGATCAATAAAAATGTTAATTCGTTGTGAGATTGCTATAGAAGAGGCAAATTCCATGTTGAAAATAATTACAAATGAAATAAAAACTAAAACTGCCAATACTATAAACCTTTATAAAATGCAACCACACCTGGAAAATTACAGTTCTGGTCACTGCCACTGAAGACAAATGTTGCAGACTGGGAGAAGGTACAGGAAAGGACATTTATGGCCTTGTTCTCACTATGATTTAAAACAAATTGCTGATTAGGTTATATGTCTGTAGTTCCCACTTGAAACCGGTTCTGAACCGACTGCACTCGGTTTCAATCACGATGAAACAAGGCAAACGCAAAAGAACCACTCTTTCCTGACAATACTTTTTTGACAGTTCTTTTGAAAAGAAGCTATTAGCAAGTGTGTTCAGCAAGTGGGAATGACAGACCTGAATCACATCAAACTGGAGGGGAGGGATTACTGGGGCAGTGCGTAGGTACGGGGTGAATCCCATCCCTCACTAGAAATGGCTAATTTCCCCCCTCCTTTCCCAGGACCCATCCTACATTCCAACCTTCTGTCCAGGAGGAATTCCAAAACACCCTCCATTCTGAGCTTGACTAGGAAGCATGTCCTCCACGGCTGGCAAGGCTGGGATGTCACCACCTCAACTCCCCATGTCCTCAAAGTCCTGCAAGGCTGGGAGGCCAGCACCTCAATTCCCCATGTCTCTAAGTCCTGCAAGGCTGGGAGGTCACCACCTTAACTCCCTATGTCCTACAAGTCTTGCAAGGCTGGGAGGACAGCACCTCAACTTCCCCTGTCCTCCAAGTCCTGCAAGGCTGGGAGGACATTCCTCCATATGACACCCACAGCTGCATGCATCCCAGGGGAGAGTCCTCCTTGTGACATCCACGGCTGCATGCATCCCAGGGGAGAGTCCTCCTTGTGACACCCATGGTTGCATGCATCTCAGGGGAGAGTCCTCCGTATGACACCCACTGTGGCATGCATCCCAGGGGAGAGTCCTCCAAATGACATCCATGGCTGCATGCATCCCAAGGGAGAGTCCTCCATATGATACCCATGCATCCTGGCCATGGCACCCATGACTCACTCCCATGTTTTCTTGAATGTGTTGTTGGTTGTGTCACTGGTGACCCGTAGATGATTGACAGACATTTTGAAGGGGCATAAACTAGTAGGAATGACAATTGTGCCAAAAAAGAAGTGAATAAAAAAAATCTGCTTCCATAGCAGGAATGACGCATTGATGGGAATTGATTCACCAACCTGGAGCAAAAGTGAATCACAAACCGGATTAACTGTATGTGGGAATGACCCTCTAAATTATCAAGGGCCTGGAACAATTTTCCTATGGGCAGCAGTTCCAGTGTCTGTGTTTTTTAAACTAAGGAACAAAAAGAAGAAGAATGGGAGGAGTGGTACAAGAGAGTTGGATAAAATTATGCATGGCCAGGCCTGTAAGCAGAAATAACGTGTTGGGATCATTTGATAATAAGGAATGTGACCAATTTAGTTAAATGAGATGACATAAGATGATGGTGATGACTATGGTGGTGAGCTTTATATCCTTCCCTTCCTCCCAAACCAGGACTCAAGGAAACTTACAAATTAAAATAAATACAGTAAAGTTAAAAACAGGAGTCCCCAAACTACGGCCCGTGGCCCGGACGCGGCCCGTTGAGGCCTTCTTACTGGCTTGCGAGGCCTTCTGCCGCCACCACCGCTCCCGTGCTGCCGCCAGACACCATTTTGGATTCCAAAATGGCATCCGGAGTCGTGCGCACGCGCTCCGCATCGCAAGTGCATGCACATGATTCCAGACGCCATCTTGGCACACAAAATGGTGCCAGAGTAGTGTGTATGCGAGTGCGCCTCTGGCCCCCCGGAAAATCTGGGGGCCAGCGAACCAGCCCCCAGATCAAAAAGTCTGGGGACTCCTGGTTAAAAACATATAAAAAATTGACATCAAAACAGAATCAAACTATTAACATTTAAAACAATTTAAATTTTATAGTTAAAAATAATTAAAAGGATATCACTTTCTTACAAACCTTCAGTTCTAAAAATCCTGGTATAATATAAAAAAAGTCTTTGCCAGTGGAAGCACAATAAGAAGGAAACCATTCTAGCTTACTTAAGAGGGGAATTTGAGAACCTGGGGGCATCTACTGAGAAGGTCTTATGTCCCTACAAGCCATAACTATAAAGGGGATAGAACTGACAGAAGGGTTCTTCTGAGAGTCTCCAGGCCTGGGAAGGTTCATATAGGAAGATAGGGTCTGTTAGATATTTGTATGTATATGATTAAATAGACTATACATCCTCCACCATGAAATTAATCTGTGTGCAATAAATGAAAGAGTTTTTCAGTAAGATCAGTGACCCAATGAGATAAATGTCCATCCCTGCTCTGGGGCAGGGAGGCTAAAGAGGCATTTTGGGTGGCTGGGCCTCCATATTTCCTCCTATCCAGCATGGTGGATGGGGAAAAACCTTTGAAGCTGAATGCAAGGAGATTCAGGACAGATAAAAGGAAGTACTTCACACACTGCATAGTCAAATACTGGAACTAACTATCGTGAGATAAGGTGATGGCTGCAAAGGTGAATCACATGGGCACGCAGCCGCTGGGTTCTCCTGCCATCTCACGGTGTGGCATGTGCTCTGGCCCCTCATCTTGACTGAGGCCCACTGCTGTTGCCATACCTCCAGTGCTCTTTAAGAGGATTCCCCTTCAACCTGGCAAGGGTGAGCAGCAAGTACTGTGACCCTGTGCATGGGATTCAGGCCTCATGCCACACTACTATAGTGGTGATGGAATACAATCAACAAAGCATGCAGTTAACAATTCCTGACACAAAACTAGGCTGGGTGGGTGGGTGAAAAGGCTGCTGAAACAGGACTAGCTGAGACAGCTAATTAAGTATCCCCTTGGGGGGCCAGAGAGAAAACTGGCTCCTTTTCCTCCTGGTAAAACTCCTACCTCCATCCTGTGTCCTGATTGGCTGTAAAAACCTGGAAATTCCTGCAAAGTGCACGAGTCTCTGGGATGAAGGCAGCTAAGCTGCAAAGGGGAAATGGCAGCTCTTACTGCTTTTGCATCCCCACTAAGCTGCAAAGCCACCACCTCCCTGTACGTTGGAAAACTATTTACTTTCTTATGGCCCTAAGACTAGAAATATTTATCATTTTAGACATAAATCCCACAGTAATCTTCTAGGTTGACTTCTAATGCAGATAGTGTAGTTTTCCTAATGGGGACAAGTCTCCTACACCCTTGTTCTGCCAGATTCTTTCAAATTCAGATTCTGTTGAAGAAAAATGCATTGGCTGCTGCATGTTCAGTCTCTTGCCCATACTGCATGGTGGAAAAGAGGATGGGATTGGCTAGACAACAGCATGCAGGGAATTGTGAGCATTGCTGCAAACGATACTGGTAAAACTCACCTAGAAACATTCCTTCTTTCTTTGCTGCAATGAACGCTTTCACTCTAGGGATGAAATTTACAAAGATTTTCAAAGTACTTCTCAGTGCTATTTGTACAGTGTAGGAACATAAGAGTTTGCTGGAGATGTGACAATGGGAAAAAGCTTTTTATTTTACCTTGGCTTTTTGCAACATTTGCCCTGGGAACAGATAATGTGCTATTAATTGTGAACTTACTTGGATCAGCATCTGGATGTGTAAAATATTGTGCCAGTGAGCAGAAAAAGAAGAAAGAGTTTTTGGGTGAGAAGGTAAAGATAAATGCATGTGTAGAGGCTGTTCAGAAAAAACGTGGTGTTTTAATAGATAACTGTTACTACTGGAATGAAATAGTAGAAAACTCTGTAGCAATAAAGAGACAATTTCCCTGATATCCTGGGTTGTTCAAAGCAATCTAGAAACCCGGAATGGTTCCAAATAAAAATCATTGCCTGTTTCCTTCACTGAATTTTACAGGTGATTCAGACAATATCTAGAAATACCTTTAGTCTGAAAGCAACGTGCTACTAATGTGCCCACCAACTGTATTTAAAGAAATAACTTCCATTTTTAAAAGAAAGATCATCGACTGTGTTTTGTTTATTTCTCTCTCTCTTTTTGTTTTAAAGTTTTCATGTCCTACTTTGATGATCCTGGTGGCAAGCTTCCTTCCTGGATGGTCAACTGGGTAACTAAGGTAAGCAAGGTATTGGAATCATTTCTATATTGCTTACCAGTGCACTTAAGCACTCCCTAAGCAGTTTACAATGTGCTAATTTCCCCCACCAAGCTGGGTACTCATTTTAGCAACCTATGGAAGGATGCAAGGCTGAGTTGACCCTGGAGCCCTGCAGGGTCGAACTCACAACCTTGTGGCTGTGAGAGGCTGCAGTACCGGCATTTAACCACTGCGCCACCAGGGCTCCTTTCTAACATAGGAGTCAATCAGTGGAATGATACTGTTTTTCTACTTGCCTTTCCTGCTGGCTGGTTTGTCCTTTCTACATATCAGCTGCATTTTTCCCCAACAGTGTTTATTTGCAGTAACCTCTTACTGAATTACTCAACCCACATAAGATACCCAGTTCTGTGCACTGGTACAGAAATGCTTTTGTAGAACATTTCTTGATTTAACTATCACCTGTGGATTTTTAGTACCTTTTTTTGCACTTCATCATTATCCCTTGTGAGGGTTATCCACCCGTTCAACCACTGCCAACAAATGTGAAGACTTCTGCCTGTCACACTACTGTGGCAGCAAATGTGGAGACCTTCTAGATGCCCTTATGGTTCCTGTGTGAGAAATTTTATTTGTCTAATTGAATCACTGGACGATACCACTCTTGAATCATGTCTTGCATCAAAGACATCCTGTGTCTGAACTTATCCACCCCCAATAACACCATTGTAGTGGCCTTAGAGGCACAAAAGTATAATACAAAAAATAATTTATTAAACAGACATACAGCCAAATATTACTTAACATCTCTAAATCCTGACTGACCCTAACTTGCTAAGTCTAGCTTGCATCTTTGTCTCATATTCCAAACTTTGACAGACTTGTACCTGTCATTTTCTGTCATACATCCCAGCCTTTAAAATTTCCTTCAGACATTCAGCCAATCAGCTCGCATCACTCTCTCAGCAGGAGCTCTGTAGCCTTGCTTTATTTTTGACTTTCATGATGGTCCCAAGAAGAAGCTTGGGAAACAGGGAGATCTCTGGGCCATTCAGAGGGGGACAAACAGGCAGTCATTTGTGGAAAAGTCTCTCAAGAGCTCTCAAGAGTTTACCCTGAGCAGGGGTTGGAAGTACAGGGAATATTTATTGCAAGAGAAGGGTGTACACATGTATGAGAAGAGCACCAAGTAGAGGAGAGGCACCCAGTGATGGGGAAATGAGCTACTGCAGTCCATGGATTGAGTAAGCCTGTTGAAATTTGCCTGCTTGCTGACTTGATGAATGACCAATTAGGACATGTTTGGATGAAGTGATGGGGAAGGGAGGAGAGGCTCTTCATGCTTCATGAACCCGCCCCCACCACCTCAGAGAGGCAGTGCCAAAACCCAAAGTGGTTTTTCATTGAAAAACAGTGAAAATCAATAATTTAAGACATTAACGTGTCTTTGGGCTTAGAAGTGCATAGAACAAAAGATACTGCTTTCGTGCTGCCCCCTATATTAAATCTATGTATTTTGAAAGATGTCAATGACTGTAGTTGTTTGTTGCACTGAAAGAGACTAGAGCGCACCTGGTGGAAAACTCAACTCTCATCTATAAGACTCGTCATAGGAACTTTTTTTGGTCCTATCGAGAGGCAGTACATGCAGTGCAGAAATCTTTTTCCTCTGCACATATTGCATCTGCAGAGTCTCGTCCAGCAGAGCTGTTTAGGGTGGTGAGGGAACTGACACAGGTTCCACCTGTGCAGAACCCGTTACTTAACCTGACAACGGCCTACTGTGATGCGTTTAACAACTTCTTTGCAGATAAAATCTCTCAGATAAGAGACTACTTAGACGCCAGTGTTGTGACAGAATCAATTGAAGAGGTGTCCAGTAACTCCATCAATGAAATTATTATGGATCAGTTCCAATCTGAGAGTACCGATGATGTGGACAAGCTCCTTGGCAAAGTGAGGAAAGCGACCTGCCCTCTCGATCCTTGCCCATCTTGGCTGGCCATCCGTGTGTGTGTGTGTGTGTGTTGCACTGAAGACATTCCTTACGAGCGTGATCAATGCATCCCTTATGGAAGGCCACATTCCATCTTATCTGAAGGAAGCGGCTGTCAGGCCACTTCTGAAAAAACCTTCCTTGGACCCCCTGGATATGAAAAACTACAGGCCAGTCTCTTTACTATCATTTTTGAGCAAGGTAATCGAGAGGGCAGTCTCACTTCAGCTCCAAGCTGTCTTGGATGAAACTGATTATCTAGATCCATTTCAAATGGCTTTAGGATGGGATTTGGAGTTGAGACTGCCATGGTTGCCTTGACTGATGACCTTTGTCTGAGCATTGACGGGGAGCGTGACCCTGTTGGTGCTTCTAGACCTCTCAGCGGCTTTTGATACCATAGATCATAGCATCCTCTTGGATCGCCTGAGTGGGTTAGGAATTGGAGGCACTGTGTTGCAGTGGTTCCGTTCCTTCCACTCGGGCAAATCCCAGAGGGTGCTGCTAGGGGACAGTTGCTCTTCTAAGAAAGAGCTCATATGTGGTGTCCCTCAAGGCACCATTCTGTCCCTGATGCTGTTCAATATTTATATGAAGCCGCAAGGAGAGATTATCTGGAGACATGGAGCTAGGTGTTATCAGTATGCTGATGGCACCCAGATCTATTTCTCCATGTCTC
>CM034703.1:176460643-176472684 GCA_020142125.1 Phrynosoma platyrhinos
AGTAATGAGACGGATCTCGTCCAGCAGGCCATTCCACAGCCTGGGAGCAGTTGCGGAGAAAGCCCTCTGAGAGGTCTGAGACAGCCTAGTTTTTATTGGCTGTAACAGATTCCTCCCAGAGGACCGAAGGGTGCTGGGGGGATCATATGGGGATCATTGTAGCCTGCCAGAGGATTGATATCCTTCTCTTACCCCTGCCACCCTGTCCCTGCCCTTGCAATTGCCACCAGGCACCATAAAGGAGGTTAATTGAGCCCTGATGGATTACTATACATGGATGATGAGCTGAGTTTGGCCTAATCAATCACATGTTATAAAGTCTTGTTATATACAGAACTTCATATGTTCAGTTAATCTCTTTTTTCCAGTAGTCAGAGATTTGGTATATGTATACTTTTATTGACAAAGCTAGTAAAAGTGTGGAACCCATGGCCTGCTTGGGAGAACTGTGCTAATCTTCATTCTGTGAGTCATAGATATGATTTTGTTGTTGTTAACTGCCCTCGAGTCGATCTCGACTCATGGCAGCCCTATGGATGAGACATTTCCAAGACCCTCTGTCCTTCACTGCTCTGCTTAAATCCTGTGACCCCTTAATACTCGTGATCTCAATAGAGTCTATCCATCTAGCATGTGGCCTTCCTCTCTTCCTACTTCCCTCCAACTTTCCCAGCATTATTACCTTATAATAATAACATTAAATAGCTTTGGAAGAACCATTTCTTTACTAGTCTTGCAGGGATCTGTTCCCTATTCATCTTGCATTTAAATATGAGGTGTTATAGGCAACACTTGAGACACAAAATTAGGATCACATGTTACAGTTTGTAAGGAAATCCCCTCAAAAGCAGCCAGCAAGAATACCTTCTAAATATCTATAGTTGACGTTAAACTGCATGATATTGGAAAGCTCTGCCTCCATCTTCCCACACTTTTCTGTTCCATTAGCTCTGAAAATGGCCAATGACCTGCTTGAGAATTAAAAGGTTGGCCAGATGTTTCCTGATCACAAGTCAGCTTTGTGTTTCCCTTTGCACATCTTCTAGCAAGAGGCAGGGCTCTGATGAGTGCAGATCTGACATCATTTCAGAAAAGGAACAGTTGGGTTGGTGGGAATCTTTTCCTTACTGTATATGTGCTTCTTCTTCTGAAGTTTTGGACAGTATAAATGTGATAATAAAATCTAACACAAAAGAGAAGCTTACCTTGAAAATCTCTGGTTTATCAGCATGAGGGTGGCTTTCACAACTGATGATTCTTCAGTTTGGGGTTCAAATAAAGAATGTGCATATGGTATAAAAAGGAGTGCTTCCTATTTTCTACACTGCACCAACATTACAAATGACACCCTGGGCCAATTAATATTCCACACAGCAAATAAATGTAGGCTTCTATAGAATACATGAACCAAAACTATAGAGCCACAATCAGTCCTTGAAAATCATCTGGATGGTACATGAATAAATTAGAGGTGATTTAGTACATTTACTTTTTAAAATTTTAGTTAAAAGGTATAAGTATGCTCACCTGTGTGAGACTGTCCAGTTACCAATTCAGCTTTTTCTCCTGCTCTTGTATAGATTATTCTTATCAATCTGTATCATAATGGCTTTGTGAAGGGCATTGCCCTTTTGTTAGCCTAATCTGATGGAAATGAGAATGTGCTTCCCTATAGTATAATTAAACATTCCAAAATGAAGAGCCCTTTTTGGTTCAACAGTGCTTACTTTTACTTACTTCCTCCAGCACCTTTGGAATTAGTCTCCTGAGTTTGTTGGTATGGTATTTTGGTTCAGCTTTTGTTTCTTCTCAGTGTTTCAAGACTTGTCCAAGTAGTTGACCCTCTATATCTATGATCATGAAGATTTTTGCCAGCTGATGTGAACTCCAATCTGCTGTAGTGATCAAGTATTCAGAAGAGAAATTCAGCTGTAAGTGTACATAGTGCTACTTATAATTTGACAGACTGCTGAGTGATGGATATTGGTACTTCCACTGTATGAATGAACAGTTGAGCTTGAAACATGATAGTCTACCCATGACCTTTCTTTGCTCTTTTAAAATCATGTATTAATTGGTTCTCAGATCCCAAATAATTACCTTGCTTAAACTTTTTAAGGTCTGTTTCCAGCACTAACCAGCTCTGGTATTTCTGGGTTCTTACCAATGGAACATGAACCAAATAACTTTTCCCTGTTGTTTATCTTCACCTTCTAGTATTTGTCAGTCTGCAACCTCTCTATTGTCAGCTTCCTTTTATGACCCTGCATTCTACTTTCATGAGAGAGAAAAATCCCTCTCCTGGTCATTCTCTTAATTATGCCCCCCCCATAGAGAACTGGAGTTTTGTGAGATATTTAGTTTTCAGTGTCATAGAGCTCTGGTGTTACAATAAATTACAATTCCCATGATTCCCTAGCACTGAGCCAGGGCAGTTAAAGTGGTCTCAAACTGGATTATTCCTGCAGTGTGTTTTGGACCACAGTTGCGGTACAATAAACTGAGGGAAGTAACACCTGGAACAGAGGCTGCACAATAGAGTCAGGCCATGACAAAAACCTAGAGGAAGCTGCTGGGTGCTGGAATCTAGTAGGCCAGGAAAGAAGATCAAAGCCTTAGGAAAGAGACCCAGGTAGAGTGTAGGCTCCAAGGGCACTGGCATCCATTCACCACTTCCAGAGCACAACAGTCTGGAATGACAGGCAATTTGGAAAATGAAAGCAGTGGGGACACAACACATTGCTTTTATCTGAGAAGTCACATCAGCATTTGGTTTCCTTTTTCCTGACATTATATAAGGGTTGGAAGGAGCCCAGAGAAAAAGAGAGAGAGAATGAGAGCAAGAGGCAGATGAGATGATTTGGCTGAAAGTTAAGTTACAACATTTCTGCTAAATCATCCTATTGGCAGAGAAGAATGACCATCAGTAAAAGGAAATGTGAGGTAATCAGTGAAATGAATAACTCAATGCAATTCATTGAGTGTGCTGATGTCGATGATGAGGAAAGAAGACTGGGGATTAGGAAAGATCTCTGTATCTCAGATAAGGGTGAGATGGGAATGACCTTATACATGCTGGTTGACCTTATAGCAAGCTAGGAAAAGGAAAGCAACCTTTTTTTTAAAAAAACCCATAATGCAGCCAGTTTGGTCTGATAAGCTTTTTAACAACAGGCACCGTGATCTGCAGTTCAATAGGACTCTTGTTATGTGAAGATCTACTGATGTTGATATCAGGGTATATACGACATGTAAAATGAGATTGTGCATGTGTGTGTGTGTGTGTGTGTGTGTTTAGCAGCAGTAACAGTTCTGAAAGGGCAAACATTTCCCCTGCCCAGTGGTTCAGCACCTACTTGCTCCCTCTGTTTCTGGCCTCCTGAACTTACTTGAAGAAAAGGCATTTTCCAGTAAACAAATGCATTCATATATTATCATTTGGGTAGTGCAAGAATGGGCAGAGTGAACTACATATGTCCACCAAACCCATCCACCATCATTGAAGGAGAGAAAGCAGGCCATCTTCATTGGGCCTAGCCTGAACTAGAAGAAGGGCCCTCCCTCTATCCACCATCATTGAGGGAGAAACAGCAGACCATCTCCATCAGGCCTAGCCACAGTAAGAAGAAGGACCCTCCCTCCAGTCCATCTCCCTTGGTCCAGGCTTTAGAAGGAGAGAAGATCTGCTGGACTTATTCCCCTTCCCCACCACCATTCCCTTCTCCTTTTGTGTCTTGTCTTTTTAGATTGTAAGCCTGAGGGCAGGGAACTATCTAATTAATCCATTTGTAAGATGCTCTGATAGCCCTTTGGCTGAAGAGCAGGGTATAAATACATAATAATAGTAATAATAATAATAATAATAATAATAATAATAATAATAATAATAATAAAAAATTTGTGCTGACTCCCAGTTGATTTTATTTTTTAACACTTGACATCTCATTTTCCTGCTGATCTGACAATGACACCCCACCCACTTAGAAATCTACTTTCCCCCTTCTATGCCCCTGACTCTGTCCCCCCCCCCCCCGAATGCCTCCAGCGGCAAGATAGGCAGACTCAGGAGGGGCAGGCTCATGATAGGTCACTCCAGCATTCTTTGCCTCTTTCACATTATCCTGCAAAGAAATCACATCCAGTTATGTCATTCTAGCAGCACATGTGAAAAATTATCTTATCAAAACCTGGAATCTACCTCATGGTGTGCAACAACAAGAAATACTCTCTTCTACACGCACATCACAGACATGGATTGTTAATAATATATTCATCACAGTTAAGGGAAATGAAATTCAGAATGATGTTTCCTGCCCCTTGAGGCCTGAGAGACACTAACTGCAGTCATATCTCAACAGTTCTGTTGGCAGGATTAATGTTTCAGAAACATCTGTGGGCTACCATGTGTGCTGGTTGCAGATGGCAGTCAATGAAACTGATGTCAAATAGAGAATGCTTTGCTACTTTGATTTTATTTGATATTTTTAAAATGCTGAGATTTGGCCAGCTGCTCAAGGCAATTTGTAAAGTGGAACAATATGGTAAGGATTTTTGAGAAAACTTCAATGTCATCTGGTTGACATTTTGGAGCTGGTTCTAAGAATACTTTGCTGTGGGTGTGGGAGGAAATTGTAAAAGTTATAATTCTCCAAGGTATGATAGAGATCAGAGCTACGAGTGGCTTGTTTTTTAGTCGCCATTGTTTTCCATTGTTGTAGTGTAAAGGACAGGATTCACAGGAATGCTTAAAGGATACTCAAAGTTAAAAGAAATTCCTCTTCCAGCTAGAAACAAGGCTTGTTATTGAGCAGGGGCAGCTTTCACACTGTTGCTGAAGTACAGCTGCCATCAACCTAATCCAGCATAGTCAAGGAATAAAGGAATTGCAGTCCAATATTTGGAGGGCCACATGTACCCCATCTCAGTTGTAAACTTAAGGCATATTTCTACATTTATCATATGCAGACATTCCATTAAAAAAAAACATGGGTTAACAGTAGGGATATAATTCATGACTAATTTTATTCTCAAAGGAGGCAACAAATAAGTTTAGCAGTTTTCATCTGTCTTCAGGAAAGGCTTCAAAAGCACAGTTTTTGAAGGCTATTTGGCTTCAGGCCTGCAAATGGTTCAGAGTCAGCTTTGGTTGCCTTGATGCTTGTCCTATGCAGGGAACTCGGAAGGGGGAATGTATCTCTGTGGATTGTGCTGGACCTTTCAGTGTCTTTCAATACAAATGACTATGGTATCCTTCTGGGCCACCTCCGTGGTGTGGGACTTGTCAGCACTTTCTGCAGTGGATCTGGTCCTTCTTGGAGGGGCTGAAACTAGTGCTGGGGGACTCCCATTTGATGACCTATGTGATCCCTCAAGGTTCGGTTTTGTCCCTTGTACTGTTTAATACCTATGTAATGTTAGAATTATGTTTTGAATATTTGTGGTTAAATCAGTTTAGCAGCAGCAACAACAAGCGTGTACTCCACAGGTATTTAGTAAAAACAACTAGATCTGAGCTTCTGCTAATGAAAAGGATACATAAGTAGGTAAAAAGAAACTTGCTTTATTGTTACATCTAGGTTCTACTAAAAATAATTAAGTAGAGAAAACTATATTTTGGTACAGAGGTCCCTAGATAGCTGACTTCCAAGTGTGCAATTTAGAAGAAAAAGATTGTTAGGAGGAGACCATGGTTTCTGTATCCATTCTTGCAAGAAGGCAGGCAGGGCTCACTCTGGGGAAAACAAAAGTCATAAAACTTTATTACTCTGAGGAAGAATCCCCCGGGAAGAAGGAAGTGACTTCTTCATAACAACACTGACCAAATGACCATAGAGATAAATCAGTGTTTCTATGTAGAAGACACTGCCCCTTCTCAATGAAAAATAGAGCTACACACAAGCATTGATGCTAATACTCCAATACCCCTTCTCATCAATGCTTGTCTTCATGTGATAAAATCCAGCTTATTTCCCAGGAACTGAAATTGATCTCTAGATATAGGCTTGGTAAAAACATCTGCAGGCATTTCCTTTGATGTAGAACATTCATGTGGTACTTCTGTCCTTGTAATGTAGGGAAAACGTAGAGGAGGTACTCCTCTATTTGTTCAAGATGAGCACCTGAGCTGTGGTTCTGGAACCCTGTCTGCTTCCTTTGCCTGGTTCGGCTTGCTCATTCTCCCCTTCTTCCTCTTCAAATCTAGACCAATATTCCAGTAGTTGCTCTACATCTTGTATTATTTGTCTGTGTGCAATCTGTTGTTGCATATGTCATGCCTGGTTTTTCACTTTCATCAAAGTATACAACACTTCTCACTGTGATTTTTCCTGTTTTCAGGTTCAGGATTCTATATCCTCTATTTCCAGCCTCGTATCCCACCATTATGCCTTCTTCCACTTTATCATCTAGTTTGCACTTTCTCTCTTGTGGCATATGAGCATAGGCTAATGAACCAAAAACTCTTATATGGTCCATACTTGGCTTTCTGTTGTGCCATAATTCAAATGGGGTTTTATTGGTTGCCTTCATTGGCAGCCTGTTTTATAAACATTTTGCAGCCATCACAGCCTCTCCCCAAAATTGGTTGGGAAGTCTAGCATCTAGCATGCAGCATGCATCTGACCATCTCTATTAGGGATCTGTTCTTTCTCTCAGCAATCTCAGTCTATTCATGCACATAAGGAATGCAACATGTATGTTCAAGTTCCTGTTCTCCCAAATATGCCTGCTGTTCATGTGAAAGATACTCTTCACTGACTGTCTGATTGTATAGCGTCAGGTCTTGCCCCAAATCTGGTACTAACCATGGCTACATATTGTTTCAGTAGACTACAGACCTGACTCTTTTCCTTTAATAATTAAGTCACACAATATCTGGAATAATCATCTATAAAGGTCAGCAAATAATGTTTTCCAGCTCTAGATACAATTTGGATTGGTCCACATAAGTCTGAATGAACTATCTATAGAAGCCTTGAAATTTTATGCTGAGAGATTTTTGGGATGGAAGGTCTAGTAACTTTTGCCTTTATGCAATGCACACATCTTGAGCTATCAAATTTACTTTCTTGTAATTTTAGACCTTTAGTTAAATCATCTCTCTTCAGATTTCTTATCCCATCCATGTTAAAATGACATGAGAACAGTCTGTATTTGCATTTGCACAGGATCTCATCATATTGATTTGCTCTCTGGTGCAGTCCAGTTCATAAACACCATTTTCCTTAAATGCTCTGGCATATATTTCTCCATCATGACTTATTGTGCATAGATTGGCACTGAAATGTACATCATACCATTTGTCAGTTATGACTGGTACACTTAGGATGACTTGAGCTAACCCTGGTACAAATAAAATATTCTTAGTTGTGATTTGTGTCATTGTCTGTGCTATATCTTAACAAGCAATCTCCTTGAGACACTGCTTGCAAAAATGTCCCACTTGCAGTTTTCACAACCTCATTGTGATCAATTGGAGTCAAGTTACTCAACAAATTTGAATTTCCAGCCATGTGTTTACTGGCTCCAGAGTCTACAAGAACAACATCATTTGGTTTGTTCACAGTTGCTAGCAAACTCATGATTCTCAACAATTTGTTCTCTGTTCTTGCTTTTGCTGGCTTGTAAATTGGCGAGACTTAAATCTACACAACACATCATCAAATATCAGATTTTCTTGCATGGATTGCTTCAAAGTTCCAATTCTAGATATAAATGCAGAGTATTCTTGTGGCAAAGATCTCAATAACACTGCAATTTTCTATTGACTATCTAGATGACCATCAGCTAAATAAAGCTTATCTAAGAGCAATTTCATTATTTGAATATGCTTCAAATAATTCCCACCACTGGGAAATTGCAGTGCAAACAGATCTTAGTAATAATCTGTTTGATGCTTAATGGCTGCTTTGCCATAGTATTTCTTTAAGATTTTAATCATATTCCTAGTATTAGTTTCATCTTTTACATGAATATATTGATCATCTCCCAAAGTCTGGGCAATAAGGCACTTCATCTTCTCATAATGGATGTCCCAGGTCTTTCTCTCTCTTTCTCCTTCTGGATGTTCAGTTTCCAAGATATATAGGATTCCTTTTTCATCCATCTGAAATTTCATTCATTGAAGCGAAATACTAAAATTATTTTCAGTTAGTTTAGATATCAAAGACTGGCCATATGCCACTGAAGCTTGAGCCATCTCTGCCCACACAAAGCAAAACCTTCTGTTTATGAAGCTCAGGGGGGAAAAAAATGCAAAATATACTGCAACCTCCTTGTGCCAAAAATCTAAAAATTCTGAGGTCTAAAGCCACAACTGTAAAAAAAAATTACCTTGTGGAGACTACTTGGGGTCCATAACCTGTTAGAATTATGGTTTGAATATTTGTGGTTAAATTAGTTTAGCAGCAGCAACAGCAACAAGCATGTACCCCACATGTATTTGATAAAAACCACTACAGTAGATCTGAGCTTCTGGTAAATAAACATGATACATAAGTAGGTAAAAAGAAACTGAGGGCCTAAGCAGACAGCGCAAACTGCCATCTTCGAGGCCATGAAGGGGAGGGGCAGCTTCACGCTGGGCGCCCCAATCCCTTCCCCAAAACGTCGTCAGAGCAGCCGGCCCTCTGCATGGCCGGCACTCCGACGACGCACTTCCGCTGCAGCATCCGCACACACTGCAGTGGAAGAGGTGCCGAAGGTGCGCCAAACGCCTTTTGCGGCTCACCTTCAGTGTCTTGTGGAAGGAGCGCTATTTTAGCGCTCCTTCCTGGAGCAGAGACGCTGCGCCGCAGGGCTGAGGAATGCAGATGCCTCGGCCCTGATCCGCAGCTTCCCAGGGCAGCCCCGTGCCACCTGTCTGCTTCCCCCTTACTTTATTGTTACATCTAGGTTCTACAAAAATAACTAATCAGTAGAGAAAACTATACTTTGGTACAGAGGTCCCTAGCTAGCTGATCTCCATGTGCACAAGTTAGAAGAAAAACATCTTTAAGAGGAGAGCATGGTTTTTGTACTCATGCTTGCAATAAGGCAGGCAGGGTTCACTCTGGGGAGAAAAAAGAGTCATAATCGCCTAGTGACCTTCCCCCTTTATGTGAGACCAACCAACACAAGCCAGTTTGTCACTGATTAAATATCATCTAGCTTTGTCACTTTGAAAAGCCTTTTCCTGAAGGTGGCATCATATTTGATGGCAGTGGCATCCACTGCTAAGGTGTGTTCCTTGAGTACATTGCTTCAGTGGCTGGAGAGATGTCATCCTATATCAGGGTCTGCTGCTTGCACTACTCCCATAAAAACTATGTAGCCTCCCAATCAATTGTTGAACAAGCGTCCAACCACCCCCCCCCTTTTCCTCCTCCTTCTTTTTCCTATCTGCCTTAGGTGAACATCCTTCATCACCCCCCAGCTTTAGTAAGGAGAAAATGTCTCGATGTATGCCTGGGGGTGGTCCTCATGGTTACTGAAAAGGGACAATGAGGTCTGGGCAGTGGTGCCATTCCATGCCTTTTCTGGACCTGATGTGACCTGAATCTGCTATTTCCTAACATGAATTGCCCATGAAGGCAGGCCAGGGATGTGTGCTGCTGTCCTCCCATAATTGCCCCTATCCTGGCTATACCCTTCTGACGACTCACTTGATGATCCAACACTGTCTGAGTCCTCCCGACTTTGAATCCTGATGTGCTTCTTATCACTTTCATTCTTCCTCATTTTGGATTTGCGAGCCCTAACCTCCTCTTTCTCAGGGGAAGAGGAGCTCCAGTAGGAGCTGCTAGTTGATGAATGAAGCCTCCTTCTACTCTTAGCTCTATTGCCCACTTGAGGTCCCAGCAGTAGCAGCCACCCATGACTCCAGCTGACTCACTTTCTCCACTTGAGGGGTTGAGGTAGGTCAGCCAGCATTGAAGTGGTGGCAGCCTTGCCACAGCCCCTTGCTGGAGCCAACTCTATCCAGGACCTAGAAATCTGTCCCCTGGTGAGAGGCTAGGAGGGTGCAGCCCAGTGCTTCTTGGGTGGCATGGTACCAGAGACTAAACAACCCTCCCCCCCCACAACAATGGCTGAAGGAGTGAGCATCCAAGCTCCGGGTAGTGCAACCTAAAAGAAATAACTTGGGTGGGGAGGTCCCCATTCCTGCTATAAAGCCTAGGTGGGTAGTCATTTAGTAGTCATTGGGGTTGTTGGGGTGTGTGTGTGTGATCCTTAAGTAGTGGAAATCTCACTGCTCTCAGCTGAGGGTCCCCAGCTGAGTGCTAGTCTGTTGGTGTTGGACTAGGAGGGGGACACCCAGGTGCTGGGACACCCACATGGCCCATGCGCTGTAGCAGCAAGAATGCTGCACAACTCCAATAGCCCTTTCAATGGCTGTGACTCAACTCTGTTAGCCCTGAGAAGGAACTGCCTCAGAATAACAAGGCAGCAGCATATATATCCTGAGATCCAATAGAGTGAAAACTGCAGCCAGGTTCCTCAGCCAATGAGATTCAAAGAGCAGCTTGGATCCCATTAACTGACGTACCCAGCTGTATCTCAATGGCAAGCCCATGTTGCCTTCTGGGAAAGAGAAAGTGGAAAGAGCCATGCCAGAGGCTACTGCTGCTGTGCCACCCACCCTGGATCTCAACCTGGCTATGTGGCGACTCACATAACACCCTTTCCTGTGCAGAAAATGCTGTTTTCAGTGCAAATCAACCACATGTGGATTTCAGATGGAGTGCCCTTAACTGGAGCAGGTTGCAGCAAATATTTATATTTGTGCATATAA
This sequence comes from Phrynosoma platyrhinos, assembly GCA_020142125.1. Taxonomy (NCBI): domain Eukaryota; kingdom Metazoa; phylum Chordata; class Lepidosauria; order Squamata; family Phrynosomatidae; genus Phrynosoma; species Phrynosoma platyrhinos. The sequence goes on from CM034703.1 coordinate 176,471,415, forward strand.
ATATTTTCTCTGCAGATAATGCTGTTTTCTACACAGAACAACCACATGTGAATTTTGTACAAAATAAGTCCCAAACTGTGAAGATTCATGTCCATCCAGGATTCTTCTCATCAGAGTTTCTTGATATTCAAAAACATGTTGTTAAATAATTTTTCAAATATTTTCAGATATTCTTTCCATACCTAGTTAACAGCCATTGCTTTTCTAAACAACCTTCAGAACTAGTTTTATAAGGATACTGAGAGGTTTCTGTTTGTGATCATTAGTTCCTTGTTGATGCAAAATGACTGTAAACTGCTAGTGGTCTGTAGTACAGATGTGCACAGAGATGTGTGTGTGTGTGTGTGTGTGGGAGAGACTGAGAAAGAGAGAGAGCTCATATCCCTTGGAGGAATAATCTTCATTTACCACTTCATCGACTGAAGTACTTTATGGCAGCAATGTAATCCACTTATTATACACTGACAAATCCTCCAAACAAGCTAGCCAAAGTGAATCACAAAACTGTTTAAATACACAAAACATGCAAAATATAAAATACTAGGCTGCAATAATTTAGAATCAAATAATAGGTGTTTAGAGCTAGGCATAACAGATGTATGTATGTATGTATGTATGTATGTATGTATGTATGTATGTATTTATTCTAAATTGTTAGTCCAAGTGCAATAAGACCAGCTTGCTATTGCCTACATTGCCAGGCTATTTTTCAGTAGAGTCCTCCATGCTCAAGTAGCTGACTTGCTTACTGACGTGTGCACGTTGCTATTTTTAAGCTTTTCTCATCTCCTTTAAGCTTAAATAGACATCTTAAAGAGATCTTGTAGCACCTTTGAGGCTAACTGTGAAAGAAGTTGTAGCATAAGCTTTTGTGGATTTGGATCCAGAGCACACTGCAGAAATAATCCAGTTTGAGGCTGCTTTAACTGCCCTGGTTTAGTGTTAGGGAATCCTGGGAACTGAATCCGGACAAGATGGAGGTGCTCACGGTAGTGGCCCTGAAACCTAGAATTGGGTTGCAACCTCCAGTCCTGGATGGGGTCACATTCTCCTCCAGTGACTGTGTTCGCAGTCTGGGGGTGCTTCTTGACTCATTGCTCCAGGTAAATGCGACAGTCAGGAGAGACTGTTATCAGCTTTGGCTGATATGCCAGTTGTGCCCTTTTTCTGGAAGTAAGGGATCTCGAGACTGTTGTGCATGCGCTGGTAACCTCATGTCTCAATTTCTGTAACGTGCTCTACATGGGGCTACCCTTGTGCTTGGTTCGGA
>CM034703.1:176482702-176494838 GCA_020142125.1 Phrynosoma platyrhinos
TCGGTCAGAGCAACCATGGCAGTCTCCACTCCATATCCTGTCCTGTTATAGCCTTCCAAGATACTTTTCTGGCAATGAAAAGGTGGAGGGAAGGAAGCCAGCAAGGACCCAGAAGCTATAGCCTTCCAGGATCCTCACTTGCCTCTTGGGAGAGATGGTGGGGGAGAAGCTAGGAGAGGATTAAGGAGGCTATAGCCTTGCCACCTTTCTTCTGTTAGCTGTTTCACAATGATGCAGATGTCATGCCCTGGCTATTAGAGGACAGTTTGTGACAATGATCCCACTGACTGGGCTGCCATGCTCACACATCCCTGGCATGGGGGGATAGGAAATAGGCAAGTCTTGGGTATGGGGGCAAAGTAGTCCTTAAGCCTATGCAAAGCTTGGGAGGAGGGTGAGAAAGGGAATTAAAGAGGATTCTATTTGTTGGGCTTTTCAGGCACTCAAGAAGTCCATTTCTTGATGTGTGTGTTTTCCATTTCAGTATTCACATGTTATTTCCATCCCTAGGTGAAGAAGTCAGAAGGAGATGAGGGCCACCAAAAAGTCCCAGGGGCCACATTTTGCCCACCCTGGTGTAAACAAACACGCTATAGCAATTTAGCAACCCTGGATAGAGTCAGCCCAAGTGTTCTGCTAACACTGGCATGGCTGAGACCAGACTGGTGTGTACATTGGTGGTGGGCTGTGGAGCATTTCCCCCCCATGAGCCATCTGCTGCACACCTACTCAGGCTTTCTCTGGCTAACAAGCTTGGCCCATTAAGAATAATACCAAGAAAACAATTGTGCAATACACACAAAAAGGGAGGGAAAATGCAGACTGTAGCCTGGGGAGCTGGCATAAAACCTACTGAAGCGAAGCAGGTGGCTTGAATCTTCAAAAGGCAATTCTGAGGTGAGCCCTGTGAAAAGAAATTAGTCTCATGAGGCCTTTATACTTATTACCATTGTAATGCTTAATGAGTCACCTCTTGTTCTTTGGCCATTTTCTTCTGCTTTTAAAAGGACATTGCTTGTCTTGAGTGAAGTGTAGATTGTCTTGCCCCTCTGATGCTGAAGAGAGAGAGCCACAAGACCAAGTGCCTGACATCTTCTGGAAAAGGGGTGAAAGGCATTAAGGCTGCATTACTGCAGGGAAGAGGGAAATCCAGAACTCGAAGTATGAAATTGGGGGTCCAGTGACCAAAAGACACTAATCAGGGACACATCATATACAGAATTTGGGAAAGTTATTGCTTTACAACTACATTTGCTAAGTGGGGGATTTTTGGATTTGGAGTAAAAAACCTAACTTTTCCAAGCTGTGCTTGGAAAATCTGATCTAGACAATTAGCTTAGACTGGTGCTGCCACTGTTTTCTGACTATGTCATTTCTAGATTTTTGGGAGAGAAAGGGTCTGATCCTGCAAAGGATCTTGTTTATCCGAAACTGCTAACAGGTAATGGCTAATTACTCCTGTAACCATGACAAGTATCTGTAGTAACAAACACATTTTCCTCCCATTTACTCCTACCTTGCTGTCTGTCCCCTATCTCTGTTATCTCTTCAAGTCCCTTGGAAGATGGGAGACTGTAGCTCTGAGGGAAAGGAACTTGTCTTCTACATTTTGTCAGCTTCTGTGCATATTTGATGGTGTAGTACTGTAATAATGGTAATAATAGTAATGATATTAGCTGCAGCAGTACACCCTGTATAGAACCATGGCAAACCTTTTATAGCAGCTGTGGGAATCATGTGATCCTCCAGATGTTGTTGGACTGCAAAGCCTAGTGAGTATAGCTAATGTTGAGGAATGCTGGGAGTTATAATCCAAGATATCTGGAAGGCTGCATCTCTCCCACACCTCTGTTAGAAAATCCACCTGTGATTGCCATGACTCTTGCTAAATAAATCTGACTCCTTATATTATTGTCATCAATGTTTTTAATATTGTATTTTAATTGGTCATCTGTTTAATTCTGTTTTAAGGGGATGGGAGGGTGGGACTATGGGATGATGGAATGTTTTTAACTTTGTTCTATTTTAATACCATTGTACCCCACCCCAATTGCCACGCAGAGGGGCGGGTTATAAATAAAAATTATTATTATTATTATTATTATTATTATTATTATTATTATTATTATTATTATTATTATTATTGCTGTAAAGTTAACAGGCCTCTGTTTGGAAGATTTACAGGTAAGGTTGCCAGGATGAATCCAGGATGATGGGGCTCCTATAGCCTCAATGGTTAACAGATCCTGGATTGGGGGAGTTTATGGTACCTCTTCCTGATCCAGATTCTGCTAATGACTAAAACTGCAGGAGCCCCATCCCCTAGTCAACCTGGCAGTCCTATGCAATGGCATCCCTAATATTCCCTAAAGAAGAAAGAGCAAGGAGAGGCTCACAGGGGAAGGTGGGAGGGGCACATGCACATGCACTCACTCACCCCTCCTTCCCCGTTGCCTTGGTTCAATGGGCCAAGAGCACCAGGGTAGTGGGAAAGGAGAGAGGGGTTGATCTTGTCCCTCTTTTTCTGCTGCCACGACTCCCTTAAGAGCCACAACAGCAGAGAAGTGGTGAGACCTGCATCCCCCGCAGCAGCAGGAGCGATCAACTGGGTGTCACTCCTCTTCTGTGGTGTCACCTGGTGTGGTCCACACACCCCTGCACTCCCTTAGTGATGCCACTGGTCTTATGTCAGAGAACAGCTCTCTCTATGAAGGCATTTCTTGTTTGAAGGATGAAGCAGGCCAACACCTGGTTAAAAGTGAAAGAACAACAAGAAGAAAGAGCATGGAGAGGTACACTGAAGTCCATTGACAGTGATGGTTCCCTGGACAAGCACACTCTCATCTTTCCCTATTACAATGAGAGGCACCACATCTCTGTTTTTATTACAGTAATCTCTAAAATACCCCTCTATAAATATAAGTTAGACTGTACAAATTTGTGTCTTCTTCCATCCTTTTTTGATGAAACATTTTCTCTTTTTTGTCAATGTACAGTGGGCCCTTGGTATCCACAAGGGATCTGTTCCGACACCCCCCCCCCCGCAGATACCAAAATCCATGGATGCTCAAGTCCCATGCGGCCTTGCCACCATTGGGGACAATAGGACTCTGCCCCCCCCCCCCCCCCGCCCAGCCACCTGAAGCTCCTCTCACTCACCATGTCAGAGGGCTGCCTCCTCCTCCTCCTCCTCCTCCTCCTCCACTGTAGCCATTTTCCCTTCCTTCCTTCCTTCCTTCCCCTCCTTTTTCCTCTGGCCACCCCCATGGCCCTTTTTTCTTCCTTCCTTCCTCCACATCCTCCTTTTCCTTCCTCCTCTTCCTTCTCCTCCCTTTTCCCCTCAACAGCCACTGTGACCGTTTCTCCTTCTTCCTCTCTCCTCCTCCTCCTCCACCTTCACAGGCTTACCATCCATGGATGAAGGGCCCATTGTATAAGTGACCACTCTAGCACACTCATGTGAGTGCTAACACAGAGAGAATAAAGCTTTGTTGTTCTGTTGCACCCTTTGGCTTGCTGATTGGAGTATCATCTCTACTTGCCTCTGCCTAAGTTTTATACTCTGGATTACCCACCCAAGTTGCTGGTATTTTTATTTTTATTTATTGACTTCATTAACTTGATATTTCTTGATATACCACAATATTTCTAGATATAATATTCCATAAGTGTGATGTGCTAAAAATAAAAGAAATATGGATGTATTCCTTTCAAAAGTTTCAAAATTGTGACTATTCCAGTGTGAATACTTAGAAATTTGTTCCATAGAAATTATCTGTGCTTATCTTTGGTTGGTTCATATCAATATAAATTATTTTGCAACTTGTATAAAAGAATGCCAAAATAGTTCCTTTTAAGCTTCTTTCCATAAATATGATTAACTCCAGAGGGCAGCATGGTAATAGTTCTGAGGCTGGATTCCTTTGATTTTTTTTTTAAATAACTAGAATGTTTATGAAGCTGGAAAACAAATTTTTCATCAGAGCTGGTTAAAATGAGAATTAGCGTGAGAGGAGGAATGTATCTGAAAATATAAGTAATATTTCTCCTTGTACTGTTAGAAGGAAAATATTTCAGGAGCCTTCTTTGGAATGTTCTTGTTTAATATAAAAGTGCTTGTGGTGGAAAAATCAAAATATGTTAGTGTGTGCGTCTGTGGCTATGGCTGTGTAAAATATTCACATTCTTGCAGTCAGAAATTTTTCAAATTTTGTAGACAAAATAAAGTATGTTTAAAAATCTATTACAATAAAGTCAATACTTTTGAAAAGGTTGTATTGCTTAAGTTGCATATTTGGGGACACTGCTGTAATTGTTAAACCCCAATGTTAAGTAGACTTAAGTGATTTTCCTAACCTTTCCTAGGTTAGGAAACATCATATCTGGATGGTGTTTCCTTAAGTCTCATCCACTAATAAATAAAAGAATGGGTAATGTTGCCATTTGTCTTGGAAATTTGGAAAATCCTGGATTGAAGAGACAAAAAAAAAAAAAATATCCTGGCCAGCTAGGCCAGTTGAAGTAGTAAATCCCGTATTTCTCCTTCATTGCAGGCCAATGGGTAGGTAAGAATGTGGCAGTGGTGATGAAGCACAAAACTGTGTAAGAAAACCAGCACTGGCCAGAGCCTCATACCACCCTGCAGACATAGCACTGCCACATTATTCTTTCATTCCCTCCCCCTTTCCCCTGACAGGCCTAGAAAGCAGAAAGAAAAGGAGGTAAGCAGAGATGGCCTTGTGCTGTGTGGTCATTGTGTTTGCACCTTGAGCCTAGAGCCATGTTGGTGAACCTATGGCATTCGAAATCATTTTGGAGGGCACACAGAAAGATGGGAAGAGGCAGAAGAGGAACTCTCACATCTTCAACTGCCTTCCCCTTGCCCTCATGGGTCTTCAGTTGCTTCCCTGGAGACAGCTGAAGGGCCAGGAGAGCAGGGAGGGGGAGAAGGAACAGTTGCATGCCTGTTCCTCCTCTTCCCACTATCCTGGGCCTTCAGTTGTCACTGGAGAGGCAGCTGAAGGCCTGGGTGAATGGGGGGAAGAGGAAGAACAGGTGCATGCCTGTGCCTCCTCTTTCCTGCTGTCCTGGGCCTTCAGCTTTCTCTGGAAAGACAGCTGAGCATCCGGGTGGGGGAAGAGGAGGTCCTGCCCTGCAAAGGTGAAAGTCCCACCCCTGGAAGTCCCCCCTGGCACCAGGTAACACATGGTGCTGAACATCTTTAAGTTGGGACACTCTGTCTCTAAATGGTTCACCATCACTGGGTTAAGGCTAGGCAGCATGATGGAACTTCCACACAGCCTCAAGAGAGTCAAGGGAGTCCCTTTACTCTCTAGGACTGCTTGAAGCTTCCCTCTCTTTACAGCAGCTGGGGAGGGAAGAGAAAAAGAGAGCTCTTAGCTTGGTACTGGTAGCAAAGTTGAAACATAATGATTAATGTGTTGAATTTGAACAAGTAAACTGCATATTTGCATAATATGCATAATTATAATAATTTGGATAATGTGCAAATTAGATGCCCGGATATGAGGGACCAGAATATGGCAGCTCTAGGAATGCATGATTGTGACCCTCCAGGTGTTTTTGGCTTACCATTCCCATCAGCCCAAGACAGCATAGCCAATGATGAAGGATTATGAGATGTGTAATCCAAAAAAATGGGGCAGGGATGTAGAATAAAATATCAGTAATTATATACACCATTCCAACCCCTTTAAACTAGACTAGAAGCGCCACGTTTCTTCAGAAGCTTCTGCAAGGTTCTTGAAATAAGACCAGTAAGTAATAAAGGACGGTTTTCCTAACTGAGTTTTCCCTATACTCTCAGTATTTCCTTATAATTTGCAGCAATGTAGTAGCTGCACTAAGTGTATGCTAGGATGCAGTTCCTATTCACAGACAGTTGTGAGACCAATAAGTCTGACCTATATGATATGCAGTCTAGAACATATCTTAGATTCTTCTGCAGCATGCAGATTATCTGTGGCAATCACACACTAGGATTCTTCAGATAATAAGGTGAAGCAGCTGGAATGGTTTTCTTTAAGTAAGACAATAAGAAAAATTACACAATGAGTGGGGGAAAGGTTTGGTATGAGGAAGGTTATCTTCTCAAGTGATCTTGCAAGTAAAAGAAGACAAAGAAGTGACACACTGCACCACAGATTATTATATCACTTCTCAAAGTAGAAACAGGCTGAAAATGAAGGTCCCAGTACAGTAACAGGATGGACTTTTTAGCTTGTTTGTAGAATATACATTTAGTTCATCACTAGAGCATTATTCAGGAGTGTTAACATATGAGAAAGGGAGGTAGAACACAAAAGCATTAGCCACTGTTCACACATTTCAATCTCACTCTACTAGGGATGTGATTCTCACTAATTTTCTTCTTGAAGGACACATCAACAATTTTTACAATTTTTTTTCCTCCTGCAAGAAAGTCTGGAAAATATTAAGTTTTCACAGCCTGCTCACAATTCAGTATTTAATTCTGCACAAAATTCACATAGGGTTGTTTTGCACAGAAAACAGCATTTTCTGTGCAGGAAAAATCATTTTCTATACAGAAATATTATTATATATTATATGTTTGTTATAATGTATGGGTTATTATTTTAATGTAAGCTGCCGATAGCCTTGGCTAAAGGCGGGGTAAAAATAAATTATTATTATTATTATTATTATTATTATTATTATTATTATTATTATCTGCATAGAAAATGCTGCATTTGGCGGGCTCGTTATGTGCAAAATCCACATATGGTTGATTTGCACAGAAGACAGCATTTTCTGTGCAGGAAAAATCTTTTTCTGCCTAGAAATACTGTTTTTTATTTAGGAGATTATCACACTGCTTTTTAATAGTGGGATAGAAGTGCAATGTGCACTGCAATGGCAGGATCCTATCACACAGCCTTGTAGCTAGGCAGTTGCTATCCTGTCGTCAATTCATGCTTTTGCTGCAACATTTAATGAATGGGATTAAAGTGCACCCCACCCCACTCCTATTGGAAAGGCCTCCTTACTCACATGGAGGTAATCATTTGGCTTAGTAGAAATAATGGGATTTAAAGAACCTTCCCTGCATCCACCCTACACTCCCATTGGAAGGCAAGCCTCCTTACTCATGAGGAGGTAATCATTTGGCTTCGCAGGAGATCTAGGTTTTAAAGAGCCTTCCCTGCACTGTTTCCCTGCTTCCCAGTGAAGGCATGACTACCTTAATTTTGGATAGCTAGCAAGTGAAGTGAATAGTGGTGGGATAAGATCCATAGCCAATCTGTTATCAATTCACAATTGTGTGGTAATGTGAAAAGAATCGTTGCTATTTTGGGTGTTTAATAAGCTGCAACAGTATTGGGAGGGAAGCTTTATGCAATAATCTCCAGAGACAAACAAGTCTGCTATCTACAAACAAGTCTGTTTTCTGTGCACAACAACCACATGTGAATTTTGCATAGAATAAGGGCCATCTTTTGGGCAGCACAGAGCTGCCCCTGGGAGATGCAGATCGGGGCCATGGTAACTGCATGCTGCGGCCCCGATCCTCCCTTTTGCTGCCCCCCAAAGAGCAGCAAAATGCTGCTTCTTTTAGGGGTGGCAAAAGGCCACCCTAAAAACTGGCACCACAGCTCTTCTGCGCCCTTTTGGTGCAGCGTGTGTACGCACTGCACCAGGGGGGTGTCCTGACATTGCACGCCGTGTGTATGGGTGTGCGGCATCAGGACGGCATCAGGGTTGAGTTGGGACAGCTAGCGTGTGGCTGCCCTGCCCCAACCCTACTCCTAAGCCAGCCCTTTAGGCTGGTCTGCAATGCCACTTGTTCCCAAATTGCAAATATTCTCATCAGTAGTCCAGGATTCTTCTTAGGGTTAATCAACAAGTGAAAAACATATTTTTTTCTGTACTTGTTTTGGAATATTTTCAAATATACCTTCCACCCTTACATATGAATGGCTACTATCTACAAGGGGATCACCTCATGATTTGGAACTCTGATTTTTATTTTTATTTTTTGGTGGGGAGGCCCATATCCCAGCAAAATAGGGAAAACAAGGTCTCCCTTTCAGAAAGTCACTGTCTAGATGTAGAAGACAGTAAGCAAAGGGAAGGTGGACTAGTGTGGTCACCCAGCAATCCCCTCCTCATGCATTTACACCAGGGGTAGGCAACCTTTCCCCTTTAAGGGCCGAGGGACTTCAGCTCCCAGAATCCCAGGAGTTATTGGCCAACATGGGACTATTGGCCAACATGGCTGAGGCTTCTGGGAGCTGAAGCCCTTCGGCCCTTAAAGGGGAAAGGTTGCCTACCCCTGATTTACACAATCAGATTGTCTGAACAGCACTGAAGAGAAAGTTAAATGTACTGAAGGTGGATTCAAGACTGTTACTATGAATTGTAATTCTTCAGTTCCCTGTCACATTTTCATTATTCAGAGTCTCCCATAGAAATTATTAACATTGTGCTTACTTGGGGCATATGTTTTCTAAGCATGAATACAGATTCCTTCTGTATGTACAGGAAATAAGGGTTCTGAAACATTCAAAATTTAGTTCAAATGTGGTGTTAGGAGAACTGTTTCTCAGTGTAACCCCAGCTCTGTTCAACTTGAGGACAGGATGATGTTTGTCCAGTACTGCTGGCCCAAATAGCACATTTTAGCCAAAACACAAGGAAGCCAAGTGTGGATAACATATTAAGAACATTTAGTCTAGGTAGTGCAATGCCCACATGAGGTACTCAGGGGGAGCAACAGAGATGAGATCAGAGCTTTTCCAGAAATGAAGTTTTATTGAGAAAAGTATAACAGAAAAAAATAAATAAATGATTAACTATGGAAGGATTCCCAGAAGAGGAAAGTGAAAGAAGGTGAACAAGGAGTGGTGGAGGGACTGGAGTGCCTACTTAAGTGTGAACTGGGCTTCTGAAGAGAAGAGGGAGGAGAGAATTCACAGTAGGCATTATATTTGAAGAGAGAGAGGAGAAAAAAGGAGAATTGCCCATCCTTCCTTGAAGTGTTGTCCATGATAGTTATATACCATTTGATTCAGCAAACATGTCTAAGTGGTTTATATTAAATACATACCCCACACAATATAAAAACAACGTAGAATTTAATACATTCTGAAAGCACACCCACCACAATTTATAAGAGTAGCATAGAAGAATATTTAGGGAGAGAAGGCATTTGAAGCTGTCTTATGCTGATTCTGGACCTTGGTCCGTCTAGCCTGGTATTGTTGACACTGACAGGCAACAGCTTTGCAGGTGGTCAGGCAAGACTTTTGCCAACACTGCCTTGAGGTCCCAGGGACTGGATCTGAGGTCTTCCATGTGCAAAGCAGGTGCCTTGTCATCAAGGTTCCAACTCTTTCCTTCCTGGTGAAGAAGGTGAGAGTATGAACTTTAGGGAGAGAAGAATTGGAAGTTGGAAGAACCATTACAGGGAGGCAGGGGAAATAACTGGCATGCCATAGCAGCTTATAGACATGCGCTCAAAGAAGAGGCTTGAAATGGCATTCCAGGGATGTGCTTTCCAGTTTGTGTCCTTAAACAAGGCTAGAATCTAATAAAATAAAAATAGTTAGGCTGCAGTGGGATTGACACTGCCTCTCTATGGCACTGTTTACTTCTCAATGGCCAATTCCATACATGGCATTGTGAGGTTCTGTATAAGATTAATGGCAGAGGAAGACTGGATACATGGAAGTCCTGTGCTATCTGACTAGCAGATCACTTCCTTGACCATAACAATTAGATGTGTTTACCAGCACTGAAAGCCATCTATCCTGGATGTGCCCTGATTTGCTCAGCTTGATTTGGAGGCCCCCATTGCTTCAACTGAGGTCCAAATTGGAACCTTACATTAGAAAATCTGGAATTTCATTATGTCAGCTATCACTTTTTTGCCGCTCTTTGGGGGGAGGCAAAAGGGAGGATCAGGGCCGCAGCGTGCAGTTTTTTTCCCCTTTCTTTTTTTCCCTTTAAAACTATTGGACAGAATTGCATTGAATTTGCAAGCATAGTAGTCCTTCTGAATGAATGAACTGTGCCACTTTTCAGACAGGTAAGTGCTCAGGTGTGCACTGTAAGACTCCTTAAAATCTGGAAGGTTTTATATATATATATATATATATATATATATATATATATATATATATATATATATAAAGACCTTTTTCATCTTCCTTGTGTGTGGTAGACAGCTTATATTGCACACATCAAGTGTCCTGGGAAATTAGCCTGTGAAATTTCAAAAGGAGACTCTATGTATGTATATGCTTATGTGTGTAAGGAAGTCTTTTAGCTTTGGGAGAAAGGGTTCACTCCTGCTCTCAAATTGTTTGTTTTGGGGGTAGTTTATATTTAAATAGAATATCTCATAGAGATTCTGCTAGGTATGAAACCTGCACAATTTCAGAAAGAGAGGTGCCAATATTAGGGAGTTTTCATGAATGCAAACCAGTTTTAGGGATTTTATTTTGTTTTATGTTCAGTTTAGATCACCAAAGTTGGAAAAGGTTATCACCAAGCAAAGTTTGTTCAGTGGGAAGCTGCCTGTTGGAGACTGTGAGAAATAGTAATGTATCTTCTAAGCAGACTAGTATTTGCAAGTCAAAGGTGAGAAACAACCAGTCCAACATCTCCCACAGAGCTGAGCAAAGAATAAAGGTTTAGTTTTCTCTGTAAAAGCATATAAAGTAGCTTTATTTACAAATATTAAAGGATTCATAGCATCTCATGGTGAGAGAGTTTGTAGAATGCTCTTCAAACATGGAAGAAAGATAAAGAAATGCAGACTAAAAGTTCAGACAAACACATTCAAAGTAACTCCAAAGAAACTGATGCAGGAAGAGAGGGAATGTGGCTAATTCTTATAAAGATTTGCAAACTAGCAGCTACTGAGAATCAGCATGCTAAAGATGATGCCTCTAGCACTGCAATCTCAAGGTTCTGCTCTATTTCCCCTTGTTGTGGTGTTCAGGATGTCAATGCACATTATCTTTGCTGGTTGAATTAATTGCGTGTGTTTGGAATATATGGGTGGGCTGATAGGAGACAGCAGAGAAGGCAAGGCTAAGCTCAACCCTCAGGTCCTGTCCCTGGTGGTTTGCCTGGGGCCAGTGGCTCTCCTGCTATAAATTGTAAGCAGGCACTTTTGATAAACTTCTAATGGCCAAGGCAGAGAAGGAGAAGATACTGGGGGTGGGGTATGTATAAAGTTGTGAAGATTTAGTGAAATTACCGATTCCTGACTGCTGTCAGGAATTTTCAGCTTGTCTGCCATGGTCTGGAGTGTTGGTCTAAATGGTACAGCTTCCCTTGTTTGTTATTTGCTGGCATATAATGTGTTATATAATACTGCTGTCAAATGATAGGATATAGAGTGTTGTGCTAATTGCTAGAATAGTTGACCATACTACTTAGTGGTTAATGAGAAGATGGAAGGGAGTTGGCTGTCTTAGGAAGACCCAAGATCAGTGTTCACTCAAACATCTTCTGAATCTCTCTGGAGTAGTCCCGTTTGGCTTAGAATAATAGAATCATAGAGTTGGAAGAGACCACAAGGGCCATTCAGTCCAACCCCCTGCCGTACAAAAACACAAAATCAAAGCAGCCTCAATAGATGGCCATCCAGCCTCTGTTTAAAAACCTCCAAGGAAGGAGATTCCACCATACTTCGAGGAAGTGTGTCCCACTGTTGAACAGCTCTCACTGTCAAGAAGTTCCTCCTAATGTTGAGGAGGAATTTCTTTTCCTGTGGCTTCCATCCATTGTTCTGGGTCCTGTTCTCTGGAGCAGCATAACACAAGCTAGCTCTCTCCTCAATATGACATCCTGTCAAATATTTAAACAGGGCTATCATATCCCCTCTTTAACCATCTCTTCTTCAGGCTAAACATACCCAGTTCCCTAAGTCGTTCCTCATAGGGTTTGGTTTCCAGACCCTTCACCATTTTAGTCGCCCTCCTCTGGACACACTCCAGTTTCTCAACATCCTTTTTGAATTGTGGTGCCCAGAAATGGACACAGTATTCCAGGTGAGGCCTGACCAAAGCAGAAGACAGTGGCACAATTATTTCCATTGATCTAGATACTATACCTCTATTAATGCAGCCTAAAATTGCATTGG
>CM034703.1:176494938-176513233 GCA_020142125.1 Phrynosoma platyrhinos
ATTTTGTTAGCTTTGGCCCAGGTTTCTAATCTATTAAGGTCATTTTGACTTTTCACCTTGTCCTCTAGGGTATTAACTACTCCTCCTAATTTGGTGTCATCTGCAAAGTTGATAAGTGTGCCTTCTATTCCTCTATTCAAGTAATTGATAAAGATGTTTAAGAGCACTGGGCCCAGGACAGAACCCTGTGTCACCCCACTGGTCACTTCTCTCCAGGATGAAGAGGAACCATTGCTGAGCACCCTTTGGGTTTGGTCAGTCAACCAATTACTAATCCACCTAACAGTTGTATTGTCTAGCCCACATTTTACTATATTGTTTGCAAGAATATCATGGGGGATCTTGTCAAAAGCCTTACTGAAATCAAGATATACTATGTCTACCAGATTCTTTTCATCTACCAAGCTGGTAATTATATATATATATATATATATAGAAAGAGAGAGAGAGAGAGAGAGATCAGATTAGTTTGGCATGACTTGTTTTTGAGAAATTCATGTTGACTTTTTGTGATTATGGCATTGCCTTCTAGATGTTCACAGGTTCACTGTTTAATGAGCTGTTCTGGAATCTTTCCTAGTATTGATGTCAGACTAACTGGATAATAATTGTTTGGATCCTCTTTTTTCCCTTTTTGAAATTGGGGACAACATTTTCCCTCCTCCAGTTTGCTGGGACTACTCCTGTTCTGCAGGAGTTCTCAAAGATTATTGCTAATGGCTCTGAGATCACATTTGCCAGTTCTTTTAATACCCTTGGATGTAGTTCATCAGGTCCTGGAGACTTAAATTCATTTAGTGCTGATGCAGATGGCCCATTTGGGGCAGCTCTGGGCTGCCCCTGGGAGCAGCGGATCGGAGCCATGGCAACAATATGCCATGGTCCCAATCCTCCTTTTTGCCACCCTGCTGCTGTGCAAATGGGCACATGGAGTCGGGACGGCCAGCGTGCAGATGCCCTGCCCTAACTCCACCCTCAGGTTAGCCTTTTCAATTAGCTTAACCAGGTGGTCCTGTATTTCCTCTTTACTTATTCTGTGCAGCATTGTGTCCTCTGCTCCATTTTCCTCAGATTGAGTACCCTTTTTCTTTTCTGAGAAGACTGAGGCAAAGAAGGTGTTGAGTAGTTCTGCCTTGTCTCTGTCCCCTGTTAGCATTTCACCATCTTCTCCATGTATTGACCCTACCATTTCCTTTTGCTTCCTTTTGCTATAGACATACCCTAAAAAGCCCCATTTATTCTTCTTAACATCTCTAGCAAGCCTGAGCTCATTCTGTGCTTTTGCTTTTCTGACTTTCCCCTTACATGTGCTAGCTATTTGCTTGAATTCCTCCTTGGTTATTTCCCCCTTTTTCCATTTCTTATACATGCCCCATTTAAAACTTAGCTCAGTTAATACTTAAGTATTCATATGAATCTACCACACACTTCTAAGACCAATAGGGATTTTGGCAAGAAAGTTATTACTTGAATTGCCTGTCACAGCCAAATCCTTCCTAACTTCCTTTTTCAGGTAAAATGGAAGCTAAGGACTTAGGGAATACATAAAATAGTGATGGAATTTTGTTCTGTAGCAAATCATGTAAGATAGATCAGCCCAGTTATGCTTTCTGTGTAGATCAGGCTATAAATAGTAACACCATAGTGAGGGAACAGTAGCTTACTTGATTCTGTTGGTGGCTATATTGATATTTGACAATAATTTCATTTACACACACACACACAATTTAAGTGGTTGTCACTTAGATCCTCCCAAGTGTTGTTTGACTGCAACCCCCATAATCCATCAGCAGTTGCTGAGCTGGTAAGGGATATTGGGGGTTGCAGTCCAACAACTGTTGGAGGGCCCCAAGTTCTTATTACCAATATAGGGATTTGTTCATGCATTAAGCCATTGTTCTTTATGCATGTTTTTGCAGAAGTATCAGTGGGTTTTTGTGTGTTTGTGTAAATGAAATTCTCACTAAAAAGTTCCCCAAACTGAAACATCTTTGGAAAATCTATAAAAAGGCTTGTAATCTCACCCCACTGGGGTAAATCTTTCATAATGTTTAATGCTTCTGTATGATGCTCAAATAAGGAAAGATTAATGTCCTTCACTTACTCTTTGGGGAGAGGAAATGGGAAGGCATGTCTTATACTGCATGATCTCCAGCTGTGCTGGACTACAACCCCCATCAACCTTATCACCATGGCACTGTAAAGCTGACTGGAGGATGATGAGTAGTCCATTTGGTGAATAGTCCAAATGGTATTCTCATCCAAGGGAAGGCTGGTCTATTGGGTTCCTTCTCAATATCCATGGTTGTTGTTCCTTTCCCTGCTTTGGAGTTTGTATTGCACTAACAATACGTGAGAGTTCTTCATGTTATACATCTTTAGCAAAGGTGGGCATCTGTTCTCTTCCAGATGTTTCTGGACTACAGCTCCCATCAACTCTAGGTTAGCATAGCAAGTGGGAGTATGGGAACTGCAGTAAAAAAAAATCTAGAGAGCCACAGATGCCCATAGTTTGGGTTAAAGGGTGTCCATTGCTCTATGTAGTCCCTGATATACTACAGTCCAAAACGGGGGAGGTAAATATGGAGTTTGAGTGAAGTAGCAGGTATCATTCCAGCTTTAAAGGCAAGAAAATGGGACAGATCTTAAACAAGTCATCCAAGGGAAGGCTGAAAATCTGTAATAGATTTTGGGAACAAAGCCCAAGTATTCTGAATTCTAATCCAGTGCCTTCACCACAATGCTTTTATAGGAATATTTGAACTTGAAAGTTATTGCCAAGTAGGGGATTAAAAAACATGATCTCCCTCATTCCCCCACTATTTCAATCCTTAAATGAAACTGCACCCATTTTTACATTTGCAGTTTCCATTTTGCCCAGGTTTTCTCCCCCAGTTATTGGGTACTTGAAATGTTTGTCCCAGGTGTGAGTCTCAAAGATGTAGCCAGTAACCAACCCAAGATGACTCTGGGGGCTACTTAGCAAAACACACTTCGCTCACCTTCTCACACCAGTCCCTCAAACCCAGCAAAACAATTATCCAGAAGCATGGCTGAAGAGGCCACAACATGGGGTGTGGGTGTATATGAACAGAGAGCATTTGGGTGACAGAAGGAATTATGAAGTGGCCTGGAGCCAGAGCTTACACGGGCCAGAGCAAGAGGCCATGCATTTTCATCAAAATATTGGAAACTTCACTAAGATTTGGAACCATGCAAATGACTCTTGCTACACACATTGACGTAAAAAAAAGTTTTTATAGCTGGCCTTCAATTAGTTGAAGCAGCGGGAAGGGTGCTGAAGGTGGATGAATGCATAATCCATGTGTCTTGTGTAAGTAGCCCCCCCCCTCCCTTCAAGGCTTTCATTCCCATTTGGAATCATCATACTTGCCCTGCTAAAACATTTCACCTAGCCAGCCCACTTTTGGGAAGGAATTGGCCTCTACTTGATATTGCACCCCAGCAAGGGCAGGGAGGGGGAGGTTGTTTTGACTCGCTGCGTCTGGCTTGAGGTATTTAAGTTAATACCATTAATGTGTGTCACCATCTAGGAGTTATACAAATGGAATTTTCTCTCAGCTCTTCTGTGTATTTCAGGCTGCACTCCAACAACTGGTTTATATGGATTTAGCTCTAGTAAGACCCAAATCTCTAAGGGTTGAGGCATTCCTTGGAGACCAATTTTATACTGTAGACATATTCTTACCCACCCCACCATCTGATTCTGTTCTCCTTTGACTGTAACTTTACTGGGCACTACTGACAGGTTAGACTATAAGCCCCATCATCCACAGGGAGCATAGTGAATGGCTGTGTTGGGTGAGCATCATTGGAGTCATCTTCTAACACCAGTTAGACTGGAGAAAGCCCCAGTTCTCTCATAACATAAATTCCTCTTAATTTCTGCCTGTGACCTGTAAGTTTGACTCTGACTCCATTCAGTGCCATCACCCAGGGCTAGAAATTTTTGGAATCAGAAGTTGGCATCTCTAAGACAATCTCTATTTGCATCAATCTAGTGTTAATAGGAAGAATCAGCCCTACAAAGGTGGGGCATGCCAAATCTTTTGTTGAAGAGTTTAATAGGCACCTAAAATGTTTGCCCCAGGTGTCAGTCCTGAAGATGTAGACAATAGCCTACATCTATAGTTGGAATGACTCTGGGGCCCAAATGGTGAGGGGAAAAAAAATCTCTCTTAATGAATTATAAGTAACTGCAGATGGAATGTTCTGGAATGTTCTGAGAAAAGAGAGAGAGAGAGCATTCTAGGGGAAATTACATCTCCTTTGGCTGAAGGAAGGAGTCAGGTGCATGAGTGAAATAGCAAGTGTAGTTTTGGAACAGATAGTAAGTATAGAAAAGTATAGAAAAAATAGGCACCCCAAGACATTTTATTGCCTGAGTCAGAGCAGTAAATTCTATTGTGCCCCCATCAAGGCAAGTTGCATAATATTCAAGGCTGGTCAAATTACTTTGGAACCTGAGGCAGAATGTCTTTCACTCATTGGCAGTGGTGTTAATGTTGCCACTGCATACACTCCAACTGTCCCAATTTGGTAGGGATAGTCCCAGTTCTTCATCTGTTATCCTACTTTCCATCTACTTTTAAAATGCACTAGTTTCCTCTCCTCCTCTGGCTTTCTCCCTTTTTTCTCAGCTTTCTTCTGTTGCTGTAAATATTGACTTCAAATTGCAAAAGTAATTTCCATTCAGCTCAGCAGAGGGGAAGATGAGAAGAGGGGATTAAATCTTGCCATTCTCAGTAGACTCAGGCAAAAGCAAACTGATGCAACATCTTCTAGCCTGTGTGTTATTCTTCCTTATTAATACCTTTCACCATCTTGAAAACACCAATGCTGCTTGGCCACATGTGTCCCATTTTCATCTGTAAAATGTTGGAAGGCATACCACTGTCCTTTCATGACACCCCAGTTCAACAATGGCTATCTAATGGTTCACAAAGAGCTACACTGCTGCTGGAAGGCCAAAGGGCTCTCAAAAGTTTTGTCTCTAATGAACTGATATTGGGAATCTACACTGAGCGACTTCAACTATACATTCCTGCTGCCCTCTATTTTCTATTCACTTGTAAGTAGAGAGCTTGCATTGACATATATACAAGATGTTAGTGTCTGAATTTGTAGCTAAAGGCTAGGATACACATGTCAGGGCAAACTGAAAAGAAGGTTAGAACTTAGAATATTACTTTTAAAAATATTTACAGTAGTGATTCCACTAAAAAGTGAAAATCCTTGGAAACTCTATAGAAAGGCTTGCAATCTCACCCCACTAGGAGAAATCTTTCATCATTTTTAATGCTTTTGTGCGAGGTTAAAATAATCAAAGATTACCAACATACTTATAATTTGAGAAAGGAATTCCTAACTTTTAATTGCTTAAAGTAACTATCATGGTTACCTTCAGTTACTTTAAAAATCAGAATACTACAATACTCTCTGTCCTGTAGGTATCAAACGCATTATCTGCCCATCCACTTGTCCATGTCTTGGTGCCCATGAGGCCTAGGACAAGCTGGCACTCGAACCTTTTACAATGCCTCCTCTTCCACCACCAGTGCAGTAACAGTTAAAAGCAACTAAAAAGTTATAGTTATGCAGCCCAAACCATCCCTTGTTAAGTTCTAATCACAATGTGATCCAGTTATATCTTTGTCACAGAGCTTAGTGGTAGCACTTTCCAAAGTAACATGTTAACCGGAACGCCAGGGCTGTTCTTGTTTACCTCTGAGTAATGCCCCCCCGACTTCATTCCTTCCAGAAATTAGGGGGGAAAAGGGTGCTGCATGTTACTTGTTGCACTCTGTGTATGATAAGAGTTATCACACAAAACAGTTCTATAGAATACACTAAGAATTTAGATCATCACCCTCCTGGGAGGCTTCCAAAGTACCCGTAGTCTATGTCACATGCAGCTTACATTCTGTATTTTTGTTTTCAAAATGAGAAAGAAGATATTTAAGAAAGACAGATCAGTTTGGGGGGAGGGGAGTAACCCCAGTTAAGTTCCAGTGGACTGGGGAGAGGATTTTTGTGTCACCCAGCCCATCAGCATAAAATAACAGTTACATGTTATGATGCATAACACAACCCACTATAACCTCAAGGGCAGTATATTTTCAATGGTCTACTTAATGGGATGTACTAAGAATGAATATAATTAGTTCCTCTATCAGACTAATATCCCACACTCTGCTTTGGTGCCATAGAAAGGAATCAATTACAAGCAACTCTCTATCTGTAATAACCAGCTACTTCCATTGCTCTGTTATTTTCACTGCGACCTTCAGGGAGTATTGTAGGATTGTTTGTGCAAAAAGACTCTTCCTAAATCTGATCCTGAGAAGACCACCCACACCCTGTTTTTTAGAAGGACTATTCAAATATTGGCTTGGATTTTAATCTCTATGAAAAATCTTAATCCTTAAGAAGCTCTGAACCATATATGTGGTAATAATGGAGCAAACATGGTTGTAAAACAGTGTGATTAAAAACAGACATTTTGCAATTATACTAAGCATCAGTGGACCATTTTATCCCAAGATTTATAGCAAAAATGGTTTTATTGCCATGGAAAAGATGAAGAAGGATAAAATGGGAAACAGAGACAAACACATAACTCTATGCTGTGCATAAGCTGATAGTTCCTCCAATTGCTTTGTACAGAGGAGCCACCAAATTTCTCAACCATGAAGCACTAGTGCAAAATTTCTGTTTGTGTTAACTGGCTGGCATCTTTAACTGGTTTGAACACTTAGGCACAATTTGTGTGACTCCAATGACACTTTTTGATCCTCCATTATGTCAATTGTAGTAATGCAGAGAATCTCCTCACAACGGCACCACTTTATACAAATGACACCTGAGGATGTTTGCTGCCTAGAGCAGTGCACCCAGGTTTTGGAGGTGGCTCTGTTGGTCCCCATGGGAGGCACTACATAGTGCACACCCACACAGAGATGCTAAGGACAGGAGATGAATTATGTGCGCTTACTTGGCCTTGGAGCCAGTTCATTTCTTCATATGTGAAAATCTGAAAAACTCTCTGATCTTCACTTGGAGCATAGCTACAAATGTCCTTTTCAAATTACACTAGCAAAACATGAAGGGAAAATCAGTTACACGTCTCCTTTTGATGCTTCCTTGATCAGAGGAACTGACTCTGATATCTAATAGAAATAACACAAGGATGGAAATGGCTATAATACGATGAACTATTAAAAATTGACACTACATTTCTCCTATTAGCCTATCTATTTGGAGCTGAAACAGAAACTGAGGGTGAATTCCCATGTTGCTATCATGATTCCACATTGGTAACCGCAATAAGGGCTAGATAATCTGAATTAATGTAAAGTGATGGAATAGAGCATAGATGTCTCTAGTCCAGCATTCCTTCCCCATAGTAGCCAACCAGTGGCCCTAATGGAAAAGTCACAAAGCCTTGTGGAGGAAGCCCACAATTTGTGATGTGACTGCAGTAGCGCCATCAACTGGTGTCAGCAGCCTATTGCTTTTGATGTTGGAAGTTTAAAAAAAGACATCAGATCAACAGCTTTGATAGCCTTATTCTCTGTGAATTCCTTGAATTCCTTGTCAAAGTTATCCAAGATGTTGACTTTTCTACCCCAGAATTTTATAAGGGCAGATTCATAATTAAACACAGCACTGGGTGACAAGGTACTCCTTTTCAAAGTCTCCAACCATCCTGGTCCTGGTAAATCCATTCCTGACCCACTTTCTCAGCTGCTTTTAAACTGTCCCAATTTCTCTCTTCTCTCACTTTGTCCTTGGTTTACTTCAATTGTGGCAAACTGAATGCAAATTGCAAAGGGAGAAGGGAGATGATGGATGCCTCCCTATTTTGAGTTTTTCACAAATTCAGTTACATAAACTCAAGGGTTCCTTTGCTTAAATTACTATTTTGGAATGTTCTTCTTCATCAATAATTTTTGCTCTCTTGTTACCTGGCCACATTCTGTTGTTGGTCAGCCACACATGTTCCAGTTTTCCTGTGTGAAATGTTGGAGGGTATACTTTTTGTCATTTTATCATTCCATTTGATGATGCTAAAGTTTACACTGGGAGGGGAAGAGGGAAGGGGGGAGAGAGAGCACACATATCTTTCTACCCACTTTCTCTACAACATGCATAGTCTGTCATGTCCTCCTATACTCATCTTTCTTTTGATCAGCTAAAAAGCCTCAAAGATTGTTGCCTTTCTCCAATACTCTTTGATCATTTTGGCTGCCCTTTTCTGCAAGAATAAAATTGTGAAATAAACTGCAACCATGAGCTGTTATATGATCACCCAATGCGGTTCATTGCTTCTTATTAGCCAGCCAGCCAACAGAGGCAAAAACTGAAAGGTAATATTATAGTGTGACTATAAATCTTACCACCCCTGGTTCAACTGAATATATTAACTCACCCTTAGCTAAATGCTCATGACCCAGAAACCATTAACAGCCACTATGATTTGACAGAGCAAGCCAAAACACATACAAAATGTATCTCTTCTGTTGTGCAACAGTGAAACCCTCAAAAGCTTCTGTGTGTCCGCTTATGTGACCTTGGCAATGAAATGTCATTATGCCAACTGGAGAGGTGGGTACACACCTAAATATTTGGCTTTGAAGTCATTCAGCTACTAGGAAGTATTGGAATATTTCTGCTTGGTTACTATTACTTGTCTTTTCTATCTCACTTTTCTGTCTAGAAAGGATCATCAAAGTAGTTATAACACTAATCCCTACAACATCGATTAATATGGTCAGAGTGATTAAAACAGCCCCATAAGTGATATATAGGATAATATTTTTTTAAAAAGCTGAGCAGTTAAAATATTTCAGGGAAAAGATCCCAATATATATTGTGCTTAAAAAAAATGTCTGCCTACAAATTGGCTTTGGAGCAAGGTTGAAGCCAGGAGGACCAGCCTAGGGCTCTGTCCATTGTGCCCTCTTTCTGGGTTAACATTCTTGAGCTTAATCTTTAGACAGGCAAGAGATGGGATTTCCCGATTTGTCAATGTTCTTTCTATATTGGAGTCAGAGATTGGCTTAATAAGTAAATTCAGAAAATATGTCTAAAAGAAGTAGTGACTTGCAGTATATAGGCATAGACAGAGGCCATAGAAAAGGAAACGTTGTTGTTGTTTGGTTTTGTTATCACAATAATCTATTTACTGTATCATCAATGTACATGGCACTTCACATAGTAAAACAACAACAAGACAGACAGACCAGTGTACTCCTTTGGCCGGGCTGTCTGTCTCTTTGTTCTTCTACTTTGTTAAATGTCATGTACTTTGATGGTTATATTTATATACATAGGTATTTATATTGACATGCACACACAGGAAGGAAGGGGAAATATAAATATAAAACTAATATAATACAATTGTACAATGGATTACCCATACAGAAATACACAGACCAATGCAATATAATACACAGTAAATTAACAAATACATATAATCAAAATACAAGATTATAAAACAATATTGTTTTTGTCCTGTTACTGTACTTTTACTTCAGAGACAGAGATATGGGGGTTGTTTGTGCATATGTATAGGTATAACAAAGGCTCTGACAATGAAGTTTCTTTTTACAAAACCACCTCTGAGGACTCTTTGCCTAAGAACAGCCTATGGAATTCATGGGACTACCATAAGTCAATAGGTGCACATGCACATAGGAGCCTATCCCTACCCTTTCCATGTTATATCTGCCTCTTGTACCAAATTTTCTGTTAAAGAAGTAACACCCAATGTAGGTATACCTGGATGTATAATCAGTTTCAGGTACCAAAATAATTTGCCAAGTTTGAGTGCAGCACCTCAGGCAGCAAAGTGTCCTCAGCCAGCCCTGAAGAATGGACACTACTTAACTATTTCTCTCTGGCATGAAACAAAGAAAGACTGTCACTCTCATATCTTTTCTGAAGCTTCTGTCTAGTGGCCACCATGGCAACCTATGGCTCAAGCCAAGGCAAGGCAATTCCTTTGTTCATATCCCAGTGCATCTGCCTGTTTTTCTGACCTGAACAATTGTCCTGTCCAGCACCTTAATCCCTGTCCAGCTATTGGCATCTGTAAGAACTTTTCAAAAAAGATGAAACAGGATTAACACTGTGTATTTATGTAATGTGAGCAAGAGTACAAAAACAAAAACAAACCCTTTCATAGTCATGACAGAGGAGACGGTTCAGTTCTTTATGCTGAAAACCTTTCCAGCTCCATAGCAGCTAAAATGAAGAAAGTTCCCTCTGAATTTAGATAGCCACAGCAGCGAGTGCTCTGTACAGTTCACACACGTGATTGGAAAGATGACAGAAGGACCACTGTCAAGTCCTCCACTGGAGGGTTTTTACTGTTGTTTGCATGATGTGTATGACAATATATTGTTGAATTTCTCCTTTATTAAAAGTGCCACCAAAAAGGGGCGTCACACCTTCTGCAAACTTCTAGCGAGTACACTCCCCCAGGTATTTGCTGTCATTTCTGTGCTGACAATGTAATCAGACAGACTTCTTGAAAGGAAGGTGACAGTCTCAGTCTCAATGTCTCAGACTACAGTTCATTTGCAGAGCTATGGAAAATTGTTGTTTCGCAGTGACCTTGACATTGCTTTAACACATTTCAGCAGAGAATCAATAGAAACTAATAGCATGCATTTGCTAATATTTATATCAGAGCTGTACAGATAGACATGCTGAATGTGTCAATTGTAGCTATATGTTCTCTCTCCCTCTTTTTTGTTTTTGAAAAAGTAAAATAGCTGAAACTAGTGATTGGCAGTCCTCCATCACCACTCTCTTCAATTCAAAGTAGAATTTCCAAGCAAATTTCTAAGTCTTTTTGGAAAGAAAGGTAGGGATGTTTAATTATTCCTTACCCCAAAGCTATGTCCCACTCACTACTGCAGATGAAAGAGAGCACAATGTAGGACTCACTGTTTCTTCCAAAGTCAGTTGCACTTCTGCATGTAATTTACAGGGGGAAAGCATGACAGAATAAGTGCTAGGGGCCCTCCATCAGAAAACACCCATAGCCTCAAGGAGGAATGTGGTAGGAGGCTGTAGACATTCAAATGTGGGTGGGTGGTGACACCATTCGCTGCTCTGCTCAGGTGACAGAATGGCTTGAGGACAGTCCTAGTTTCCAGGTAAACTTTTATAGTCTCCAGCCAGCTGGCTATTGGGTGTGCCTACTTCATCCAGAAAAGTGATAGAAATATGTAAGCTCTTCCTTGTCTCTCAGGAGGAGTGCCTTTGTAGGGAATGGGCTCTGGCCTCATGACATGTGGGCTTATACAGTGGGCCATCGGTATCACTGGGGTTTGGTTCCAGCACCCTGCCCCACTCCTGTGGATACCAAAATTCATGGATACTGAAGTGGAGAGTAAAATGATATTCATTGTATAAAATGGCAAAATCAGAGTTTGCTCTTTGAAATTTGCATATTTTAAAAATAGTTTCAAGCAATGGATAAAGAATCCGTGGCTATGGAGAACCAACTGTACAATGAAGATGGCATGTTGGACAGACCAGTGGGCAAAACTGCTGTATTAAGAAGTGTGTGCATGTTGGAATGGGGAACAGGTAGCAAGGGAAGTCAAATAGCAAAGTACAACCATATGGATTTCCATATAAGATAATGTTCCTGCTTATTAATAGTTGCATAGGTAGGTCAATACTCTAAATTCTGCATGGCAGACAAAAACCAAAGTTCTGACATGCATTGTATTCAGATTTATTGGGAGACCCGCTTCAAGCTTGAATAAAACATGCTGGCCATGCTAGGTGTTTATTTGTTTATAGAGGAAGCAGGCCTGTATGATATGATGGGCTTTTCTTTGTTTTTTTTTAAATGGTTATGTTTTTAATATTTTTAATAGTTAAGATGCCATTTAACTTTTGTATGGTGTGAATTTTCAACTATGTTTGTTTTAACTGCTGTAAGCCACATTGTGTCACTGACTGGGGAAAAGGTGGGGTATTTTTCTTCATCATTATAATTTTCATCAGAATGGTTAGAAGCCTGCCTGCATACTTATACATACCAGTGTCATGCATGATCCACTGATGACTTGAAAGGAAAAGGGCAATACATTATCTTCCAGACATCTTTATCATGGTTGCCTTAAGGCAAACTCTACTTATCACATGAACCCTTCTCTCTCTCTCTCTCTCTCTCTCTCTCTCTCTCTCTCTCTCTCTCTCTCGATCTCAATCGCAATCTCAATCTGTCTAGGAGATTATTGCATGTGACTTATCCTGTTTTATCCCCGATGGGATAGGCATGCATTTAACTGTCAATGATGGATCTTACCGCATCCTCCCATGGCTGGGCATTTGCAGCCTGTATGCAGTCCATATGTAACCAGTTCTTGTCCTGTGGCTTTTCAAAAATGGTATTTTTCCATCTTTCAAAAGCCGTGATTGCATACAGGCTACATATGGGCTGCATATGCCCAGCCATGGGAGAATGTGGTAAGAGCCGTCATTGACAGTTAAATGTGCATCTATCCTGTTGGGGATAAAATGGCATAAATTGTGTGTGATAATCTCCTATGTCTCTATCTCTGTCTCTGTCTCTCTCTTGCCACCTTTGGCCTTGAGGAACATAGGATGTTATCACATGTGGGCCAGAAAGTGAAAATAAAGTGGAAATGAGGCATTCCGGAAATAAACGGAAAATAAACCTTAATTCCACAAACATCATTACCTTAATTGCAAATTTACAGTAAGCGCATTTAACATTCACACACAAGCGAAAAAAGCCCATAAATGTAGCAGAAATGATCCTCTTGCACATGTGCAGATAGAGGAATGCTCGCTGGAACCATGGCAACAGCAGGGAAATGCTCCCAAATGCGCATTTGGTTATCACATTACGGTAAATGCGAAATTACCTTAATTGTGCATTTGCATTTCCTCCAAACAACCGGATTTCAAAAGATCATGGTTAACACCAGTTTCTGTCCACTTTCTGTCCACTTTCTGTGCAACGTCATGTGAAAACACGGGGCACTAATCCAGTTTCTGTTTGGGTTTTGTGTGGATTAACCAGCAGATTTGCCCCCGTGTGATAACATTAATAGCTCAGTCTGGCAGGCTTTGCAACAGAAGCAGAGTGCTTGGGAAGGTGTCAGAGTATGTGCAGAATGTATGCAGAAGATGAGCTGCTAGAACTTGGGAAAAGTGGCAGTGCTGACTGGGAGAGCTGTAATACAAAAGAAGTAACTTTACATTCATTCTATTCAGGTCTGTCTCCTGGAAACCTGGGTTTCAGGCCCCTTCTGATGCCTCATAGCTGACTGTAATTGGATTATTTGCACTGAGGTTACCAAAATATCAATGTCTATCTAGCACTGCTAGCACACAGAAAGAAGCCGCTTTCTGTTTCCCTGCCTCTCTGTGTAAAATTGTCAGCTTAGAAGAGTATTTTCCAGCAGGTTTTCAGATGAGGATCTGGAAAAATAAAATAAAAAATGAAAAATGAAAAAAGAGTCCTACAGTTTAATTGGCTATGTAACATCTGTTGCTTTTGCACTAAGTACCAGAAAGTCTTCAATATGATGCATCATTCGCAAGACATATGTGCTCCATAAGGTTGTGTGACAGCAGAGAATGAGTCTGCTGGCACCTCACACAGAACTATGTGATGGGGAAGAGTTATGTCTGAAATGTCGGGCTGATGAAAGGCAGCTCCCAATGAGACGTAGAAAAGTATTTCTTAAAATTGGCACAGACACAGCATGCATAAGTTTGATGTGGTTTCTTCACCCCGCCCCTCCTTTTAAATAAATCCACCATTTTTCCACACTTGCACTTTATTTTTTGCCAAGTAAAGTTTGATCTAACAGACATAGTGGATTGACTTGGACTATGTCTAAAGCCTATCTTTAATGTAGCTGTTCCCTAAACCTGAGACAGTTGACCCAGGGCTATGTGGCTGGAGGGAAAGAAGAATAATCTCTAATTCCCAGATTTTTCTTTTTATTAAAATGGAAAAAAGTATGGATGGGACAGGAAGATATAAAATCATAAAGCTGAAAGGTGCACCAAGGCTAATCTATTCTAACCTCCCTACCTGTGCGGAAATCCACCACTATAGCACCCCTGAAAGATAGCCATCAAACCTCTTTTTCAAAATTTTCAACAAAAAGAGAGCCCATCACCTGCTGAGTCAGTCTGTTCCACTATCAAAGAGTTCTGACCATCAGGACGTTCTTTCTAATGGTAGAACATATTCATGGAAGCTTAGCACAGCCTGAATGATTGGTGCAAAGGAACTAGTGGTAAGATAGCCTCATATTTGAAGTGTGGTACATGTGGTACTGCCTCCCCTGCCATCACAAAATTCCATTAAGATACTGACAGATCCTCCATCCCTTGCCTGCACATGATAAAAAACTCTGTTATGTTTGTAGCATTATGTATGGTTTGAATTAGTTCCAAGCATTAGATAAAGTGGGTGGCAGTCACCCAACAGCTTAAGTAACAGTATATATAGTATATACTTATATACCTATATAAACTTCTCTGTTACGGTTCAGGTAGCAGTAAATACTTTTTTACCCTTCCGTCTGACTATTCAATATATGGTTGCTTTATCTATTTCTATTGTATTTTAAAATGTTCTTTTAGATTATATTATTAATTGCAGAACTTGGAAAAGTTATTTATTCGACTACAACTCCCAGAATGGCTGGAGGAGAAATAAAAAAATGATGTTCCAAAGTTCTGACTGCATTTCACTTGGATTTTCTTGTGTTCTAGCCAGAAATCAGTTTCCTGCCATGCACATGCTCACACCTAGATCCTCCTGACAAGAGTAAAATGTAGACCAGCTCAATTATAGGTTACAGTGAAGAAAGATCGTACTAGGTGGCAGTTAGCTATGTCAAAGAGTTTATACATATAGTCAGGCACCAAACCTACTTTATAGACATTTTGTATGGTCCTCTAAATTCACCTTTAGAAATATGCCTTCTAGGGAAGATTGGTTGTAAAATTGAGCTTAGCTAGATGTGAACTTTAACATGGGGAAAACTGCAACAGAACCATTAAATTGTCAGTGAGTGAACAAGACAGCTATTCTAGATTATAAATGTCCGTGGGGGGTGAGGCACTCATTGTTTTTATGGCACCGAGTTCTTGCTGAATGGATTAATGGATGCTCACCAATGGCAACAGAAACACAATTGGATTCTTAGGGGAAGGGGAGTGAGTGAGATCTCAGTAAACAGGAAAGAGGGGCTCTATCTATATGATCAAACCTCTTGCTTTTAGCTGAAAATGCCTGCCATGAAATGTCAAGGCTGGCTTGGATGTTTTTTCTGACACACTTCTTCATTACAGTGATGGTTAATTTTAGTTTGAAAACAGCAGTAAAATGAAAGGTGTTGCTGGCCCAGGCTAGGTGTCTTGCATTCCAGCAGTCTTGTTTTACATGGCAAGTCAATGGCATTTAATGATTTCTGCACTAAACCGCCTATTATTTCCCAATTTTAAAAGCAGACCTGCCATCCAAGATCATATTCATTTCTGGGTCGCTGAAGAGGCAGCTGCTTTCTTGTGTCACATGTTGGCTCCAAGAGCCAATTTGGTGTACAACAGGTGCTTGTGATGCAACAGAACCCACTTGTCCATTTTAACTACTTAAAAAACAACTGTTGTTCATGAAAGACTCCTCCTCAAGTAATTTTTCAAAGAAATGACAAGACTTTAGAGGAAACAAACAACTGCTCTTAGGTAAACTACTAATCCTATAAAGCTTTCAACAGTTCAATGTCAGTTCAAATAAGTTCAAACAAAAATCTATCAGTGATACCTTTATTGGACAACCAAAATGCACAATATACTTGTTGCAAGCTTTCGAAGCTCCATGGGCTTCTTCATCAGGCAAGATGTTACAAATCAAACAGGAGAAAAACAAATGCAGATGTTAGTCAGATGCCTGCATGTTGTTTCAGTCTTTAGTTAAGACGGTATATGGTGGGGAGGATATCTTTTGCAGGCAGGCAGGCTCCTCCTCCTTCTGGCCCTGTGGCTATAGGGAGATTTCCAAAGTCCAGGGAATTTAAAATCCATTTGCATCTCAGCAGGGACCCTCTTTTGCAATCCAATATGTCTCCATTCCAGTGAGGTCACAGGCCTCTTTGTGGCAGAGAACAATGGAATAAATGTTCAGCTGATAACTCAGTGATGATAATCGGTTTATGTAGATAGATAATTGGTCTATGCAGGGAAAACCAGAAATGTTGCAGATGACACACACTGCTTCCATTCCATACTGGGAAAGGTGATATCTGTCAAAACCCCACTTGCAAGACAACACTTTTAACTCTCTGTCAAGATCAAAGACTTACAACCCCCCAATGCAATTCCAAACTGAGGAGCCATAGTTAATTGTTCACACTGTGTCGCCACATGCAGGTCTCTGTTTTACACATTTACCACATATTTATTACACATTTTTAAAGCACAAGTTATGTATTTGCTACATTAGGATAACACTAGCACAGTGGCAGCAGACTCAGTTGCCACATAACACAGAAGCCTCTCTCTCTCTCTCTCTCTCTATTTCCAGGAACTAGACAGAACTAGGAACAACAAAGTGAATAAAATTAATGAGCTACAAAAAGAGGGCTAGCCTGAAGCAGGAGGATTTCTTTAATTGATGTTTTATATGCCTAAATTAGAGATGTATGCTATTATGTGTAGAAAATAATGGTCAAGCAGCCATGCAGAGAGGATTCTGGGAAGTGGGCCTCTAAGGAAGATGCTGGAAAGTTTAAATTCAGAGAATGCCAGAGGGTTGTTTAGATACAGCCTGACCTCCTGTCTGGTAACCTAATGCATTAAAGACCTTCATTAGGAGCAAGCGTGAGCCAGAGAGCCATACTAAATCATTGGCAACATACTCTTTCAGTTCATTAGTTTGCTTTTAACCTGATTGAGCATATTAACACATCATACTTACTAACCTCTCTCCTATTACCAGTATACACAAGCCTTCTTCCAATACCTGCTAAAATGTTATTTGGATGCTTATTTTATCATCTATCATATCATTTGGACCATCTTTCCTTACAGTATTCTAATAATAGTTCCCAATCATCATCCCAACCCACTATATATGTGCTGTTTATTAACACCGTCAGTTTGTCTAGTTTCATCACTTTGACAGATTTATTTAACCAATCATCTATCTTCGGGATCTCTTTTTCTTTCCATCTCTGTGCATATAGAATCATAGAATCATAGAGTTGGAAGAGACCACAAGGGCCATCCAGTCTAATCCCCTGCCATGCAGGAACTCAAAATCAAACCGTCCGCAACAGATGGCCATCCAGCCTCTGTTTAAAGACCTCCAAAGAAGGAGACTCCACCATTCTTTGACGGAGTGTGTTCCACTGTTGAACAGCTCTCACTGTCAGGAAGTGCCTCCCAATATTGAGGTGGAATCTCTTTTCCTGCATCCATTGTTTCGGGTCCTAGTCTCTGGAGCAGCAGAAACAAGCTTGTTCCCTCCTCAATATGACATCCCTTCAAATATTTAAACAAGGCTATCATATCCCCTCTTAACCGTCTCTTCTCTAGGCTAAACATACCCAGTTCCCTAAGTCGTTCCTCATAGGGCATGGTTTCCAGACCATTCATCATTTTAGTCGCCCTGCTCTGGACACGCTTCAGTTTTTCAACATCCTTTTTGAATTGTGGTGCCCAGAACCGGACACAGTATTCCAGGTGGGGCTTGACCAAAGCAGAATACAGTGGCACGATTACTTCCCTTGATCTAGATACTATATTTCTATTGATGCAGCATAAAATCACATTGGCCTTTTTAGCTCCTGCATCACACTGTTAACTCATGTTCAACTTGTGGTCCATTAGGACTCCTAGATCCCTTTCACATGTAATCTCTTTAAGCCAGGTGTCCCCCATCTTATATCTATGCATTTCATTTTTTTGGCCTAAGTGCAGTACCTTACATTTCTCTGTGTTGGAATTCATTTTGTTAGCTTTGGCCCAGCTTACTAATCTATTAAGATCATTTTGAATTTTCATCCTGTCTTCTGGGGTATTAGCTATTCCTCCTAATTTGGTGTCATTTGCAAATTTGAGAAGCATGCCTCCTATTCCTTCATCCAAATCATTGATAAATATGTTGAATAGCACTGGCCCCAGGACAGAACCCTTTGGCACCCCACTTGTCACTTCTCTCCAGGATGAAGAGGAGCCACTGCTGAGCACCCTTTGG
>CM034703.1:176533222-176551885 GCA_020142125.1 Phrynosoma platyrhinos
GAAAGTCTTAACAACACAAAAAGAAATTAAGAGATGTTTCTATGAATATTTTAAGAAAGTCTTTAAGGAAGAGGAAATATCTAAAGACGAACAACTATGTTTTATAGAAGAACAAAGAATGACGGGTCTAAAAGAAGAGGAATTAGAAGATCTAAATCAGGAGATAAAAGTAGAAGAAATAAGTGATACAATTAAAGAACTTAAAACAGGTAAATCTCCGGGTCCTGATGGGTTGAGTGCTTTATATTATAAAACGTTAGCAGAAACAATAACATTTTATTTACACACATTAATGAATAAGATCAAAAATGAGAAGATTCCAGAGTCATGGAAATTGGCAAATATAAGTTTGATTTTGAAAGAAGGGAAAGATGAGCAAGACCCGGCAAGTTACAGACCTATATTTCTTCTAAGCATTGATTATAAAATATACACTGCAATCTTGGCAAAAAGATTAAAAGAAAAATTGAAGAATTGGATCCATGAAGATCAAAGAGGATTTCTCCCAGGCAGATACATAAAAGACAACACCAGGCACCTTTTAGATATTATTGAATTCTTTCAGAATAAACCTGACATACAGATCGCAATGATATTTTGCGATGCGGAAAAAGCATTCAATAATATCAAATGGGACTTTATGCTAAATGTATTAAGAAAGCTGGTAGGAAATGGTTCCTTCTATAAATGGGTAGAATCAATATATAAGGAACAATTCACACAGATTATTGTTAATGGAGAAAGAACTCAGCAGTGTAAAATACAAAAAGGTACGTGTCAAGGTTGCCCTCTCTCTCCGTTACTATTTATAATTTCTTTAGAGGTTCTTTGTAATATTATCAGGAAAGAGAAGAGGATAACAGGAGTCAAATTTAAGAAACATGAAATAAAACTCAAAGCCTATGCTGACGATATGGTGATCTACCTTTCGGACCCTATAGATACCATCAACTATCTCATGGGGAAAATACTGGAATATGGAAGAGCCTCTGGATTTAAAGTCAATAAAGAAAAAAACAAATGTTTTATGTATGAATATGACAAATAAGGAAAAAGAGCTTTTCAGTCAAATATCAGATTTAAAAATAGTTAAAATGGTGAAATATTTGGGAACTATTTTTTCAACCAAAAATTCAGAAATCTTTAAAAACAATTATGAAAACACATGGAAAAAATAAAGAAAAAAATAGAGACATGGAAAAAACCACAATTATCCTTAATGGGCAAGATTTCAGCCATCAAAATGTGTATTCTACCCAAATTGATGTTCCTCTTCCAAATGGTCCCAATAATCCTGAATTATAAACCATTTAAAGAATGGCAGAAAGAACTGGCAAAATTTATATGGGCCGGCAGAAAACCAAGAATAAAAATGATAGTACTACAGGACGCATTGGAAAGAGGCGGTCTAAATCTCCCAAACTTATGGCTATATTATGAAGCTTGTGTGTTAGAGTGGGTAAAAGACTGGATCAGACTAACAGATAGAAAACTACTATCTTTAGAAGGTGCTAATAATGTATTCCATGCGTATTTATATTATGATAAAATAAGATCAAATAAAGATTTTAATAATCATTACATCAGGAAATCACTGATAAAAGTATGGGAATGTTATAAACAGAGAATCAATACAAGAATCCCTAGGTTTGTATCTATAAATGAAGCATTCCACCGCAATGACTATCTGATAGAAATCAAGTGGTTGACTTATACAGAATTACTGAGAAATGTAGGGAATATCTGGAGATTAAAAACTTGAGAAGAACTAGAAAAAAATGGAATAAAATGCAACTGGTTTTTGTATTTACAATTTAAAGAAAGATATATGAAAGATCAAAAAGAATATGGCATAGCAACAACAGATACTCCTATAGAAAAAATCTTAATGTATGAAAACAAACAGGTAATATCTAAATTGTATAAGATATTATTACAATGGGAAACAGAAAAAGAACAGGTAAAAGAATATATGACCTATTGGGCCCAAGATATAGGTAAGGACATCTACTATTAAGAATGGGAGCAATTGTGGAAAACTAAGATAAAACATACTTTATCCTATAACCTTTGGGAGAATGCATATAAGCTTCTATATAGATGGTACTTAACTCCGGTCAAATTAGCCAAGATGAAAAAGGATAAAAATGAAAAATGTTGGAAATGTCAGAAATACAAAGGAACATTCTTCCATATGTGGTGGTTATGTCCATTGGCTAAAAAATTTTGGAATGGGATTCACGAAATTATGCAAGAGATGTTAAAAAGTGGATTTTTAACTCTTTTTATTAGGCATAACAGATGCTAACTTAGAAAAAAAATTGGTTAAAAAATATTTTATATGACGACGGTGGCCAGAATTACATACGCCACCCTTTGGAAATTAAATAAAATACCTAACATAGAAGAATGGTGTTGGAGACTATTAGACTATATCCAAATGGATAAACTAACTGATTCATTAAGGGATATTCCCAACAAAAAACACAAAGAGGAATGGGAAGAAATAGAGAATTGGATACAAGCATATTTACAAAAATAAGAAGATTAAAGGGAGAAAAAAATAAATAAACAAAAAATGCACATATAGATATATATATTATAATAAAGACAAAAGAAAGAAAGGGGAGGAAAAAAAGAGAAATGTGGTAAATAAAAAAAAAGGCTTATAAGATTACAAAATGTAGAAGAATGGAGCAGTAAAGAAACCACATATTGGTTAATCAAGTATATTCTTTTTTTTTTTTTTTTAGTATTTCATAAGAATATGTTGGTGCTATTAAATCCAAAGGATCTGATGTCAACATTAATGTTAGCAGTATGAATGATATAAATATATACACTGTATATATACGAAAGTAAGAAAACTGTTTAATTAATATTGTTGTCATTAGTTTGACATCTATAGCATATATAGAAGGAATTTAACTAATGCAATTTGTAAAAGTCAATCAATTTTGTAGAGACAAAAAGAGACAATGATCAACTAAATAACAAACTTAAGGAAGTATTTTTTTTAATTTAGAAGTTACATTTAGAAGATAAGAAGATGGAATTTAATATGAATTGATGTAAGACTGAAATAATGTAACAGTGTCATCTATTGTAAATCCTGTTTGTTTTTTTTAAATAATAAAGTTTATAAAATGCTGAAAAAAATGGCTATTGTGTCATCTCTCAGACTTTTCTTCTCCAGGGTAAAGATACCAAAGTCCCTCAATTGTGCTTTATAGGCATTGGCTTCTAAACTTTTATCTTCTTTCTTGCCCTCCTCTGAACATGCTCTAAACATTGCCCTCCTCTGAACAGGAGACAGGAGCCTATGCATTCTGCTCACTTTATTCTGCGTCAGGCCAACTGTTTGGCTAAACAAAAGACTTAGCAATTATACAGGCATTAAACAATGCAAAGTGACAATGATGAGTTGAAGTTCTGATCCTCTGATGAGAAGATTATTCAAGCAAAGCACCTCAAGGAACTTGATAGGGTGCTTCTGAAAAATCCCAAACTATAGTTTGATAATTCAGTTCTAGGAAATGCTGGGTTATAGTAAAGTTTTTTTAAAAAAATCTTAGGCTCAAATACCATCAATGATAGTGTCCTTCTGCCAGTTGAATTAGATATTGTATAGGCACTGCATTGGTTCTCATCATACTTTGAATGTGAATCCTAGAAGGTGGAGATGGAGGATTATTGTATCCCCCTAGCTTCCCACTGGTGGCCAAGACTAGACCAGGCACTGACTGTTGCACAGATCACAAACTACTCATATAAAAAATAAGAGTAAGACTCAAGAAGAAAACAAAAACAGTGATTATACCAAACTATTATCTAAATAATATCTCAACAGAATTTACTGACAACATTAGAAACAGATTTGCATTACTAAGCATAATAGACTGAGAATCAGAGGAACTATGGTCTGAAGCCAGGGACATCATAAAAGAAGAATGCAAACAGACACTTTCAATAAACAAAAAGAAAGAAAGAAAAAACATGGATGACAGAAAACACACTACAAGCAATAAAGTAAAGAAGAGCAGAAAAACAAAAGGGAGATAGAACAAACTAAGAATTATGAATGCAACAGTACTACAGCTTGTGTGGAAAGATAAAGAAAATTACTACAATGACCAGTGCTGGGGTGACAGCACGCATGCCCACAGAGGGGGCGAACCCATGCCATAGGTTCACCACCAATGGTTTAGGGTTTTGCAGGGTTCCACCCCCTCCCCCATGATAATTAATATACACCTTCTGAGGGAGGTCATTAGAAGAGGCCCAGAGAGTGGTGCCAGCAATATACTGATGACACATTTTTCTACTTCATTGGGAATCCAGTAGTGGAAATGCTCAGTCAGCAACCAATTACAGTAGTGAGGGCCAATGAAGTGAAATTTGATTAGATAAGATAGATATAATCTTATTGGATGTATTTGGGTTAATGATGTTCAACTTGATCTGGAAATGTTGTTCTCTTCAAAGGGGATGGATGGCATGCCTCCAGACTGGAAGCCCAACTCTTTTGGTCAATCCATCCTGTCAATACCTCAGGCAATGGCCTTCCCCAGATCCTAAGCCACAACCCCAAGGAGGACACCCACAGGCTGCAGTTCAGTTGGCTTCACTCCCAGATGGGTATCATTGTGTGTGTGTGGGGGGGAAGGGTGTGTGTGGGCTGCACCAGGTACCACTGTCACCCAATGTCTGCCTTTTGGCAGAAACGAGCTGTGGCATTTGCTTGTGTCCCTTTAGAATACTGAAGAGATGGGGCAAGGTTCAGTGAGAGGAAAGGAGAGGCCCAAAGTTTGTTTGTTTTTTAAAACTGTTGTTTTATATATAAAAAAGTTGTAATTAAAATTTTAATTCAAAATATTGCAATTTAAATTAATATTGTATTTTAAAAGTGTAATTTTAATTTTGCTAGTTGTGTCACAGCTGTTACCATTACATTAAGTGATATACAGGAATTATGATTCATGAG
Organism: Phrynosoma platyrhinos; assembly: GCA_020142125.1. Taxonomy (NCBI): domain Eukaryota; kingdom Metazoa; phylum Chordata; class Lepidosauria; order Squamata; family Phrynosomatidae; genus Phrynosoma; species Phrynosoma platyrhinos. Next base: position 176,538,207 of record CM034703.1, read on the forward strand.
TAACTTCAGTACATAAAACATTACTAAGGATTTTGTATGGTGTGGTATGGGAGGTGGTCAATGGAGGGGTGACACCATGATTTACTGCATCAGGTGATGCTAGCCTTAGTGATGCCACTACACTCTCCTACTGAATTTTCCCAGTTGGGGATCATGAGAGGCAGGGAAACAGTTACACTCCAAGGAGCACCTTAAGGAGTGATTCCTCAAGGTGTTGATTGAGTCTGTGTGTGCAGAATTTTTGGAGTAATTATCATTGCCTATATAATCCATCTTGCTCTAAGACAAAGGACACCTGTATCTGTACATCTGTATACATGTCCATGAGTGTGGGTGTGGGGATGGGTGGAGGAGTGCCTGCCTCAGATGGATAAAAATACCCCCAGACTTATGTGTCCGTGTTTTCTAATTTTATTTTGGAGATCCACATGATGTTTATTTCATCCAAAAATGGGAGCTCTCAGGATTAACAAGGACTTTTCCTTCCCACTTCCCAGGCCATTATATATTAACTTGGTGCTTTTTGAAATGAGATGTATCTTTATTGGCCTTGTATGTTTCTATATTCTCACAACTAGCTAAGATGGCTACTTAACACAGTAAACACAATTAACAAAGATGGCTAGTAACACCAGTAAACATAGCTGATGTTTCCAGGACACAGATTAAACAGAGATCATGGGAGGGAAAGAGAACTGCTAGCACTAAAACAGAATCATTCTAATGTTTAACTAGTATAATATTGCTAAAAGCGAACATTACACTTATACCAAAAGCAAACAAAGATCTATCTTTCCCTCAGAATTATAGACTAATAATAATAATAATAATAATAATAATAATAATAATAATAATAATAAAATTTATTTATACCCCACCCAGTGGTAGTCCATTCAGGGCGGCTTACAAAATTAAAACATATAATCCACAGTAAAACATATGATACAACATATCCCCTCCCCCCTTAAAACAATATTAAATCAAAGACAGTTTAAACAACAATTCAGTTTAAAATTTTAAAATCCTAATACCAAAATAAGTCCAGAAGCCTGGCACGACAATCCTCTCCATCTAATCGATGGGGCCAATGACTGATTTCCTTGCTAAATTTGGTTTACAAATTATTCGCAACAATATTAGCCAAAAGATTAAGGACAGTACTTGAAGACATCATTCAAAAAGATCAGTGTGGCTTCTTACCTCAAAAACATATGAAACAAAATATAAGAACAATGATCTATTTAATAGAATATTATGAAAAAATCCAGGGGGGAAAAACAGCTTTAATTTTCTTTGGTGCCGAGAAAGCTTTCAATGCAGTCAATTGGGATTTTATGATAGAGATAATGAAATCAATGGATTTTGGTAATGTGTTCATAAATTGGATACAAGCTATATACAAAAACCAATCAGCGTAGATCATAATAAATGGAGAGAAAACTAAAAATTGTTCAGTTACGAAGGGGACCAGACAAGGGTGCCCCTATTGTTTATTTTGACATTAGAAATTCTAATTGATCGAATAAGGAATGATAATGGAAATGTAGCAAGACTGAAGGGACACTATACCATGTCTGGTGGATTTGCCCAGAGGCTAAAGAATTCTGGAAAAGAATTCATATGACATTACAACAAGTAACTCAAATTCCAATCATAATGACCCCAGAATGTTTTTTATTAACTATAGTAGGAGGGAAAGAAGAAAGACGACACCTAAAATATATTCTATATTCAGTCTCGGCTGCAAGACTGATTTATGCTCAAAAATGAAAAGAAAACAAGTCAACAACACTTGATGACTGGCTTATAAAATGCTTAGATATGATGGAATTAAATAAGCTCACCATATTATTGAAGGACAAGTCAACCCAAGGATGAGACAAAGATTGGGAACTATTGTTAAACTTCTGTGATCAGAAATGGCACAAAAGATGAGGAGAAGATGGAGGGGAAAGGGGAGGAAAGGAAAAGAGGGGGAAAGTAAAGTAAAGGAACTTAAATGTGGGTTAATATTTAGCTGGAAACTGAACTAGTTTATGGGGAAACCAGAAATACTTTTCATATCCTTTGTCAAGTTTATTTATGAGTGAAATTTATTTGTATAGAGCATAGCCTACAATACATCATAATATCTATATTATTGAGTGGATGAACATTTTTACTATTTAAGACTAAGAAAGAATATGTTAAAAATATCATGCTTTACTATAATCCAAATTAAAAATTCAATATATTATAAGGGGGAAGGGGGGAAAAGAAATAATGTTACGGAAATTCACCATGTACATATCACAAGAAATACGACTCATAATAATATTGTAAGAATATATTTTATTGTACAAATATGTGACAAATAAACATTTTAAAGGAAAAAAATAACTAGTATAATATTGCTAAAGTGCTTTTGCACTTGTCTACAACTCCTGAATAATAAGAAATTGGGTGGAAATTGGTGAAAATCTATCACTGAAATCTTGCATGAAAGTGGATGTGACATGTGATCAGTGGGAGGAGCGAAGGAAACTTACTATATTTCAAGAAAGAGACTGGGGGGAATTCATGAATAAGAATACATTAAAAACAAAAGGAACTGGAAACTAAAGACTCCTAGAGACTCCCCCCTCCCCCATTTTGGAGGTGCCCTCTGAGTGTGTGTGTGTGTGTGAGAGGGAGAGGGAGAGGGAGAGGGAGAGAAAGAGAGAGAGAGAAGCAAATTGAAGGGTCAAATAAAATGGTCTCACCTCTCTTCATGATGACCTGTCTTCATGATACAAGGCCAAATCCCTGATTCCAAGTGTGGGCTGACTTCAAGATATAAAGCCAGCTCTGCACTGAATCCACCCTGCCCCTCTCTTAATCTGGCTTTTAAAAACTGACCTTTTGCTCCAGATTTTGCAGGAAAACTTGGAACACTCTTAGTGATAATGGGTAGCTGTCTACACATGAGTTCTCAATGTGTCACCTGCTGCTGTTGCTGCTGCTGACATGAGTTGTTCCATCTGAGGCCACAAGGCACTTAGCCAAGCCATGTGATTGATGCTGGGCACCCCATCTCTGACTTCAGAGGAAACAACTCATGCCATCACCAGTAGCACCAGGCAACACAGAAGGGACATATGTGTAGACATCTGCCTAACGTTGCTACAAAGTGCAGAGGTAACAGAGAGACTCTGGCTCTGGGGCCAGAATACTCTGGAAGCAGCCCAGAGTATTCTGGACAGTTTAGATGAGACTGTAGTGACCCTACCCACTTGGGGCTTTGATCTCTGACGTAACATGTGGCTCATGTACTTCTATTCATTACATTTATTCTACCCTAAACTATAATACCTGAATATAGATTTTGTCTGTATCAATAATGGTTATGTGCCTTGCATTTGTAGGTGGAAAAGAACATAATGAAATTAGCTACCAATAGTTATAGGACTTTGTTTTGTCTACTTTTGGTTGGTTGGTTGATTCTGCAGAAGGAAATATTTGCTTAGCCAATGTAGCTTGCAAAAAAAATCAATTCTCACATTATTTTATAACTACAACAAGTTATGTTGGTAAACATGAAAAGGAAGAGTAATAGAAGAGGCATTTCCTAAAGAGTGGTGGAGGCCTGCCAGTTTCATAAAGAGACCTCTCACACTCCCAGGCAGATGGCTTGTACAGCCCTTCTCCAGTTACTCTGTTATCTCCATGTTCCCTTTGGACCTAAACTGGCTTTGATCCTAGCCACATCTGACAATTTCCAATGAGAACTTAAAAGTAAGAAGCAATTAATTACAGTTAAGGATGCAATTTCTTGACTATTTTATTTTTATATGCAAGGATGAATAGTTATAGTAGTTTTCTCCCTGCTTGTAGGAGAAAACGAATATTCCTCCCCAATATTGTCCTTGTCTTGCAAAGTGTTACAGAGAAATTATTCCCCAGGAAACTGTTTTCTCTTAAAAAAAACCCCCTCATTTTCTGCACAGAAAACAGGTGTTTTCCACACACAAAAACTATCTTTGCAGGACAATTCCTCTATAACACTTCAGGACAATGAAAACCGGGAGAGAACTGTACAAATTTATTGCTGGTATATCATTCTTCCTGACAGGGTTTCTCAAGAGCCCAATGGTTTTGGTTTTTACTTTGAAATGACTAAGTATGACAATTCTTTTCATCCTGAGTTCCAGGGCCCTCCAAAATACTTAGATGTCATTGTAGTTGCAACTTTTACAGTTAACATTCATTTCTTTAAAATAAACATCAATTTACTTTTAAAATACACATCAACTCAGAGATGTATGAAGCACAGTACTTGAATAATATCATGTTCCTCCACTACTATTTAGTGAGATCTTTAACCATAAAATAAAAAAGTGAAGTTTTCTTCATTTAAGTCACAGTCATCTAGAATTTAGTTATATCTTGTAATTAAAAAAGAACAATCCCAAGTAATATATTGGCCAAAAACATATGCCTTTTGAGTGTAGTTTAAAAAGATGCTAGACTCCACACTTGTGTAAATGATTATGCAATTGGCACCAAGGCAAACATCAATCATTGTGCAAGAATGAAGGAACTCCCCACCCATTAGGTCAAAAATGTGAAATAGAGGGTTGTGTGTGTCCTTGCAAAATGACTAGCTGCACTAGAAGGACACTTACCTAGGCTCTGAAAAAGTATAGCCACTTGCACAACTATTTTTAGGTTTGGGCCTTAGCAGACTGCCAGAAATAGTGCATATTAAATTGAGGCACTGCCCTGGCTCATTGCTATGGAATCATGGGAACTGTAATTTATTGTGGCACCAGAGCTCTCTGACAGAAAAGGCTCAATGTCCCAGAAAAAAATACAATTCCCATGACTCCCTAGCACTGAGCCAGGGCAGTGCCTCAATTTAATGTGCACTATTTCTGGCAGTCTGCAAAGGCCCTTTGTGTTGTACACTGAGAGCACTTCAGTCATTTTTTTAACTACTTGCCTCCAAGTTCTGTTTCAGATGTTTCCTTGCATGTTGCTCCAAGAACTCATGAAGCATTGTATAGGCCGGGGCTTAGCAATCTGTGACTCTCCAGGCATGGTTGGACTGTAACTACCATCATCCTTCACCATTGGCAATTATGGTTGATGGAAGTTGCAGTTGATCTTGCTCTCCTATGCTATAGGCAGTGAGTAATCTGACTGATCTTCATTGGCTTCCTCCAGCCTAGTGCTATAATAAATACACCTTCCCTCATTTGGAAAGAAGTATGCTGTACTTGCATCACCATGTGATGTAGGGCCTCGGCAGACGACTAATAGAGTCGTCTCCGAGACAGGGAAGAGGAGGGGCAACCGCACGCTCGGCGCCCCTTCCTCCTCCTGAGGTTGCCCTCGGAGCCGCCAGCCCTCTGCATGGCCGGCGCTCCGGGGGCAGCCTCCCGCCGCAGCGTCCGCACACGCTGCGGCGGATAAGTCAGTGAAAGTGCACCCTACGCTTTTAGGGTGCACTTTCACTGACTTGTGAAAGGAGCGCTGATTTAGCCCTCCTTTCAGAGGTGCCGACGGTGTGCCTCGGTGCGGATGCCGCAGTCCCACGGTGCACTGTCCCAGGGCGTCCTGGACGCCCTCGTCTGCTTCCCCTTGTAGTAACTATTCTGAACCAAATCTACATCTCAGTTTTGCTGTGAAAATCAAAAGGGAGAAAAGAACAACAACAACAAAAACATGTATGTTGTCCTGCACTCTTTGGGGGAAGACTGGGATTTAACTCAAGAAAGAAAGAAAGAGTACATTTACATGTGTTAAACAAAACATGTAGTTAATATTTGTGTGTGTGTGTACATAGTCAGACTCCTGTTTCAATCCATGATGGCTGCCTTTTGATTTATTAACACAGCTACAAATTCATAAATAATTGCTTGTAGGCTTCCTAGGGTTCAAAATGCCAACAGAAGGTGGATGATACACCTATCCCCACATTATTTCAATTGATAATATGTTGCCTTTTCTTCTCAGGTTGCTGTCTCCAGAGTGTTCAGAGGCTATCAATTGCCTATCTCGGCTAGTGTTAATCCCCAGCAACTGAGAGATGACATTGCAAAGCCTTTGCCTGCTTTAGAGGAGCAACAGAACTCCATTGCTGGCATCAGTGAGTCAAGAAGCTGCAGGGGAATCTCAAGAGAAACAACATCCCTCAGGAACTTGGTGGTGGTGGGGAGGCATAATTTAAGAAGAATTTACTTCATCTGCAGTCTGAAAAACAGCATAAACTGAAGGAAGTGAGGAGGTTGGAGAAAGAAAGACAAGAGAGAAGCCACTCCATGTGTAAGTAATAGTGCATGATTTTAAAATTATAGACCTTTTTTTGAAGGGGGGATCTTAATATAAGCTTCTAGAAGTTGAAATATTACACACAGGTAACTGAAAAGAGGACAGGTTGTATAACTGGAAACAGGGCTGGAGATTGGGGGTGTACAGGTTTACTCTCATCTGGTTTCAAAAGATAGAAGCCTTTTCATCTTTTTTTATCAACAAGTTCCCTATTCTTCTAAGACAAATGATGATCATCAGCACACACTGTTTGTGCTTACAGAACAAAGAAATATTAGTAAAGGGACTTGTTCTTCATTAGGATGCTCTCGCTATGAAAGCCAATATGTGCACACAGCCTTTCAAGATATTGGTTTGATTACTTCTAGCTATAGGATTAGTTACATCCTAATTGTTCTTTGACAATCAATAGAGGCATGGCTCAGGGCCAAACTATATGTGACATACGGGATCTATGCATGTTCCTCCTTTTGTTTCCTCACACACACACCCTTTGTGAGTGCAGGGGGGGGGCAGAGAAGAGAAAACAGTTCAAATTGTATCCATAGTTCTACCAGGAAGAGAGTTAATCTTGGATCAACATTTTCCCCTCCCATTCAAACAGGCCTAAGGTGCTTCAGCAGGAGAAAATACAGAAACTTGCATTGTGCTTGACTTTCCAGTGCCCATTGGCTAAAAGCAGCTTTAATTTAAAAAAATATAGGGAGTGGGTGGGTTTGAAATTCTCCAAGGTTTAAACTTACTCCCTACAGTGCCACATCCTCAGTCCAATCAGGAACCAGCCCTCATGCTTGCTTGTGAACAAACTAACATATACCCCAAAAACATAGAAGAGCTAATTGTGGATCTTTCATGTTCACACTAGGGTTCCTTTTAGGTTGTAATCCTAAATTAACTTATTTATCATTAAAATGTTTATATCCTGCCCTCTATCCAGAGATCTCAAGGCAGCATACAATAAAACCATTCTGACAAATTTTAAACAGTGTGAATACTACAGGTTGAGTCTCCCTTATCTGGAATCCTGAAATTCAAAATATTCACAAAACCAAAACTTGGCTGAAATAGTGACACTTTTGCTTTCTGATATTTCAGTGCACACAAAGTTTGTTTCATGCACAAAATTATTTAAAATATTGTATAAAATTACTTTCAGGCCATGCATATAAGGTGTATAGGAAACATAAATTAATTTAATGTTGAGACATCAGTCCCATCTCCAAGACATACATTTATGTATATGGAAATGTAAGTATTTCAAAATGAAAAAAAAAATCCAAAACATATCTGGTCCCAAGCATTTTGGATAAGGGAGACAACATGTAAAAAAAGATTTTTAAAAAGTTAAAAACATATTAAATTATTTGGCAAGTTAAAAAGACAGATTAAATGAGTTGAAATAGTTTGGAACAAATTAAAGGTATGTACATGCAAAGGTTTTTGTGAAACTAGTTAGGCTCTAAACGTTTTTAGTGAACAACCATGTTTTCATTTGGCACCTAAACAACAGCAATGTTGGCACCAATTGAACCTCCAAGGGAGAGTTTCATATGTGGGGTGCCAAAGGTGAGAAGGCCTTCTCCTGTGCCTTCCACAGCATATTGCCCTGACTGATGGGACACAGAGGAGAGGATCTTAGAATTGAATTAGCCTTAACATTATTTATGCAATTAGCAATTTCCTCGTTTTTTAAAAAAGTAAATAACAGAGGAATACATCAAAATTATGCTCTGTCTCTCTCTGTGTGTGTATGTGTTTTTGTGTGCCTCTCTAAATCATTTCTAATTGGGAAATACACCTCACTGCTGTTTTGTGGTTCATTTCTCCATGTGAAGGAAGGAGCAATTGGGCTGTGTGTGTACAGTGTGTACACTGTTTATGTACACCATGAATTCAAGATGTATCATGATAAGAGAACACAGCCATTGTGATTTCTATATATCATTTTGTTAAGATAGTGAATCATTCTTCTGGGCATCCCATCCAATGAAATCAATCATGCCCTGGAGAACTAGCAAAACCAAACTATCTCTTGAAGCCAGTAAATGGGATTAGGATTCATTGGTGGGACAAGAGGCAAAGAATGATGCTGATGCCTAAGACAGCTGGAGGCATTTTAATTGCTCTGATATATGGAATTATCCAGCAAAGCCTGAGCACAGCTCAGGGTTTAAGTGCTGCCAAGAAACAATTGATTTTTTTTAGTAGTATCTGCCTTTTGGGGTCCTACAGGTAGTGTGTAGCAAGAACAATGGCAATTCTCCAGCACAAAGATCAAGTTTGTCTCTTGAATATTATAGAAAGATCAACTGAACTTTGAAACATGACAACATTTAACATTGAATCTGTATTTTATATGCCTGCAAATCCTGGACTTACAAAACAGTGTGGCATTTCTTACCTATTGATAGAAATGACAAAGTTAAATCCTTTGAAACATATGAATAATAACACCAAATACTGATTTCCCCTCTCCCTGTAGGGAAACATTCAATTGTTTATCAGAATATTGAATGAAAGCTGAACATTTCACAACAATGTTCAGAACATTCCAGTAATAATTAGCCTACTAGTTGGATGGAAGGGAAGTGAGAAATGACTAACAACATTGGGTAATTGAAAATGGAACACAGTTCAATGCATTTTTGTGTTTATCAAAAAGGAACATATTGCTAACAGCCTGATGTGGTACAGTGCACTCTTAGAGCTGAAACAAACCAAGAAAATAACTCAGGATGTGATCCCAGTTTATTTTTTCAGTCAATTAACTGATACTAAGCAATGGAGTCAAAGTACACTGCAGACATAATCCAGTTTGAGATCATTTTAACTGCCCTGACTTAATGCTAGTGAATTCTGGGAACTGTAGTTTTGTGAAACATTGAGCCTTCTCTGCCAGAGAGTTCTGCTGCCACAATAAACTAAAATTTCCAAGATTCCCTAGCACTGAGCTAGGGCAGTTAAACGGTCTCAAACTAGGTTATTTCTGCACTGTGTTTTGTACCATAGCTACTCAGTTCAGGTAAGAATGAATAATTTTAACCATTTTCCTTGCTGCTGCAAAACTGAGCAGTTTTCAAGAACTATTCACAGTTTGCACTGTGTTCTATAAAAAATCTCCCACAAAACAAAACAACCCCACCCCCATAAACGTGGATTTAAGGACAGAAAAAGACATTTTCCTGGCAGTAAAAAATATTTTTTGCACAGAAAACCATATTTTCTGCATAGGAAACTTGTTTTCTGTGCAGAAAATATAATTTTTCTGCTCCAAAAAGTCATGTGCATTTTTGAGCAGAAGTCCCAATTTACAAAGATTCTCATCTGTCCAATATTTTCCCTGTCAGGGGTTCTCAACATTGAGGAAACCAATTTTCCATCTGGTGTTTTTCCAGCTAGCGATATGACAGTATAAAGCTGTCATTTGTATATTAGAGATACCATGGGTATTTCAGAGAGCTAGTATAGTGTTGTGGTTTGCACACTGGACTATGACTCTGGAGGCCAGGGTTCCAATCCCCACTCAGCCATGGAAATCCACTCTCTCAGGCTCAGAGGAAGGAAAAAGCAATCCCCCTCTGAATAAATCTTGCCAAGAAAACCCTGTGATAGGTTCACCTTAGGGTTGCCATACATCAGAAACAGCATGAAGGCACACAGCAACAACAACAACTGGATATTTCAAGAAGAGAATCCCATAATGAAATTTGGTTTTAAAATAAGAGAACTGATAATGGGAGGCTTCTTAAGTGTACTGTGAAAAAAATAACCTAGAAATTATAGGATGAGATCATGGTCTTAGGCAGTCTACCAATAGTAAGGAAGAAAAACTTCTAGCTATAAAGGATAGTCTTGATGTCTGCTGGTTTCTTTTTGAGATTCATGTTAGGCATTTTAGAAGTTCAAAACTCAACATGTTTTCCTAGTTCTTCTTCTGGAATCTGAAGAAGTGGGCTACAGCTGGGATGTCATACTTCACTAATTTTCTTTTCAAATGAACGGACAAGTAAATTTAACAATTTAATTCCTGATGCAAAAAAAAAAAAAAAAAAAAAGCATTAAAAATGTACAGTTTTCACAATTCAGGATATATTCTGCACAAAATTCGCATCTTGGTTGTTTTGTGCAGAAAACATTTTCTATGTAGAAAATAGTGATTCTATTTTTGGTGCAGAAAAAAAATACTGTTTCCTGCACAGGAAATGCTGTTTTCTGCACAAAACAACCACATGTGTATTTCAAGTAGAATAAGACCCCAACTACATCATTTTCTGTGCAGAATATAATGTTTATATAGACCTAAACTGCAAAGATTCCCACCAGCCCAGGATTTTTCTTGTCAAGCTTTCTCTAAGTTCAAGAAATATATTTTTAACCATTTGGGGGAGGAATATATTCAAATATTCTTCTCACTCATAGGCTACAGGCTATGAAAGCTTTATGATTAAGGCTCATGAAAATTTTAGTGGGCATTCTGAAATTATTGTGTTTTAGAGATTGTATCTTTCACAATAACTTTGAGTTACTTGGGGAACCTATTATTGATTAAATGATGGGTTGAATTACATCAATAAGATAGTGCAGGGCATTGGTTTCACTCTAGAATCCTGGCTAATATTACATCTTTTCCATCTCTATTCTTCTGAATAGAATAAGTAAGTAAGTAATGACATTCAGGGGAGCTTACTCCCAGGTAAATGTGTAGAGGATTGCAGTCTAAATTACTATTCAGCTAATATATCTTGTGCATTTCCGCAGTTGTGGTTTCAAGTGGATATAGACTTACATATTTAACTTTCTCAAAACACAATATACATTATTTCTATGTGGTTGCATTCATAGTTTATATTTATATTTATATATACTTATGTGGAAAAAGTTGTGCTCAGGAAATATTACCAAGGTACTAGCATCAAGAGAGATCTTGTTGATTGTCTTTCATTAAGAACAATTGCTAGTACCTTGTAGTAGAATTCAAAGATATAGCCATGTTAGGCTGTAGAATCAGTATGTAGAGAGATCTTGTAGCACCTTTGAGATTAAATGAAAGAAAGAAGTTGGCAGCATGAGCTTTCATAGATTTCAGTGTACTTTCTCAGATGCTTTTGATGGACCAAACAGCATCTTAGCTACTATGGATGTGGAATCCCTGCACAACAACATCTTGCACAAAGATGTAATACAAGCAGTCAGGAACATCATTCCAGATGGGAATTTGTCAGACCTAGCCACCAAGTTCTGTCAGTCTGTTTTCACACACAATTACTTCACCTTTGGTAATAACATATACCTTCAAGTTAATGGCACCGCCATGGGCATGCGCATGGCACCACAATATGTCAATATCTTCATGCCTGATCTAGAACAACACTTCCTTAACTCCTGAACCCAGAAACTGCTCTTTCACCTGAGGTACATTGATGATATCTTCATAATCTGGACTCATAGAGAAGACTCACTCAAGACGTTTCACCAGAGTTTCAACAACTTCCACCCCACCATCAACCTCAGCCTGGAACTATCTACAGAACAAGTCTACTTTCTGGACACCAAAGTGCAGCTGCAAAATGGACATCTAAGCACCACACTATATCACAAACCCATAGACCACTACACATACATACATGCCTCCAGTTTTCACCCTGAACACATCACCAGATCCAGTCTACAGCCAATACAATAACATCTACTCAGATCCACAGGGATGCCAAACTCAAGGAATTATAACAAGCATTCCTCAAACTACAATACCCACCACATGAAGTAAAAAAACAAATAAACAAGGCAAGACGTGTACCCAGGACTGATCTATTACAGAATAAATTGAAGAGGGAAAATGACAGAACTGCACTCGTGGTCACATACAGCTCCCAACTGGGACCACTGAGGTGCATCATCAATGAATTATAACCCATTCTGGACAATAATGTCACTCTTTCAAGGGTTCTTGGTGGCAGACCTTTACTTGGCTACAGTCAGCCTCCAAACCTCAAACATGTACTCACCCACAGGAAGACACATGACACAGATGGGGACACAGATACTAAGCCTTGCTGCAAACCAAGATACCAACTCTCCCCGCACATTTATCCAGGAAATGTCATCACAAGACCTAATGGTATCACACACAATATTAGGGGGACCTTCTTGTGCTCATAATCCAATGTGATTTATGCCATGTTATATCATCAAGGCCCATCAGCACTCTACATTGGGCAAATAGGCCAGTCCCTGCACCAGAGGATAAATGGACGTAAATCAGATACTAGGAATGGGAATGCACCAAAAACGGTGGCTGAACATTTCAATCTCCCTGGGCATTCCATCTCAGATCTCAGAAACCTGTCCTTGAACAAAAGAACTACAAAGGTAGATTGGAAAGAGAAACAGCAGAATTGGAATTCATTCATAAACTGCAGTCCCTCAGCAATGGACTGAACAGGGACAATAGCTTCTTGGCTCACTACACACATTTCAACACTACCTGACCCCATTCTCATGGGGGCATCCTACACTCATCTATTCTCCCCATCTACAGGCAAGTTTCCAAGGCCAAACTCATTTTGCCACCTCATTTCCAAATCCAATGGCTATGTCTTTGTCCACAAACAACCATAATTAAAACTGGACTTCTATTTCATTTCCATACACAAAGGATTTTAAATTTGAATTAACATTCTCACACACCAAGGGCATATATATATCTGTCCCTGGCTTCCACTCCACCAAAAGCATCTGAGGAAGTAGACTGAAGTCTATGAAAGCTCATGCTGCCAACTTCTTTTTTTCAGTTAGTCTCAAAGGTGCTACAAGATCTCTCTACGTACTGATTCTACAGACTAACATGGCTATATCTTTGAATTCTACTACAAGGTACTAGCAGTTGTTCTTAATGAAAGACTTCAAAAACTTTTGAGAAGAAACATAAACTCATTGATGTAAAAGACAAATTAGAAATAGTGAGAATCAAATAAGTTAGCTAAGAATTTTGCTTCTGTACAACAGATGTCAACAGTTGGGGAAGAACAGGAATCCATGTTGCTTGGGCTACCTATCCTAGCAGAAGAAAGGGGCATGATGTTCTCACATGGCTGCAGCTGCATAGCCAACATATTGAGAACAAAAAAGTCTAGTATTTTTGGAACAATGTAGCATAGTTTCCAGCCCTTTCTCTCTGCCATAGTAAGCATCTCTTCATAGCTGGGTGTCTTCAGACAACACTTGCTAACATATTGCAGTGCAATTCTATTTTCTAGTGTATCTTTACCAAAAAAAAAAAAAAAAATCCCTTTGTTTTCCCTTTGATATTTTTGATAGTGATGGAGATATTAATTAGGAAAATTAATGAAGAAGAAAGATTGCAAGGGATAAGAATAAAAAAATATATA
>CM034703.1:176551985-176565351 GCA_020142125.1 Phrynosoma platyrhinos
AATTATTTAATAATAATTATGATAAAATATGGAAAGAAATTAAAAAAAAGATTTCATGAATTGGGGAAGGTTAAAATTGTCGTTATTAGGCAGGATATCTGCAATCAAAATATCAGTTCTACCAAAAATGTTATTTATGTTTCTAGCTTTACCCATTAAAAACAGTAAGATTGTTTTTGATAATTGGCATAGAGATTTATCTAAGTTTATATAGCAGGGGGAAAAACCAAGGGTTAGATTAAAGGTACTACAAGATGCACAAGAAAGAGGAGGCTTGGCTTTGCCAGACTTAAGTATTTATTTCAAAGCCAGTGTGTTGAATTGGATAAAAGACTGGTTAAAACTAGAAAATAAGAGGCTTTTGGAACTAGAGGGAGAAGGAATAAAATTTGGTTTGCATGCCTATTTGGCGTATGACAAGGAAAAAACAAATCAGGCTTTTAATAACCATATTATAAGGAAAACCTTGTTGAGAATTTGGAATAAATATAAGAGTAGAATAATGGATAAGACCCCTAAGTGGTTATCCCCACAAGAAGCATTTTATAGAAAAGAGATGGATAGGGATGATAATTGGGTTACATATAAAGATTTGATAGAAAGACAAAAAGGGAAGGTTATGATAGCAAAACAGCAAATTCTGGAAAATTAAGGATTTAAATTAGGGTGGTTTCAATATAGGCAAATTTATGAGAAAGTTATATTGGATATGAAAAATCGAGGAATAGCAGGAAAAAAATGGAAATAGAAGAAATTTTGTTGGATAAAAATAAAAAAAGTAATAGGGTTATTATACAAAAAAATCTTACAAATACGGATGGAGGAAGAGGTTGTTAAAGATGTCATGATAAGATGGGCAAAAGAATAGGACACCCAATACAAATGAGTCAATGGGAGAAGATGTGGAAAACAGGAGTGAAATACACCACATCACAAGGGTTAAAAGAAAATTGGTACAAAATGTTTTATAGATGGTACCTATCCCCAGATAAAATATCAAAAATGTATAAAAAGGTGAATAACGAATGTTGGAAGTGCAAGGAATCTCCAGGGACTTTTTTTCACTGTGGGTGGAAATGTAAAAGGGCGATAGAATATTGGAGAATGATTAGAAAAACGATTAATGAAATTCTAGTAATAAAAATGGAAATAAAACCAGAATTTTTTTTATTGGGAATATTAGAGGAAGAATATGATAAAAAATATGGGAAGGTCCTATTTTATTTAATTACAATGGCTAGAGTAGCATATGCCCAAAACTGGGGAAAAAAAGATACACCTACAAGAGAGAATTGGATGTGGAAGTTATACGATGCAATGGTAGCAGATAAATTAACTCAATTATTGAAAGATGAAACACCAGAATTTTTTAAAAAAAACTGGGGAAAAGTAATTGAATATATGAGAGAGCAGTGGGGAGAACTAGCTGTAAAGCATTTGGTAGAATAAGAGAAAAAGGATATATGTATTTAGGGATAGGTAATAGACTAGGTACATACATATATATATGTATTTGTAGAAAGAGGATAATAGAGTTGAATAATGAGAATAAGGGTTGTAAGAGTTGTAGAAATATTTAGTGATAAGATGGAAATGAGATTAAAGTATTTAGTATTGCGGGTTAAGACATAGTTTAAAGTTTGATTATAAGTTATGAAAAATGGCTTTTTAATAGGATCGATAGAGGGAAAGTATAGTAGTAAAGAAGATAAATAAATAAATGATTAGTTTGGTATAAGGATTTTGGTATATATATATATAATATCCATGATTAATGAATTAGATATTAAGAAGTTCAACTAATAGGTATATATAGGAAAGGAATCAGCTGGGAGGAAGTGAACCAATTTGGAAGAGTATGTGTATGAAGAGGGTTGAAAGTAAGGATGAGGAATGAGAAGGTAAATGAAAGTAGAAGAGGGTATGAAGGTAGGCAGAAGAAGGTAAAGAGAAAGATAAGAATGATAGTGAAGGTGATGAGTAAGTTGAAGAGTGGGAAGTGAAGTGTGAAGAGAAGGAAAGATAGGGGAAGGAAAGGACTGTTGAGTGAGAGATGTAGATAGGAAAGATTAGGGGGACAGGAGGGAGGAATTGGAGAGGATGTAAGGAAGGTAGGGAAGAGAGGATGAAGGAAAGAGAGTTGAAAAGAATGGAAGAAAAAAGAGAAGTGATTTGGTAGATTAAAGGGATAAAAGAATATAAGGTTGAGGGGATATAGATTTTAAATTGGGTAACTGATAGATGTTTCTGTAAGTTGTTTGTTAGAATATGTAATATGTTGTACGTTTGAATTTGCAATAAAATAAAATTTAAAAAAATTTAAAAAAAATCCCTTTGTTTATTGCCTGATTAATTTTATATCCTGCCTTTCTCTCAAGATGGGATTCAAGAATTAAAGAACAATATTATTATTTTTAAAAACAATTAAATAGTGTAAAACATTTAAAGCATATTTAAAATATAATTTTCAGTAAATGATTAAAAATACAGTACATCATTTCATACATACAGTAGTGTTCCATCATTAAATTCTAAAGGCCTGCCTGAATATATGATAAGAAGTAGGATGATAAGAGGCATGGAGAACAAAAGATATGAGAAAAGGTTGAAGGAGCTGAGCATGTTCAGCTTGGTGAGCAGAAGGCTGAGGGAAATGATTGCATTTTTTAAAACACTTCAAGGGCTATCACAAAGAGGAGGGGGGAAAGCTTATTCTCTGCTGCACCAGAGGTCTGATGGCCAGGTCTAATGGTTTGAAGTTACAGGAGAATAGATTTCAACTGAACATTAGAAGGAACTTTTTGACAATAAGAGCAGTTCAGCAATGGAACCAATTGCCTAGAGCAGGGGCAGGCAACCTTTTTGTGCCGGGGGCCAGTCCCCCAAAGTCGTCCCTTCCGTTGGGCAGGGGGGGGAAATGGTGGCTCATGTGCACCTGTGCACCCGCCACCACCATGCGCCACCCCCCGTGCGCGGTGCTGCTGTCACCGCCGCCCGCGCTGCTGCAGCTGCCTCCGCGCATGTCGCGGCTGCCATTTTGATTTCCAAAATGATGGCCGCGACGCATTTGCACATGCGCAGTACTCCTGCACATGTGCAAACACGTCGCAGCCACCATTTTGGAAATCAAAATGGCGGTTGTGGCACGTGCGGCCGCACGGCTATCAAAACGCGCGGAGGTGGTGGCGCGCGGCAGCAGCAGCGCCATCGGCAGGAGTCCACCTGGGCTGGTAAGTGCGGGGACCTGGGCCGGAACCAGCCCGCGGGCTGTAGGTTGCCGGTCCCTGGCCTAGAGAGATGGTGGAGTCTCCTTCTCTGGACATCTTCAAAAAGAGGCTGGGCATCTAATTGCTGGAGATGCTTTTGCTGCACATTCTGTATGAGCAGTGAGTTAGACTTGATATTACATTAGGCTCCTTTCGATTCTGATTGTATGAATATAATAACATCTTCACCTGCCAGTGGAAAGAGCAGGGAAGAGGTATAACTGGACCTCTCATGGAAGAGAGTTCCAATGGCCTGGTAACAGTTATTGAGAAGGTTCTCTCCTGAGTCCTCATCAAACATGACTGGGAAGGTAGTGGGACTGAGAGAAAGCCTTCACCTGCAAGATCTTAACATTCAACCTGGCTTGTATAATGAGATACAGTCTCATGTCAGGACCCAAGCCTTGTGGAGTTTAAAGGTCAAAACCAGCACTTTGAATTATATCTGGAAATGAACCACTAGTCCATGGTGAGTCACAGTATCCCTGTGACCAGCAACAATCTGGCTGTAGTATTTTAGACTCGCTGAAATTTACAAACAGTTTCCAAAAGCAGCCCCTCACAGACTGTGTTACAGTAGTCACTGTAGCTAGATCTGACTTCTCAAGGAATGTGTGCAGCTGCTGGACTAGTTTTAACTGTGCAAATGTACTTTTCATTTTGAATCTGTAGTGGATAGACTAGTGCAGAAGAGAGAGCTATCTCCTGCTAAAATCTGAGGTGTATTTATTGAGAACATGTAGAAGGGCTTTCTCATGACTAAGGGCCATTGCAGACCGGCCCAAAGGGCCAGCCTGGGGGTGGAGTTGGGGCAGGGAAGCCTCATGCCAGCTGCCCCACTCCCACCCCGATGCCCTCCTGACACCGCGCTGACCCTATGCACTCCACGCGGTGTCAGGATGCCCTCCCAGTGCTGCATTTAAACACGCTGTGCCAAAAGGGTGCTGAAGAGCCATGGTGCTGGCTGTTGGGGTGGCATTTTTCCACTCTTTTAGAGGTGGCAAAAGGAAGGATTGGGGACATGGTGTGGGGTTGCCATGGCTCCAATCCACCGCTCCCCGGCGTGGCTCTCTGCAACCCCAAACGGGCCGAGTGCATTGGCCCTAAGCCAAGGATTTGGAATTCTATTCGCTAGATGGCATGAATAGCCCTCTCCAAGGATATTTCTAGGGTTGGAGGTGGGGGTGGGAGTGTGAACCACTGGATGACATCTCAGAGGGGGTGTTATCTGGTGTATTGATGGGAAGAGGCTGCTTTCCAGTGTGGCATGCACTATCGCTCTTCTCCATAGGTAGACCAGGAGTCCTGGAGAATGACATTTCTGGGAAGGACCAGGTCCACTCACCCAGAGGCAGCAAAGAGACCAGCCCATCTTCCTCAGCCTTTTGATCAATGACTCATTACAGACTGTTGACCTGGCAATGCTGAGCTGCCCCAGTCTTCCCCAGCATGGGCTCCAGTAGTCTGCCCACAAAATTCTATCCTGCCTCCCTGCAGCTATGTGACCAGATCTTCTGCCCCACTGTTCATTTACCTACCAGCCCCAAAGATTAATGATGTTCATGCATATCTCCTCTTGGGATTGGTCCTAGGTAGCCCCCCTCACCAGGGGCCTTGAGCACATAATTTCCCTTCACTGAAGGGCTTTTTGATGCCCTTTGGGACTTGTGAACATGAGGGGTAGACCAGAATGGCCTGGGACATGGACATTTCCTTTTGGTGCCCCAGTCCACTTCACCATCTGTGGCAAGTAAACTGGAGCCTTTTTCTTCCACAGAGGCCCGATCTACTCCTGTGGGACCATTGGCCTGACTGGGGAGATATGGCAGGCAGCTTGGGGGATAACATCATGAGTTACTGCACTGGGGTGGCACCAATGGTACAGATGCCACTGATCCTGTCTTGATCATCTTTCCATTAGCAGGTCTTCCCCTTTAGACAGGCCTTCCCTTTTGACAGGTCTTAAACCAGTTGAGGTGGTGTGGTTTTGGCTAGTGGCTTCCCCTCAATTGCTGTTTTAGCTCCCTTGTGTTTTTATCTGCTCATGTTTTTATTTGCTGGTGTTTCTGTTAATGACCAACTCCAAAAGATGCCAAGCTTCAGCATTAACTAGGGCTCCTAGATCAGCAAAGGACACACTAAAAATAGTGCCTGCATTTCCATTTTGCATAGTGTGTCTAGGAAGAAAAGATGTAACCTAAGAGAATTCTCAGTTTGTATGACTGGCCACTTCCAGAATACAAGGGCCACTTGGTCTGCCATGGCCCATGGCCTTCATAATCTTGGAGCTAGCACTGTCCGTGCAGCAGATGAGGTGGACTGGTTGTGTGACAGTTTCAAAAGTCTACCAATCTCTTGACAGTCCAGGTGCAACTCAGCTATTTCCACACCTGACTTGTGGGTGCTTTAAAACTTATCACACCCAACTTTCTGCTTTCCCACACATTGATTTATAAAGCTGAGGGCAACCTTTTTGGCCTGACCTGCTGCTCTATAGACTATAGGAAAACTTTGTAATAATGTCACAGCATTCACTTCCTTTTTGTCTATATCTTATTCAATCAATTCACAGCTACTGAACACATTCTGTAGGCCCAGCAGCAGGTCTGCTGATTAGCTTCAGCTTTGGATAAAGCATGGTGGAAACTCCTGGTGGTTTAACTGACAAGGACTCTGAATTCCAAAGCTTTCTTCTGTATTTATTTGTTATTACAATTCTACAATGGAAGAAAGAGCTAATATTTTAAAGCAAGTTAAGTCTCTAGGAAAAATGATTGGTGGGATTTAATTGCACTGTAGTTTTATCACGAATAACAACAGGATACCAAGGGGAATGCTGTTAAACAGCAAACCTATGTGACAACCTTTTTAACCAATAAATTTGATGTGCTTCTTGGCCCTGGGATCCTCATTAAGGCTGCCCCCTTTAGAATATATGGTTGTTTTGTGGTTATTTGTTGCTCTAAAGACTCCATTGTACCATTGTTAAAGCTGATTCATGGAATAGAGTTGTAGAGTAGAAAGGAACCCCTCATGCCATCTAATCCAACTCCCTGCTAAGGCAGGAAACCCACAGTTAAAGCATCCCTGATAGATGGAAAGTTTAGAGTAGAAGAAGCACATGTACAGTCTTTCAGACCTTGCTGAATTGCAATTCCTAGCAATCATCAGTATTGGCTTTGTAGTTAATGGACACTGTCAGTTCACTTCTGGAGGGCTGCACATAATTCTATATAGGTTGTTTTTTGGGGGGTTGCCTTTATTAAACAAATTTAATAAAAACATAGTTTACAATTCATGAGTTCAATACAAAAAGTCTTATTATTAACTGCTTATTTTGTTTTTTCTTTTTCTTTTCTGTTGTACTTCCAAACATCTCTGTTTCTTTTTTCTTCTTCTCAGTTCCCACACTACTGAAATCATGCTATGCTATATCTTATTTTCTTTTAGCGCCTTAATATACAGGCATATGTACATACTGCCATATAATTCTACATATAAATATATACATACACTTATATAAGCTTGTTATTAACAATAAAAAAGTACAAATCCATTTCTTCTATTAGCATAAAATTTCCTTGATATCCCCTTTTCTTTGTTAAACTTGATTTCACATTTCCCCCCATATTTTATTTAATTTAATTTTTTATACAATGTTAAAAAGAAATACAACATAACAAATTCATTACTTCTCAGAAGAAATTCCCAGTTGTTTAACTTAAGAGGAGTATTGCAATTGTATATCTAAATTTCCATTTACATAAATTGTACAAAGCACCTGATGCTTTATAAGGGTGTTAATTAACGTAAAAAAACTATAAAGAGCTGTTAGGCTGAATAACATTTCTTATACATTCTTCCTAGACTAAATATGTGGGAGGGGGAGAAAGATAGGAGAAAGAAGATAGGGGAGAGTGCATGAGGTTTACAAAGGAATAAAAGTGATTATAAGACAACATTTATTGTCTAACTTTTTTTTAACAAGACCATAAGTTTTCTACTTTCTTCCATTTATCCCTAAATTTGTCCTCCATTTGGTTTTTTAACGTCATTGTCAGTTTGTCCATTTGCATTAAGTCATGAAGTTTAGTTTCCCATTCATGTTCAAGGTTTCCCTTTACTACTTTCCAGTGTTTGGCAAGTATTAGCCTTGCTGCAGTAATCATATATAGGATAACACCCATTTCTTCCTTGTTTATCTTTTCTTTTAGTTCGGTTGTTATATTTAGTAAAAAGAGTTGAGGGTCCATGTTAAATTTAATTTGAAATGTGCCCTGAATTCTTGTGTAGATCCATTCCCAAAAATCGGTTGCTATTGGACAGTCCCACCACATGTGGAGCAGATTTGCATTGTCCTTCCCGCATTTCCAACATGTGCTATCTATTTTGCTGTTTGTTTTGGCCAATTTTTCTGGGGAGAGGTGCCATCTGTACAGCATCTTGTAATACTTTCCAATTAGCTGAGAATTTTTTGTGAATTTTAAATTTTTAAGCCACACTTTTTCCCAAGTTGCTAATTCAATGTTTTCTCCAAAATCCTGCATCCATTTGATTATTGAAGTTTTTATCGTTTCTTCTTTTAAGTCAATATCCAGTATTAGTTTGTAGAGTCTAGAAATCATATGATTTTCTTCTTTTTCCATGATCTTTTCTAACATATGTTTTTCTAGTTCTATTCCTATTGTTTCCTTATCAATTTTGAATCTTTCCTTTATTTGAAAGTACACTAACCATTGCAGTTTAAAACCTTCTTCATTTAGTTCTTTATTAGATTTAATTTTTATTTATTTTGTGGATTTGACTAAAATGTCATCATCTGTCAGCCATTTCCCTAATGTTGATTTGTCCTCTTTATGAAAAGCTTCCTGAGGGGAGATCCATCTAGGAATTTTGTTATAAATAAGTCTTTTATATTTCCGCCATATTTTCATTAGCCCTAATACAACAACATATTTTGCCAAAAATGATGTACTTATTCCAAAATATCCCAATAATTACATCTAACTCCATTTTTAAAAAATGGAACAAAGATATTAGTGACTTCATTTGGGGTGGCAAAAAAAAAAAATAAAATTAAAAACTTTGCAAGATGAAAAAGGGAAAGGTGGATTAGGACTTCCCAATTTACAAGCCTATTATGCTGCAGCAACTATTACTTGGTTAAAAGAGTGGTTCGAATTAAAAAATAAATGTTTATTAATATTAGAAGGTTACGATTTAAAGGAAGGTTGGCATAGGTTCCTCCAATATGAAAATGAAATAACAGATGGTGAGTTTAATAAACATTTAATAAGGAAGGCATTAATGAAAATATGGCAGATTTCACATTGATCATATTATCATTTTTACTATCCATCCAGTTAGTGGGGGATGCAGATGGCGCAAAGTGCCGTCTTGGAGCCAGAGAAGGGAAAGGGCAGCTGGATGCCAGGCACCCCAACCCCTTCTTGAGGATGTCATCGGATGACGTCCTTCCGGCTCAGCGCCTGGACACGCTGAGCCGGAAGGAGTGCGGAAGAGGCACCCGGCACCTCTTCTGGTGCCCCTTTTGGCTCCTCTGAAAGGAGCACTATTTTAGCACTCCTTTTCAGAGGCGCCATAAGGGTGGATTGGGGCTGAGGCAGACTTGGTCCCAATCCGCAGCTTCTCAGGGTGGCCCATGGCCGCCCATCTGTAGAGGCCCTTAGGGCCTTTACAGACTGACAGAAATAGTGCAGCTTGAGGCCACTTTAACTATCCTGGCTCAGTGCTAAGGAATCATGGGAACTGTGGTTTATTGTGGCACCAGAGCTCTCTGACAGAGAAGGCTCAATGTCTCAGAAAAAACTACAGTTCCCATGATTCCCTAGCACTGAGTCATGGCAGTTCAAGTAGACTCAAGCTGTATTGTTTCTGTCAGTCTGCAAAGGCCCTTAAGTTACCTTAATTTCATTTAAAAAAAAATTCATCTTTTCCCCCTTTTATTATATATATATATGTATATATCTTATCTCTATTTTACTTGAATTATTTTAGTTATCTCTTTTTTCTTTTACTGGTGAATTCCTTTGATAATTTAATTTCATTGTATCAAGCCCCTATTGACTCCCCATAATTTCCCCCAGTATTTAACTACTGGAAGCCATTCTTCCTCCAATTTATTTAATGTCTTCATGTTAATCATTCCTGTCAGCTTGTCCATTTCTCTTACTTCATTAAGTTTCAAGAGCCATTCATCTATGTTTAGGGGTTCATCTGATTTCAATTTTTAGCTATGATTAATCTCGCTGTTGTAATCGAGTATAAGATGACTCGTCAATATTTTAACTCATCTTCTTTTTTAGTATCATGGCCATGTTTAGTAAGTAGAGTTCTGAGTTTTTTTGGATATTGTATTTTAAACATTCTTTGTATCATCTCATGTACATTTCCCCAAAATTCCTTTATTTTATCACATTTCCACCAGATGTGGATCACTGAACCACCTTTTTATGGCACCTCCAGCATTCTATTTTGGACACAAATAAGATTGTCCATGGGGGAGGGGAGAAGATGGAAACATTGCATTCTTATTATTGTGAACATAAAAGATGCCAACTGTCTTGAACATTGTGTGGGTGGGTGTCCGTGCAGGCCTTGCCTGTCAACCTATGGTGACCCAAGTATTTCATAGGGCTTGCTTAGGCAGAGGTGATTTGCCATTGCCTTCCTCTGAATATAACCTGCAGCACCTGGTACTCCTTGGTAGTCTCTCATCCAAGTACAAACCAGGTCTGATTTTCCTTAGTCACCAAGATCAGATGGGATCTGGTGCCTTAAGGTTATCCTCATGTAAGTCCTCCTAACTATTTCATTTGTTTGCAAAACATTTATTTAGAATCCAATGTTTATATCCTTCTAAGTGGAATCCCTCTCCCATATTTCTAGTTGGGGATCCTCTTGAATATCCAACGGCTTCATGGGAATTAGGTCTTCCCAACATATTGAAATGTTTGGTTGGTCCAGTTGTTAGTTGAAAAAATTGTTCTAATACAGCAATGAAAACTTCAGCTTTGAAAGAGATCCTCAAAGTCAAATTTCAAAGGTGAAATGGAACAGATTTAAGGAAACCTACAATTTCAAAATACGCACAAAAAAACCCTTAGACTTCTCTTTTTTGAGATTTCAGATCCTAGTCTTTGTAAATGGAACTTCTGACTATGAAACTACAATGAATCAAATTGGAAAATTACTCAGTAAAATATCAGAACAACAACTGTTGTTTTAGTACTCACACAGGTATATTTGGAGGATATACTTAAGGTACAAATTTGGTACACCATTAGCACCTGGTAGCAGGAAAATTGGTGTCTTTGGGGTATAAGGAATCATTCTGGTTGGTTAAAACCCAAATAAATTTGTGGCCAAAGAAAACCACAATCTGTGTTTTTAGTTCTACTTATTTTCTCCCCCCCCCCCATTTTGACTAAAATGTTAATAACCCTTAACATATACAGTGGCTAACCACAATTTTCACCCTATGACTACATTGGCAAAGTAAGAGCCAAAACCTAGCAGGGCTTTGGCCTACTTTCTCCAGAGTCATTGCTGCAGTTAGAAAGACAACTGAATAAACAGGGTCAGTATTTATGGTGTCTGCCGTCTGGGACTACTTTCCACAATGTAGAGCTTTTATTGTGTGTTTGCACAATGAAACTACTGTATCTTATTATCAGAGGAGAGGATAAGATATTTCTTTTCCAAGTTACGGAACTTTTATTTATGTTAAGAGGGCTAGTGGATCAAAGAATCACTAGTCACAAATTTATCTTTGGAAAGGACCTGTATTTTCAGGATTGATTTATCATGAAGAGAAGGCCATTGCACAGATATCTGTTCTTTAATGCAATATTTGTGATGGTTTATCATTTGGCAGTGAAGATAATCAGGTTGTTTGAAAAGAAATCCAAGGACACATCTGGGCTCCTCTCAAGCTTGCTGTGTTTAAAATTAAAAGTAAATAAATTGCAAGATATATGTGGGGTTACCAGGTCTCATAAGATGTTTGACAGATTGAATATCAATGGTAGAATAAAGGCAGAGCTTTGTAAAGCTTGAAGGATTGGAGAAATGGTATCTGCCTCAAGTTAAAACCAGGAGGCAGAGATTACAGCAAAAGGTTGCAAGCTCAGTTAGGCTGGCCATTTGCCCCCTGCTCCAGAAAAAGAGGAAACACAGCTGCAAATAAGAGTGGGAGGTGGATGGAAAAAGGAATAGATTTGCATGAAATAGTTGGTGATAATGTACAGAGGGAAAAGACTTGTAACAGCAACAGTCTCAAAGTGAAAGCCTGAACAGCTGAGAGACAGAATGGAAAATGGTAGTGTATGATGGTGAGGTCTTCAGGTTACATCGTATATCTCTGGAAATGCTGTCCTGGGCCTTGAAAGAAATTGTAGGTGACAATTTGATGCAGTTCTGTTTTTGCCTTTAGAGAGCCAGTGTGGCATAGTGATTTAAGTTAAGTCCTGGACTACAACTCTAGAGACCAAGGTTCGATTTGCAGCTTGGCCATGAAACTTCCAGAGTGGGCAAGTCACAGGCCCTTAGCCTCAGGGGAAGGCAGTGGTGAACCTCCTCTGAACAAATCTTGCCAAGAAGACCCCATGAAAGGGTTGCCATAACTCAGACACAAGAAGAAGAAGAAGAACAGCCACAAAAACAACAACAAGTTATCTGAAATGTTTTCTTCAACATTTTCATTAAAAGGAAAATAAAGCCACAAATGTTATGCAATTACTTTTATCTGCACTAAGTGGTTTATAAAGTGGAAGAAAACCAGCCACCTTTGGTTCTTTGGTGGAGGAGACTACCAAACTAAAAATACAGTGGGGCTCATCTGCACTGAAGAATTAATGCTGTTTAACAGTGCTTTACGGTGAACACTTGAGTGATCGTTACTCTGCCTCAAGAAAGACCAAATTACTGCTGGTCATCCCAGCTTGAAAAAAAGATCTTTGAAACAATTGTTTAATGGTAGCTCTACCCTAGCAGGGACTAGAATCCTGCTCTCCTTGGGTCCACCAGGCCAAAATGTGGAGGGTTGATTTTTTGTCCTCTTTGACCATATGGTTAGTAGGAACCAGTGATGGTTTTTTTGCTTGGTCCATGAAACACCCATGGTGTTTTTTTTTTATATAAATTAACACAAAACATTGGGGTACAATTTAAATAATGGCTGTTCCTTCTTCCCCAACTTGGCTACAGCAGCTCTATCACCAGTAAGTGAATGGCTGTGAGGTACACGTGGAATTGCAAACCAGAGGTGAGGGGCATTGTGAAAGGAAATACTGGATACATCCTTCTACAATGTCTCCCAGAGTGTGTCACCAACAAGTATAAACATTTCTCAAATCCAATTGACTGAGAAGAACATTTGTATGGCATTTTGCTGGCTGGTTTTCTGATTTTTCTCTTTTTTCATAATCGTGGTGGTTCTGTTGATAGTTTCTCTTCCATCCATTTTGAAATTTATATTGCTGGTTCTCATTTTTTTTTTTAAAAAAAATACATTAATGCTCTTGAGTTTTTCTGTTTTGAAACAGAAAGAAGTGATATTACTATGGTGGCACAGATCAGTTTTTCACATTAAGCTAAGTATACACTAAATGAATGGTGGTGATTCTCAGAAAGGGAGGCATGCAGCATTGAACATATATACCCAAGGTAGCTGTTTAAGCATGGTATAAAAATAGTAATGCTGCCTTTTCACAAAGGGACCAAATGTATAGTTTTTGTGGATTAACAGTGTTCATGTTCAGATATTAGAACATATGAATGTACATGGTACAGACTTTGACTTGGATTTGCTCTTTGAAAATGCTTGTATGTTTTTTTTCCTTTGATTTAACATGCAGATGACAATTTAAATTTAGTTAAGTCACATTGGGCCTTATCCAGCCCTGGGTAATATTGGTCCAATCCACATTGCAGAAATAATCCAGTCTGAGACGACTTTAACTGCCCTGGCTCAATGCTAGGGAATCCTGGGAATTGTAGTTTGTGGCACCAGAGAGAGAGAAAACTAAATCTCTCACAAAACTACAGTTCCCAGAATTCCCTTGCATTGAGCCAGGGCA
>CM034703.1:176565451-176582298 GCA_020142125.1 Phrynosoma platyrhinos
GGTAACTACTCCTAAATGAAGGAGTACCATAATTCTTAAATATGTCAATCAATACGTATTGATTAAGAATTAATGTGGTTTGAAATGGGGATTCAAAAGTAATATTTAATGTGGGTTGGGGATTAGTTCAGGTATTCAAAGGAGGAAAAGTCCACATTTCTCCTAGACCACTTTTAAGCCATGCAAGGCAACAGAAAGCGCCCTATGAACAAATCTTGGTGAGACAACCTTGTGATAGGCTCACCTTAGGGTTGCCATAAATTGGAAATAACTTGAAGGCATACAAAACAAAACAAAACAAAACAAAACAAAACAAAACAAAACAAAACAAAACAAAACAAATGGCCAAAGATCTATTGTGAGTCTAGAGTAGGCCTAATCAATGGGTTAATGTATTTGTTGGACTCACCATTTAACAATTGATTGAATTGGTATATTCTAGTTGGGACTAACCACTAGGATGCCAGCTATTATGTCTAGAGAGAAATGTTTACATAAGTTATCAAGTGAAGTTGTGACTGAGGTAAGCCTTATACCAGAAACTTCCATGGTCTTAATCACTCTGCAAACCCAACTGTTTAGTCCAAAAAGGCAAACATTGCTATAACTTCCAAAATCCACAGAACAGCAATATTGTTCTTGACATCCACCAATTTAGAAATGTACATGGAAAGGCATCTGTTTCCTAGGCTTGTTAAGCATAGAGCTGTCCCATCACCTGCTACTTTTTTCTGGACTGAAGGAACCTTTGCACATAGACCTTGTGCCATGTCTCTGAATGACAGTCTGTGCCTAGAGATTCTCAACCAGTCAAGGGAGTATGGCAAGAGTCATGCTTTAAGCACTCAGAGCTGCTGTGCTACACATACAGTCAGCACTCTGTATCCACTGATTATTATTTTTTATCCACAGATTAAAGCATCTATGGCTTGAAAATGTTTTTAAAAATATATAAATTCCAAGAAGCAAACCTTGATTTTGCAATTTTATATAAAGAACCCAATTTTACTATGTCATTGTATTTAATGGGACTTCACCAACCACAGATTTTGGTATTCTTGGGGAGGGGGGGGGCTGGAACCAAACCTCAGTGGATAATAAGGGCCCACTGTATTGGCTTTGAAAATGCCCTTAGTAGAGAGTCAGTATGGCAAGTGGTTTGTCTGTTGGACTATGACTCTGGAGATCAATAGCAATAGCAAGTAAATTTCTATACCACTTATCAGTGCACTTAAGCACTCCCTAAGCAGTTTACAATGTGTAAGCCAATTGCCTCCAACAAGCTGGGTACTCATTTTAGCAGAAGGATGCAAGCCTGAGTTGAGCTTGAGCCCTTGACTGGTATTGAACTCGCAACCTTATGGTTTGTGAGTGAGTGGCTACAATACAGGCATTTAACCACTGTGCCACCAGGGCTCCTTTCAGGGTTTGAATTCCCACTTAGTTTTGAAAACCCACTAGGTGACCTTTAGCAAGTCATACTTTCTCAGCCTCAGAGGAGGCCAATGGCAAACCCTGTCTGAACAAATCTTACCAAGAAAACCCAGTGATAAATTTGCCTTATGGTCACCATAAGTTGGAAACAACTTGAAGCAGTTTTAATGATGCAGGTGCCTTTCCTTGCCTTTTATATAATCATAACACAGCTTATGAAATAAATGGCTAAATAATTTTGTCTATTCTTTTCAGCTATCGCCGACAAATTGCTGCATAATTAAATTCTGAGGAGCACTAAATAGTTTTTAAAGGACGCAATTAAATGCTTTGACAATAGCAAAATGTTAAATGGTCCCACAATGGTAGCCACAATTCGAGTGACCACCTCTGTAGAAGATAATGAAATAAGCCTTTGGTGGGTGATTGTGTCTTCCTTGTTATTAGGAAACTTTTGTATTTCCCTCTGCTGTGGCGCCTTCAAGGCATTTATGAAAATTTGCTTTTGTGTTTTCAGAGTCCAGCAAAATTAGAAATAACAAGAGCTGTCAAGGATTACAAGTGGAAAGTCTGCAGCTATAAGTCCCAATTAGGGCTTGTCAAAAGCTTTGGAGCCACTTCTGGGAAATCTGAAAGAAACCAAATTGTTCTTCTGATACATTTAGAATATTCCAGGCGAGTAAAACTTTCCATATATCAACACAGAACTTCAAATAGTTCTTTAGATTGGTATGGGCTATAGAAACTGCCTGCTGCAATCCAGTGGAAGACTTGTTAACTTAGCAGTTGCCTTTTCCCTTCACCATTTTCTTTTTAGCAAGTTTCTGGGCCTCATATTTGCAAAGGTAGGTCCCATGTCAGTTTCAGACTCTTTACCATAATTCACATACAGAACTTTCACACTGATGCTTTGTTGCTCTTCTTTTTTTACTGCAGCGAATTCTCCCCTGAATGATTAAGAAGGCCCCTTCTATGCTGTTAGAGTATGATTTTTCACTCAGAAAGTTCCAAGTTAGGATAGAAAAGACACTTAAAAGACTGCTGCACATCAGCATAGAAAGCACTGAACTAGATGGACCAATAGTTTGTATCAGTATAAAGCAGCATCTTACATTCCCAGTAAGCTAATTTTTGGATAGAATATATTGGGATTTCTTTAATCCAAAAAGTTGTAGTTGATTTTTTTTAATCATTTTTAAAAATGCATTATTTCTGTTTTCAATAAGGTTACCATGTGGATATTAAGGAGTTTATTGCACCCAAAATAAACCCAATCGAATGCATCCCACCTAAAACCTGGTTACAAGCTGCACTCAGATGGCCGATTTGCATAGTCAGAAAGCTCCTGACTTTGCAAATTGACCATCTAAGGGGGGAAGCAGACGAGGGCGTCCGGGCTGCTGTGGGATGGTGCACCGCGGGATCACGGCATCCGCACCGCGGCGCACTGTCGGCGCCTCTGAAAGGAGCGCTAAATCAGCGCTCCTTTCAGAAGTCAGTGAAAGTGCGCCCTAAAATCGTAGGGCACACTTTCACTGACTTATCCGCTGCAGCGTGTGCAGACGCTGCGGCGGGAGGTTGCCCTCGGAGGGCCGGCTGTGCGGAGGGCCGGCGGCTCCGAGGGCAACCTCGGGAGGAGGAAGGGGCGCTGAGCGTGCGGCTGCCCCTCCTCTTCCTTGCCTCAAGGACGGCGCAATTAGCCGTCTGCCGAGGCCCTGAGTGTGGCTTGTAGCTGGGTTTTAGGTGGGATGCAGATAGATGGCGGCATTGGCAGCATTTTGCATGTAATAACACCTGACTGCATCCTGTAATCAAATCTAACCCAGGAGAGGTAAGTTGGGTTTATTTTGGGTGCGATAAACTCCTTAATATCCACATGGTAATCTTAATGAAAAAAGAAACAATGCATTTGTAAATAACATTTATTTATTTATTTATTGGCAGCATTTTGACAGGTTAATTTTGAGTGCGACAAACTCCTTAGACAATACAATAATAAAATATAAAGGCAAAAAAAATATGAAGCCTTAAGTATACAAAAGGAAAAGGATAAACATGACCACTATTCTTTGTTCTATCCCTCTGAACAATCAGAAAAACAAGAAAGATTTATTCCAGCTTCTGAAAGACAGCAGAGTAGGCAGGAGTAGTAACCAGATAGTTATGTCAGGGGAGGACATTTCCTACCACTGAAAAGGTCCTGCCCTGAGTGAGCCAAAAAGCACTAAACCAGGGGTAGGCAACTTTTCCCCTTTAAGGGCCGAAGGGCTTCAGCTCCCAGAAGCCTCAGCCATGTTGGCCAATAGTCCCATGTTGGCCAATAGCTCCTGGGATTCTGGGAGCTGAAGTCCCTCGGCCAATACATCTGAAGAAGTAGGCTGAAGTCTAGGAAAGCTAATGCTGCCATCTTCTTTCTTTCAGTTAGGGCCTGTACAGACGGCACTTTGCACCATCTTGGAGGCAGGAAAGGGGAAAGGCAGCCACATGCTGGATGCCCCAACCCCTTCCCAAGGACATCATCACGGCGTGCGCTGCTATGCATGGCGTGCGCTGTCAGGATGTCCTCTCAGCACAGCGTTTTTAGTGCTCCTTTCAGGGCTGGCAAAAGGGTGGATTGGGGCTGAGGCGTGGGGCAGCCTTGGCCCCAATTCTCCTTTTCCCAGGGTGGCCCTTGGCTGCCCGTCTGCATCCCCCCTTAGTCTTAAAGGGGCTGCAAGATTCCTTTGCAAAGCAACATTATGTCGTTAAGGGTAAACATTTCTCTTCTCTTAAATTCCTAAGTTCCTTATTACTTATTACTCCCATACCTAACATTATTTGAATAGGAAGTCTTTGTTTCAGCACCAAAAAGATTTCTGACTCCTAAAAAAATAGTGTCAAGACTTTTGAAATTCAATATAAAAGATCCTTTAGGCAGAACTGTTCAGTGGTAACTAAGCTCCATCATAGGATCTCATTCAATACATATTATGAAGTTACTTATTTCTATTCTGCCTTTCTCCTAGTATAGAATCCAAGGCATTGTGTGTGTGTGTGCGCTTTCAAGTCATTGCTAACTTATGGTGACCCTATGGTGAACCAATTGCATGGTTTTCTTAGCATATTTCTTCAGCAGTGGTTTGCCATTGTCATCCTCTGAAGCTAAGAGAGTGTGACTTGCCAAAGGTCACCCAGTGGATTTCATGGCTGAGCCAGGATTAGAACCCTGGTCTCCATTGTAGTCCAGTGTTCCAAACCACTGCACAACAAGCTTCAAAACACTAGAGTAAAAAATACAAAAGTTAAATTGCAATTAAATTAACTTTGCTAAAAATGCTATTGGCAGAATAACCCCTAGATTTTGAAATATTTGAAGATTATCCGGAGACATGAGGTGGGTATTATCAGTACACTGATGACACCCAGATATATTTCTCCATGTCTTGGTCTAAGGCTTTGACTTCAAATGGTGTCTCCCCCCCCCCTCAATGAATGTCTTAAAGTGGTAATGGACTGGATGAGGGAAAAAAGATTGAAACTGAATCCAGACAAAATGGAGGTACTAATGGTAACAGCCTCAAACCCAGGTATTGGGATACAATCTCCAGTCCTAGATGGAGTCACTCTCTTCTCAAAGGACTGTGTTCACAGTCTGGGGCTGCTCCTAGATCCATTGCTTCAGATGACAAATCAGGTGAATGAGGTGGTCAGGAGTGCCTGCTATCAGCTTTGGCTGATACGCCAAGTGCGCCCTTTCCTGGAGGTTGGGGACCTTGAAACCATGGTAAATGTATACTAGTAACCTTTTGTCTCAACTTCTGTAATGCACTCTACATGGGGCTACCCTTGTGCCTAGTTCAGAAACTTCAATAGATACAGAACACGGCAGGTTGGTCTCAGGTAAAGCTAGAAGAGACCACATAACACCAATCTTAAGATCGCTCCACTGGCTGCCTATCAGTTTCCGGGTGCAGTACATGGTGTTGATTATTAAAGCCCTACATGGCTTGGGTCCAACCTATCTTTGAGACCGCCTCCACCCTGCACTCTAAGGCCCTCTGGGAGGAATTTGTTGCAACCTTTAAAAACTAGATTGTCTGCACCTGCCCAGAGGACCTTTTTGGCTACCACTCCCAGATTATGGAATGGCCTGCTGGATGAGATCCATCACATCACCTCCTTAAACAGCTTTAAAAAGGCTGCTAAGACATATCTCTTCTGGCAGGCCTTTCCTGAGTAGACAACCGGCCACTGAAAAAGCTGTGTCTTCTATACCCCGACCTCTCTCTCAGTTATTTTAAACTTATTTGTTACTTGTTGTGTATTGTTGTTTTAAAGTATGTTTGTTTAATTGTATTTTTTTGGGGGGGATTGTTGGGAGACAGGAATGTATGTTTTAGCATGTAAGCCTCCCCGGTTGTGTTACACAGAGAGGTGGAATATAAATAAATAATATGCTAGAGTGTAGTCAAAGTAACTCTTCAAATGCAAGGGTTGAGACTTTGCTCCGTGGGCCACAAATCTCCAAACAGCTAGACTGTATATTTTCCATTCAGTATGAAAACATCCCTCAGAGAAAACAATGGAGGGAGAAAATATGCTTTTTTTTCTTCTTCAAAAGCTCTTTACCCCTCACTCATGTGCTCATTTCTACATGCTGTGCAGCTATTGTATAGTGTACTGGGCTTCCCATTGAGTCATTCCTTGTTTTTCTTTTCTTTTCTTTTAGCCTTTGTTTGAAGTTTTGGTACTCAGACAATTTTAATGAAAAATACCGTGGATGACCATTTTGTGTAAACAGAGAACATCTGAGGTTAATTGCAGATTATAGCTCCATTAGAAAGGAAGATGGCTAAAGCTATTCTCCTTAGCTTTTCTCCATTGTTCTGCCACTTCTGAAAATGACACATCCACTTACCCACAGGGCTTCAGCAACTGGTACAGGCAACCTGACCCACCTCACTTAAGAACTCGGGAGGTATACATTATGATTCAGTTCACTGAAGACTGCAGGCCAAGGTTACATATGCTGGTATTTGAGCTGAGAGAGTATAATGGGACAGTAGGACAGCTTGCTAGAGGTGGGACAGCTTGCTAGAACTAGACATTATTTTATATGCTGCAAGAAAATAACCTAGGTTCAGATCCTTGCTCAGCCTCAAAGGTCCCTGGTGAACTTGGGCCTGTTACAGACTTTCAACCTACACTACTTTAGAGGGTCAGGGAAAAAAGGGGAAACATTGTGTTCTGTTTAACACTCTGCCCATGTTTGGATGCCATAAGCCAAGGGATTCCAAGAGATCTTCCCTTACTGAGGACAAGCAGTGGGAACAACTGAACAATCCTTTGGTCAGTAGTTTGTTTACTGTGACATCTGAATCTCAGAGCAACTGGTACTCTGGTTTGTTTCTCTCCCAATATGTCCAGAGAAAGAATCCAGGGTTTGTTCAATGGTTTCTTCTTCTGATTTGTTGTATATATTTAGCAAGATAGTAAAACAATAAATAAATAACCCCAGTAATGCAAAGGTCTAGGGGTTGTTTAGATGCTCTTCCTCCAAGTAGGAATGATCAGAAGGCACACAAATGCATGTTACTCACCCTTAATAAGCTAGCTTTTGTGTAGTTCCGTGGTTTATTGCAATATCTGAATATGGTGTCTTGAGTTTTGAAAAGGGGGGGATGCATAAATAACATAAATATGAGTAACATATCAGTTCAGTCATTTATTTAGCTTTGCTGTAAAAAAATGGACAAGGTTCCAATAAAATGTCTTTCTTGAGAAGAACCAGAATTATTATTGAAATGCATAAAACTGTCAACATTATTTTATTTTTAAAAAGGAAGAAAATTAGTCAACTGAATATCCCATTTAGGTCCTTGAGTGTTTTTGCCATTAAAGATGAAATAGAAAAATAATTGTATTTTGGAGCTGTTTTCCTTGAAGAATTTTCCAGAGGAGAATGCTTGGTTAATAATGTTGAAAATTTCTTGAAGCCACCTTTTGAATCTTCAGTCAAGGAGAATTTACCACAGATCATTGGCTTTCATTTTTTCGGGATACAGTTATCCAACTGGGATATGATGGGCAAAATAATCTATTACAATTTCCATTGCTGCATTCCTTAGAAAGTATATCTTTAAACTCCCTTTCAGATTTCTGTGGTGGCTGGCAAGAGATACTGAATTCTTCTCTGTGTATTCCTTTATTGAAGGAATGCATAAAAATCACAGTAAAATGCAACAGTAGGAAATGCAACTGAGCCCCTGATGAGGCACACATCTTGCAAAAGGATTAAGAAATGCTTTCCTAGTAGCAGATCCTTGGGCTTTAGAGTTCCAAAAGGGGGCACTCTCGCTCTCTGTTAAATTACTGCAGACTTCTTGGCTGAAAATATAAAGTATAGCAGTGTGTTACAGTTCCGTAAAAGTTGTCCCCCTTCCTTTCCTGTTAGTTAGAATGAGAAAATCACATCCATTTAGCAAGAAAAGGCCCCTACCCATGTTACATTGTTCAAGCTACTGTGTTTTAGAAACCAAGACAACATGGGAAGAATTTATACATGCTGCCTGTAGCAGAAGCAAAGAGCTCAAAGCTAACACCTGGGTGATAATTATCGTGGAGTTATATCAAATAAGCAATTGAGTGATCCACAAAATGTAATATTCTCTAAAGCAGCAAAACCCCAGTCTTTTCACCATTAGACGACTTACCCCTAATGCCAACACAGCTAGAAAACAGATTCCTGGTTTTTCCATTGTGGGTCTCAACACCCAGTGATTTTTCTTTCTTTATACTCAGGTTCCTGGACAACACGTGAAGATGCCTCTCTTCATTTGTAATTAACCATATTAAACAAAGATAGCCATACTGGTCCATGAGAACCAAACCAAAATTTATAGATTGGCTATAAATTCACTAACTAAAATTCCACAAAGGTGTGCACATACATTCTCGAAAATATTTCAGGACCCCAAATGCTTGCATACTTCTGCAGAATTTTAGCTGATTCTATTAAAAGTAAATGACCACCTGTAGATCTGGGTTTGGTTTCATTTGCATGGGTCAACATGACTGTCCTTGAAGATTATCGCACTCAGTTATAATGCAGCTTACCTGAACTGGTTTAAAATTGGAAGTGGTGCCATCCTGATAGTATCACACACATTTAGCTGCCCAAATTGCTGCCTGGCTCCATCACCACTCCGAGGGGCACTCTGGTGGCCATTTTTTCAAACTGGAAAACTCCCGGATTTGAAAAGAGGCGTGAAGAGCACCCCTTGGAGCAGCAATGTCAGAGACTACTCACAGTTCAGCACTTCTGTATAAAAGGTGCACATGGTGTTTTTGCACAGAAAACAGCATTTTCTGTGTTGAAGTATTGTTTTCTGGGCAGAAAATGTTGTTTCCATTGCAAGAAATTCTGTTCTCTGTGCAGTAATACCACATGCAACTTTTGAATAGAATAAGTCCTAGGTATTCAAGAAATATGTTTTTCAACTATTGTTTCAATATTTGCAAATATTCTTTCCATCCCTTTGCTATAGAGTAGGAACAGGCAACACACAGTCTCTGGACCTCAGCAAGCCCTCCTCCAATTCTTGCTGTCTCTGTTTCCTCTCTTGCCAGTTGTGAGTGGGGTCTAAAGTGTCACCCAGTTGAAGAAGTGGCCAAATAAGGAAGCACTGGTGTTGTACACATCCCATCTTCTTTCTGAAGAGGTTCTGTATATACTCAACTATACACTCAAGTCGACCTCATGCATAAGTTGAGGGCAGTTTTTTGGGACCAAAATTGTAAATTATTATGTGACCCTTGGATAAGTTGAGGGTAAAACCTAGAGGCATGTAGCAAAGGATGAAAAGAATAAAGCAAAGGAAGATAATGCCAAAGAACTTACAAAATTCCACCAGGCATAATTGTTTGTGCTCACACTAAATGTTGGAGGGATGAAAAGGACAGTGGTGTATGTGCTTCTGCATTGATGGGGCTGTGTGCACCCACCACCACTGACTTATATAGAGTAGGGCTAGCAATGGATTCTCAAAACCATGGATAGCTAGCCAACTGATACAGAGGGCCAACTGTTCTGTGATTTTACTTTGGGTATTGAAAGAGCTTTTAATTACAAATAATGTGCAACCTGTAACACATTATTTCTAAAATCTGGAAAAGCATTACCTTTCTAAGTAGCAATGCTGCAGGTAAGCTTTCATACATATAACATTTGAGCAATGATATACAAGTATGGGGAAATGAGTTTTTTCTGCTCCTTTATCTACAATGTGACTGATAAAGAGTTCACAGAGCTAAAGAGTTCAGAGTCTTTGTCCATTAATCCATTATGTGGCCCACCTTTTACTCTTCTTTTTGTTCTTGCTTCATCAAGGCAAGTCCATATTTTATTAGCAGCTTTAAAAGAAAAAATCATTTAAAACAAAGGAATACTGGCTGAGGATGTGCCTCCAATTTCTGTGATATCATCCAACAAGAGTAAAATGTTCACTTCAGTGAAGCTTGAGGGATTTCCTTACGAAGTAATTTTATTTTGCTGTATGGCCAACATGGCTATCCCTGGATATTAAACGTTTTTGAAATGAAGCATGGACAGATCAATCCATGTCAGTTTTTCATGTGCTTCATCACATATTCTTTACATCCCATTGTCTGCTATACTAATTTTTTAATGGATATCCTACACATGCTTGTTTTGATACTCTCTTTAATACCCTTTAGAAAGTAACTTTTCCATAAAATATATTTTTCTATGGATTTTTAAACTAAAACTTGCACCCCAGAATATGGACAAGTGAATATTTCAAAGGCTAACTCTTCGTCTACAAAATCTTATTCTGTAACTTCTTCGCTGAGTTAGTCTCAAAGGTGCTACAAGATCCTACTAGAGAATTGGGTATGTTTAGCCTGGAGAAGAGATGGTTAAGAGGTGATATGATAGCCCTGTTTAAATATTTGAAGGGATGTCATATTGAGGAGGGAGCAAGCTTATTTTCTGCTGCTCCAGAGAACAGGACCCAGAACAAGAGATACAAGCTACAGGAAAAGAGATTCCACCTCAACATTAGGAGGAACTTCCTGACAGTGAGAGCTGTTTAACAGAGGAACACACTCTGTCAAAGAGAGGTGGAGTCTCCTCCTTTGGAGGTCCTTAAACAGAGGCTGGATGGCCATCTGTCAGGGATGCTTTGATTTTGAGTTCGTGCATGGTAGGGGGTTGGACTGGATGACCCTTGTGGTCTCTTCCAATTCTATGATTCTATGCTTCTATGATTCTATCCCTTTGTAAATTGACACTCCAGACTAGCACAGCTATGTCTCTGAATTCTACTTTTATGATCTGTGCTATGGTTATTCTTTTTGGTGGTTATATGTGGTTATATGCTAGCATGCCATCTATGTAGTCAGTATTTTTTTTAAAAAAAAAATGGCTTCCCTTCCTATTTAAGTCAATGGAAGGGCATTTCCCTTTTCCCAAGTCTGATATGGATATGGAGTCACTGATATGGGTACAGCCAGAAATATTTTATTTTATTTTTAAAATATGTCTCTTCTCTGCTTTACCATTTATTCCATTATAGGCACAACAAAAATTAAAATACAATACTTAATTTTAGAGGTTGATGAAACCAACTTTTTCACTGTGTAAACACAATAATAAAATAACCCATGCATTTCCTTAGAAAAACTATAATTGCAAGACATACAAATGGTTGGATAATTAAGCAGTGAAAATGTTGTCGTGTACATGACTGGCAAGACTTTACAAAGAAGGGATTCATCATAGGTGGGGCACCCCTGGTGTGACAACCCTTTGTTGTTAGATAGCATATCTATAATATAGTTGGGACCTAGAGAAGGCCCTCAGCAGAAGATTTTACAGCATGGGTGGTCTGTGTTTATCAGACATTTCATTCCTTTAGGTACCTGGGTCTAAAGCCATTTCAAGGGAAAGTAATAGCATGTGGAAGTTGGTCAAGAAGGGAACAAACAGCCAGACAATGAAATTCTTCTGAAATCTGCACAATATGTATAAATCTGAGCACACTAGTTAAAATTCTAGCAGCTGTATTCTGCTCACATTGCAGCTTCTGAGACACACGCAAGGGCAGCCTAGTGTATTGTGCATGGAAGGAATCCAACTCGGAGGTTACTAGATCTTAGTGTCATGTCCTGCCTGGGTGAGGACTTGGAGGACGAGCCAGAACTTCCTCCGGGTCTTGAATCTGCAGTGGAGGAGCCCCAGCTCATCCCTAGCAACTCTGCTTTGCCAGCAGAACCTCCAGCAGAGTCTGTGGTTTCTCAAGAGGCTCTGCAGCCAAGCCTTCTGATGACAGAGCTGTCAGACATGGAGGAGGGACTGTGCCTACCTTCAATCAGCATAGAGCCGAAAGGGCAGGCCTCTGGCGCTCGAAGACGCTTTATGAAATATGCCGAGGTCATTAAGGTGATCAGCCCCAGCTGACCTCTGGCAGCTCGGGGATTTAAGCAAGTGGGAAAGCACTGTCTCAGTGCCAGAGGATATCTGAGCTTCCTGGTGAAAGCCTCTGTCCCTGGCTCTCCTTGTTCCTCGGCTTAAACCCTTGACTCTTGACTATCTTGGACTCCCAGTATCCTTGACCTTTGGATCGCTGACTACTCTTGGACTTCTGCATCCTTGGACCTTGAACTGTTTTTGCTATTGGCTTCTTTGAAATCCTCAACTTACAGACTGTGTTTGACCCTTTGCTGGCTGCCCCTTTTGGATTGGTAATTAGGATTTTGTTTGGGACTTCTCCTTGCCTTGGCTATCAGCCCAACTGCCGGCTTTCCAGGACACTTAGCTTACCACAGTCAGATGATCTGTGTCCAGAAAAGGTCACAGCTGATAAACCAGCTGAAGTTTATGGTGCCACCGAAGCTACCTGAGCCTCTGGCGATGGAAATCATCATCATCATCATTATCATCATCATCATCATCATCATTACAACAAAAATTAAAATACAATACTTAATTAATCATTAATAAGATAAAACACATAAACATAAGATTTAAATGGCCATTACCCATTAATATCATTCAGATTAAAACACACTGATTAAAAAATCCATAGTTTAAAATTACCTGGGTAGGCCTGCCAGAAGAGATAGGTCTTTAATACTGTTTTAAATTCAGACTGCATGTTTAGCTCTTGAATCTCTCCTATCAGGTCATTCCACAGTCTAGGGGTGGTGGAGGAAAAAGGCCTCTGGGTGACAGTTGCCAGTCTAGTTCTGGCTTGTTGAAGTAAATGTCCCTAGAAGATCTGAGTGTATGGGGCATATGATATGGAAGTACTGTGTGGATTATACAAAATAGCTCCAAAATCTGTACCTTCTCTTTCATGGTGAGTACAGCCTTATCCAATATAGTCTTTTAATACAGGTTCTGAGAAATATTGCCTAGGATTCAGTGTCAGTTTATTAGCCTTCATTCATTCCTTTTCAGCAGATGGTTGGCAAATGTGGGAGGCTACAGGGCCTCTTTAGCCTCAAAGAGACCTTGGAGAGCTGCAACCCCTACCAATATTGCCAAAAATGTTTTTGGTGGTGTGAAGGGGGCAGGTTCCTAAATGCCTCCAATGCTCTCTAGGCCCTTCCTCCCTCCTTTTTTCTTTTTCTTTTAAAGGAAGTGACTGGAAGTGACTGAAAATACCCCAAAGTCCCCTGGTGGGTATTTTGAGATTTAAATGTTTTGAATTATTTTTGACTCCTGGAGGGCCCTGAAAGCCATCAAAAAAGCTGTGGGACCTCCTGAAGCCTTCAGGCTGCACTTACCCACCCCTGCTTTAAGGAAACTGTCCAGCAGGGGTGGGTAAGTGCAGACTGAATTTTGACTCATACAGGGAGAAATGGAATACAAGTAGTGTCCTCAGGTTATCTGTGGCATCTCACTCCAGATACTAGGATGACTTTAGACAGCATGCTCTTGTAGATGTTTTAAAAATGGCAGAGGCAGGGGGATTAAGATGGAAACCCTGCTGGACCCCTTTACATAAGTTACATAGTATGTAGAGAGATCTTGTAGCACCTTTGAGACCAGCTGAAAGAAAGAAGTTGGCAGTACTCTTGAGGAAGTAGACTGAAGTCTAAGAAAGCTCATGCTGCCAACTTCTTTCTTTCAGTTAGTCTCAAAGGTGCTACAAGATCTCTCTACATACTGATTCTACAGACTAACACGGTTATATGTTTGAATAAGTTATATAGGTGCAAGTAGATCTTTCCACAAATGTTTCTTTCTGAAACTGGTCCTGCAAGTATATTATGTATTATTCTGCCACCAACCCATAGTGTGGATGCTGAAGAATACCGTGATTGATCTTTCATAGAATCATAGAATTATAGAGTTGGAAGAGACCACAAGGGCCACTGATTTTAGTCCCCTGTCATGTAGGAATACACAATCAAAGCACTTTTGACAGATGTCCATCCAGCCTCTGATTTAAAACTTCCAAAGAAGAAGACTCCACCACACTCCAAGGCAACACATTCCACTGTTGAACAGCTCTTACCATCAAGAAGTTATTTCAGAAACTCTTGATACAAAGAAAATCAGCAGGGTTTCATTCTCCCTATCAATATTCATCAAGCAAGGTTGTTTCAGTGCCAGTATCTGAAATGTTATTATAGTTCTTAAATGTTGTTGAAATGGGTCTAGATCTAAAAGTGCCTTGCCCCTCAAGAGGAATATTTTATCCAATAGTCCCCGGAGCAGGCTATCCAGTACTTTCTCAGCCATCTTGAGCCAATGGGGAATATTTTTAACTGAGAAACATTTAGCTTACCACAGTCAGATGATCTGTGTCCAGAAAAGGTCACAGCTGATAAAGCAGGGGTGGGTAAATTTCTGAATCAACAGATTTTCTTTTTTTAAAAAAAATGGCTAACCAATTCCTTAAAAGAGTCAGGGACATTGCCATTATCCTTGCTTCAATTGCATTAGTTAATAAAAATGGAAACATACTTGTTCAGAGCAGCCGTTATCTCACATTTCTACAAGCGCATGATTGGGGCTGCTTCTGCCATCCCACTCTCTTCTGTACTCCTCCTTAACCCTACCTCCTTATGCCCTACCAAGCAAGCCTTTTGGGGGTTTTATTTTTATTTTATTTTCACTTATTTTATTTTCACTTTTTCATTCAATTCTAGAATTCGGCTAATGAGATTTAAGTTTTAAAAAAAGAAATATGGGGGAAGGGAGAATGAAATCTGCCTGCTTGGGAATAGTGAAGGGAAGGGAGATGAGAAGAGGAGAAGACACCAACACCACATGAATGCCAATATTGCAATTGCTCCAGCAGTGACATTTTGCACCTGAGGACTAGCACAATTGTGAGCTTATGGGATACTCTAACCACGTTTCGGAGACAGAGCAGTTATGGGTTGGAGGCATCATTGAGTGATAAGTATAGCTTTTGAAGAGGCCCTAGGCTGACTATAATGAAATTGTTGAGAAAAAAAAGTCTATATGATGAATTTACAATATGAGGCTCATTATTGGAGGGACTGGGGAGGTCAAGATATATGAGATTTCATAATGGGATTATATTTTATATAATCACCATATTGTAAATAACTAGAAATAAGTATGTTTTTTGTGACTAGCAAATAATAAAAAATATTTATAAGCATAAATAAATAAATAAATAAATAAAGGCCTACAGATTCCAGGATTCCATAGGATGGAGCTGCAGCACTCAATCAATCAATAGGGTTTTTTGAGCCCAATGGCCATGTTCCAAAATTCATAAAATACATGCACCTACAAGCATTAGTAAAATATACCGGTAAATGTAAATATAAGTCATATAAAATATGAAGACTTAAAGTGGTGTCAAACTCCATTATTTCTGCAGTGCAGATGCACCCAAAGGTATCTAAAATAAAACTATGCCAGATTTGAAACAAAAAAAAGTGCAGGAATGGACCCAAGTTTAGAACAAAACTTGGAAAACATACTCCCAGAATCCCCCAGTGAGCATTGCCAGTGGCCATACTTGCTGTGGAATTCTGGGAACTATAGGTCCAAAAAATAAATTAGGCTTCACACAGCCTTCCATATACATGTTTCAATGTCTCTACAATGGATATCAAGATCAGGAGTACTTGCATTCTGTTTATAAGGAGAAAGAGTAGCCTTGGTTCAACCATCCACTCAAATAAATAATTTGTTCTGCTCAGTCAGAAAATACAAACTTTCAGTTTGCCACTGGACATGTAGTTCTAATCTCAATCATAACAACAGGAGCCAACTATAGAGTTCTAACTGGTACACACAGGGGTCAAGCAATAAAAATATCATGTGTGCTGTCTCTATACATGCCCAGTGACTGATCCATCTCATGTACAATATGAGATGTCAATATACAATATAAGCCAGTCAGAGTGATTGAGTAATATGTCTCAAACTCAAATGATCAGTTTAATTTGACACCAGGAAATGATGTACATTGTCTCAGCCATATGATTTATCTGGGCACTGAGATATGCTAATATGCAGGCCCTTTTATATCATCTACATTCGAAGCTTTATTGATGTTTATCACATATATCAAAAAGACCCAACTGCAATTAATCTCGTACTTAATATTCTAATCCTCCACAGTTACTAATTTTTCTGAAGCAGAATTCATTTCCTGAGTTTGATTCTTGTAATCTGATCAAATTTAAAATGCCCATCTTCTATTATGAGAATGTGTTTTTCTCCCTGTTGCAAAACAGAAGTTCAAGATTATATGGACTTTTCCTGCAGCTGATTAACACACCCTATTTTGTTCTAGCAGTCTTTCAGCATGTGCTCATGCATACAAAAGAAATGTATGAACAGGACAGATGTCCAGCAGCAATCCCGGTGATCTTGCTGGAACATTTCCTAACAACCAAAATATTAAGAAATTTCTTCTGGCCATATCTGTTATCAGCCAGTTAACACATTCCATTCTCTGCACCGACACGTGCCCACAGATGATCCAGCTGAAGTCAGATGCCAT
Organism: Phrynosoma platyrhinos; assembly: GCA_020142125.1. NCBI lineage: Eukaryota > Metazoa > Chordata > Lepidosauria > Squamata > Phrynosomatidae > Phrynosoma > Phrynosoma platyrhinos. Next base: position 176,581,888 of record CM034703.1, read on the forward strand.
GAGTGATAAAGGCCACAGCTTGTATTTTCCCCATAAATTACTTATAAGTTACTTATAGTATCTCTATTAAACTTTCATTCTTCCTACACTATTTCCATCTTAATTTACAATATTCCAGAATCGGGAGCCATTCTTTCTCTATTTTGCTTACAGCTTTATGATTTAAGCAACAGGTTAATTTGTCCATTTTTATCATTTCCAATAATTTCATTAACCAATCATCCACTGTTGGCATATCTTGAGTCCTCTAATGTTGTGCTAATGTCATTCTGGCTGCTGTGATCAACTATAACATAATACGCCAGTATTTCTTTTCAATCTGTTGTGGAATTTTATTTAGCATATTTATAAAATGTATTTCTGGTTTCATTCCAAATTTTATATGTAACATCCTTTCAATCAACATATATA
>CM034703.1:176587953-176634693 GCA_020142125.1 Phrynosoma platyrhinos
TATTATTATTATTCCTGTTCATAATTCCTCAAAAGTTTATGTATTTTAGCTGTTCTTTGATCTTCTGTACTTATTAGGATGTTATCTAATCTGAATGCATCCTCTCCAAAATCTTCCATATTTTGACCCATTTTGAACCTTTCCTTTAATTGTATATATAAGAGCCAATGCATTTTTGGGTCTAATTAGGCCAGTTCCTCTATTGGCCTTATTTCATGTTTGTTGACTTCTGTTTTATGTAAAATGTCTCTATAAGTAAGCCATATATCCATTGATTTCCACCTACCAATAAATGCCTCCTGCGGCAAGACTCAAAGAGGAATTTTCCTATATATTTTCTTTTTACTTTTCTCCCATATTCTTAATAAAGACCTTTGTATAGTATTATGAGAAAATTTGCTGTGGGCTGCCGCTTTGCCATAACGTAAATACACGTGCTGTCCAAACCTGTTGTTGAAGCCTTCTAAATTCAATAATTTTGAATTCCCAAGCGTGATCCATTCCACAATCCAGTTTAGTACATTAGCTTGGTAGTACAGGTTCAAATCTGGCACCCCACTCCACCTCCACCTCCCTCCTTTTTCCTTGTCATGGTCTTCCATTTTACACATGATTTCATATAACTCCAAATAAAGCTTTTTATGTCCTTCTGTCACTCTTGTATAGGCTTATCACCGTTCAAAATTGGGATGCTCTGAAACAGAAAATTCATTTTAGCCAATACCATCACCTTTATAGCTTCCATCCATTTGGATAATGAGAGCTGTAACTTATTCCAAGAAGTCAACTCTTTTTTGATTTCCTTCCATTAAGTTTTATAATTGTTATCAAACAATTCTGTATTTTTATTAGTCAACCAAATTCCTAGATATTTGACCTTTTTTTTAACCAGGCATTTAGAGATACTTTCAATAGTTTGCTCCTCTTTTTTCAATATATTTTTTTTTTTGGTAAAGGGGATGTCTTGCTTCTATTAATTAACCAGATACTTTCCTGAATTCATCTATAATATCAAACGATTTTTCTATTTGATGAGTAACTTCCAAAATAATCACAAGATCATCCCCAAAAGCCTTGCATTTGTATTCATGACCTTTAATCTTTGTTCCACAGATTTCTTTTTCATTCCAAATTTTATTGAGTAAAATTTCCAAAACCATTATAAATAGCAGAGGAGATAGAGGACAACCCTGTCGGGTACCTGTCAATATTTCAAACCTCTTAGATTTTTCACCATTCACTATTAATTGTGCATTATGATTTTCATATATTCTTTTAACCCAAATAAGAAAATTATCTCCTTTTCCTATTCTGGACAATATTTCAAACACACAGTTCCAATTAACATTGTCAAATGCCTTCTCTGTGTCCACAAAGATTAAGGCTAATTTTTTTGGCATTGTTCCTTTCATGATATTCCAAAATGTCCAATACAAATCTAATATTTTCTTTCCTCTGTCTTGTGGGGGGGCGGGGGGTGGAAAGCCTGTTTGGTCATTATATATTTAATCTCTCAAAACCTGTTTAAATCTTTCAGCCAGAGCACTTGCTAAATTTTTATAGTCTGTGTTTAACAAAGAAATAGGCCTGTAATTTGCCATTTATTTAATATCTTTTCCTTCTTTTGCACTCTTCCATGTGTCCCATATTCCATTCCGCACTCTTCCATGTGTCCCATATTCCATTAGCTTCAATGTCATTGAACATTCTTCTTAAAGGAATCTTAATTTCATCTTGGAATTTTTTAATAATACCAAGCTGTAAAACTGCCTTGGCCTGGCACTTTATCTACTTTTAGTTTTCCAATTGCCTCCATAATTTCCTCTAAAGTGAAGGTTGCACTCAAAATCATCTATTATTTTTCAGAATTTTTTTTAATTTCCTGTTTTTCCATATAGTCTTTAATGGATTCCAGAGTCACTACTTCTTCTTTATACAAATTAGTGTAAAATTTCCAGAAGGCATTTTCTGTCTCATCTTGGCTATTTATTACTTCTCCATCCACTTTTAGTTCTGATATTGTATTTTTCTGTTTTTCTTTTCTCAGTCTATTTGCCATTCATTTCCCAGATTTGTTAGTGTTTTCAAAGTACTTTTGTCTCATATATTTCATCTTCCTTTCCACTTCCAATGTCATTGCTTTTCCCAGATTTTTTTAAAGCCATTTCATATGTTTACTTTTCCTATCATTTGTTGGGTCTTTATTCAGTTCAGTTTCTGCCTCTAAAAGCTCTTTTTCAAGTTTTTGCAACTCTTGTTTAGTCTTGTGTTTAAGCTCTGTGTCTCTTTGAATCAAAAACCCCCTCATCACCGCCTTGCTGATGTCCCATACTGTCTTCATCTATGTTTCACCTGCAGAGTTCTTTATAAAAAAATCTTCCATGTATTTTTAGTTTTTTTCAAGAAAGGAGTTGTTATTTAACAGGGAATTGTTCATCTTCCAATTAACTGTTTCATGCCGAATTCTATCAAAAGAGTTATCAAATTATGATCTGAGGTAAATTTAGGCAAAATGTCAATTTTCTTAATTTTGGGGAAAAGTGATATGGAAATCAGAAACATATCTATCTTAGATGTATATTTGTAAGATTCTGGAAAAAATGTGTAGCCATTCTCAGACAGATAAAGTGTCCTCCATGCATCATGCAAACCAGTCTCCTCCTTTAGATTGAAAAATACTGTCAGTAGCTTTCCTTGATTTTTCTTTATCCTTTTTATCTGAAGCTCTATTCTTTAATGGATCTTTCCCCCCATTCCAATCACCTAGAAGCAGGATATTTTCATATTCCAAATTTCATAATAATAATAACCAATTTTTTTTTTAAAAAAACTTTGTTTACTATCAATAGGTGTATATAGCCTAAGTTAAGGTATTTGATATCTCCCATTCATATATCAACTCCAATGAAGTGGCCTTCCTCATCTTTATATATTTCCATTGCTACATAATTACTAATGACATATATTGCCACTCTCCTCTTTCTTTTTTCATTTGCAGTCCCAGTCTTGGATTTTTGTCCCAGTCTTGGATTTTTCAGGTATTTAACATCCTTTTGTTTTATTTTAATCTCTTGTAAACAAATTATATCTATTTTTTTCTTAGCCAAATAGTGAAAAACTTTATTACGTTTAATGTTCCATGATCCAATTTTCATAGCCATTTTTGTTTTCTAAATTCCTCCTCCTCCTCCTCATTCTCCTGAACTCTTTTGGACCAATTTCTCTTCATCCAAATTTTGTTCATCTTGATCTGATGTTTCTTCGCTGCTTTTCAACTCATCATCCTCCTCCTCTGTTACCTTATGTTCTGCACTCCTCATCAGCATTACAGTTTTTTCTCTTGAGCCTTTTTCCTGTTCTGTTCTCAATCTTCTTAAGAAGTCTTTAGCTTTTTATATGAAGTTAATCCTTATCCTCCTTTGCTTATACGTTAAAGAAACTCCTTCTATTCTTTCCCATGAGCACAGTATCTTTCTTTTCATGACCTCATGAATCAGGAATTTTTAATCCTGTCTTTTCCATAAAATTTCCAAGGAAATACCTTTATATATTTTGACTGTATTCCCATCTATCACCAAATCTTGCAAATACTTTTTTTGTAAAATTTGGTCTCTTCATTTAGATTTTACAAAAGATATTATCACATCATGGGGTAGCTTTTTATCTATACTTTTACAAGGCCTTTAGCCTTCTCTGCCAAAGAGTGCTGGGGCCCCACAAAACTACAAAGTACAGAATTCTGTAGGATGGAGCCATGGCAGTTAAAGTGGTGTCAAATTGCATTATTTCTACAGTGTAGATGCATCCTTAAACTAGGGATGTGCAAGTGTGGAAGGATAGGGAGTTACATTAACACCCTAGCAGACATTTTAGAGGGCTGCACCTCCTCCTGAAAAAACAAACAACAAAGACCCTTCTTGGGCATATGGGGGCATTTTCACCATGTTTTAGGCTTCTAAAAAGACCTTTGCTGGTTTTAAATTGGCCAGCAATTAAATTGGCCCACAAAATGTGACAGAAATGCATGCCGCACCTCCCTAGTCGACATCTGGGGACATTTTTTTAAAAAGTTCTACCAAAGTTGTTTTTGATCCTGGGGGAACTCAGGGAGCCTGCAAACATGATGGAAATCCATCCATCCATTCATCCATCCATTCCTTTTTTTATATCCCACCTTTCTGTAAGGCAGGCATTCAAGGTGGGTTAAAAAAGATGGAATATAATAAAATACATAGTTGAAAACATACAAAATCAAGATTAAAACAATATTAAATAACAGAATTAAAAGCAAATCAAAATTTTATTTTAAAATACATTAAAAACAGTACAATACTATACCAGTCATTTTTGTTAAAAACAGTTTCCAACAGCTTGCTGGAAAAGAAAAATCTTGTTGTTGAAAGGAAAACAATGTGCCATAGTAACTTTCCTAGGGAGGGAGTTCCAAAGTGTAAGAGCAGCCATAGAGGCTGCATCTGCACTGCAGAAATAATGTTGTTTGACACTGCTTAACTGCCATCACTCAGTGCTATGGAATTCTGAGATTTGTAATTCGTTGTGGCATCAGAGCCTCCCCACATTTAAGAGGAGTGCTTTGCTGCAGCAGAATGCTATTGTTGTTCTTGGCATGTATCTTCAAATTGTTTCTAACTTATGGCAACCCTAAGGTGAACCTATCATGGGGTTTTCTTGGCAAGATTTGTTCAGAGGAGGTTGGCCATTGCCTTCCCCTGAGGCGGAGAGCATGGGACTCATCTAAGGTCACCCAGAGGGTTTCATGGCTGAACTGCAAATCAAGCCCTAGTCTCCAGAGTCATAGTCACATTCAAATCCCTACACCATGCTGGCTCTCAGTATTTTTATTTATTTATTTATTTATTTATTTATTTATTATTACTATTATTAATTGCTCTTACAGTTTCAACAACAGGTTCAAATACACACACACACCACAGAGTGCACCACTTCACACACTGCAACTCCATACTTCAAATGGAAAGCCTGCCTCTTTGTTAAGAACTCCTCAAGCATAAAGTTGTCCACATAAGGAGGACTTCTTCCAGAAGTCTTGGAGAAGCTCCAATTGAGCAGTGGGTGAATTTCTGGAACTTCCTCCTGAAAAGCCCTAGTTCCAAGCCGGTGGACCTGCTGGAGTAATACATCTACTTGTAATATATCAGGTTTTTGATTTTTGCTTAGGGCTGAACTTTTCTTTGGACAGTCTTTCCTGATCCCTACGTACTTGTTTACCTGAGCCTTGTCTCTGAATCCTGTGGAAGCTTTTGATCCTGAACTGTCTAGTAACCATGTTTGCTGCCCAGACCATTTTGATTTTGACTGTGAGCACTTTATGAATGTTTTAAAAGTTCTTCCAGGTTTGTTTTGTTTTGTTTTGGAGTGCCTGCTGAGAATGCTCACAAATCCCATTCAATTTTTTTTTCCTGTAAAGAAATGCTTACTTTTGTTCCCACAAAACAGATAACTTTGATTTCAAAGTCTCAAAAAATCGCACTCACAGATGTTTGTTTTCTTGCAAATTCTTTCAACAGTGTTGAAAATCAGTTCTCAAACTGGTTTTTTGGTAGTTCTTGGTGAAAAGTTTTGTTGCCTTTGCTTGTTCTCAGATACAGTGCCAGCTTGCAGGGGGCTTGGCCAAGGGGCCCTATGGCCAGAATCCTCTTCATGGTTAATGCTGGTGCAATCCTTCCTAATGCCAATGCAAGTACTTCCGTGGGCACTGCAGAAGTACCTCCAGAACAACCAAAGCACCACCCTGGCAACCCCTCCACTGACCTTAATGGGTCAGGGAATGATTTACAGTCAAAAAGGCTTTAGTATGAGGAGAAGTGAAAAGAAGAAGAAGAAGAAGAAGAAGAAGAAGAAGAAGAAGAAGAAGAAGAATTAGTAGTAGGAGTAGTGATAGGTAATACTTGTACATAGATTGGGTCCAATTACAATGGCTCCATATCCTGTATCAGGAAGGAAACGTGCATGTAGGTGGCATCTACAATGTAGAATTAATGCAGTTTGACACCATTTTAACTGCCATGGCTCCATCCTATAGAATCCTGAGATTTGTAGTTTTGCGAGGTCCCATCACTTTTTGTCAGAGAAGGGCAGGTCAAACTGTATTATTTCTGCAGTGCAGATGGATGTGAAAAATGAATGGATGACTAATAAATGGAAGAGGCTTCTGTGAATGCATGAGGTGATGTGTATGTGCATGCATGCACTTCTGAGGGAAAGAAAGATAGAACCCATACTTTTGGCTATTCCAAAATTGTCAGCCCCAGGACTCTAAGCGAATGCAGCTATCTGGGCAGAAAGATGCCCCATTCCTGGACTAAAGCATAATGTTGCTGAGCAGTGGCATAACTAGTATTAGTGTCACTTGGTGTGACAACTCATGTTGTCAATCCTCCATTGAGCTTCTTCGATACCACGCTATGCAGAATCGTTAGTAATGTTTTTTGTACTAATGTTACTAATAAATTATAATTCCTGTATATCACTGAATGTTATGGTAAGAGAGCCAGTGTAGCATAGCTGTGTGAGTGTTGGACTACAACTCTTGAGACCAGGGTTTGAATCTCAGCTTGGCCATGAAAACCCACTGGGTGACCTTGGGCAAGTCGCATGTTTTCAGCCTCAGGGGAAGGCAATGGCAAATCTCCTCTGAACCAATCTGGCAATAAATAAATAAATAAATAAATAAATAAATAATGATAGGTTTGCCTTGAGGTCACCATAAGTCAGAAATGACTTGATTATAACAACAGTGGTAATAGCTGTGACAAAAACAACGAGCAAAATTAAAATGATACCTTTAAATTCCAATATCATATGCACAGCTAAAATGTATGTATGTGTTCATTGTTTCATGTGGTTAAAATGAAAATTTGGTAAGACATGATGTTTTAAAAAAAATTTGCAAGAATGTTAAGAATTAAAAATTATATATATAAATTTATTATTTTTTAAAACAACTTGGAGCCTCTCTTTTCTCCTCCCACTGAGCCTTGCTCCACTCACACCATCTCTTCAGTGTTTTCTAGGGATGCAGGCAAATGCCACATCCCATTTCTGCCAAAAAGCAGATGCTTGGGGAGCAGTGGTGTCACCCCTCTTAGGGTTTCACCTGCTGCAGCCCACATAGCCCACACCCCCGTAGTGTTACCCCTGTCACTGAGCACAAGTGAAAGCTGTTGTGAGAAAAAACGGGCCCAGAACTAGAGCACAGCAGTGACCAGCAAACTTTGTGAGTGGGGTGGGCAATAGGTGAACACTGCAGATGCATCCAGCACTTTCCTGCCTCCCCTCCCTCAGTTAATGGCCTGGCACTAAGAGAAGATGGATAGTTAATAAACAGCAAGGTAAACAAACAACAAATTGTGAAACTGACACCATAATTTGAGAATAAATGTTTGATAAACATCCTCCACCCTCCTCCTCCCTCTCTCTATCCTCAAACCACCCAGTTGATTTTTCAGCATTTTTACTGGGGGGATGTCTTCCACTGAATTCAGTGGGACTCATGCCTGATTATAAATCCATTTTCAGAGGGTTTATTTTTTAAAAAAATGCTTTTGGCTAGAGAAAGCCTGAAAAACAAGGAACTTTTACATGTGTGTTTCCTGATACCTCCAGTGCAATAAGTTTGCACAGAGTGGCCCACTGCAACTATGATATTGAACAAGATTGCTTGAATCTCTGCCATTTCTTTGGGGAGATACTTAACACTACACCTGTAGAAAAAGTCAAGCCACTGGAGAACAATTCATCCACTTTGTGAGAGTGTTCTGTTCTGGAGATAGTCACTTGCATACAGTTTGACACCACTTGAACCGCCATGGTTCAGTGCTATGGAATTCTGGGATTTGCATTTTTATGAGATATTTAGATTTTTCTGTCAGAAAACTCTGGTGCCACAACCAACTTCATATCTCAGGATTCCATAGCATTGAGCAATCACAGTTAAAGTGATGTCTAACTGCATTATTTCTGCAGTGCAGATGAGAACCAGGACACCTCTACAAGGTGCACGGTAGTGGTGGGAAAGGGGCAATATATCTCTGTATATCTAGATCAGTAGTTCTTAACCTTTGGCCCTCCTGCTGTCTTGGACCTCAAATCTCAGATGCTTCAGCATCTTGGCCAATAATCAGGAATTCTGGAAATTAAAGTCCAAAACAGATGGATGACTAAAGATTGAGAACAGATAGGTAGATAGACATTCCATGATTCAATAGCTCCTGAGAAAGTAGACCTCACAACCATTGTTATGTTAGCCCCCCCCCCCCCAACATATACCGGTACATACTTACACCAGCCTAACAATTAATTGTTTTATTTATTTGCTCACTTAAATTATGCATGCGCTCACTTATACATGTGTCTTGTGTGCCTTCAACTTGTTTCCATGGGGTTTTCTTGGCAAGATTTGTTTATAGGAGGTTTTGTGGTTGCCTTCCCCTGAGGCTGAGAGCATGTGACTTGCCCAAGGTCACCCATTGGGTTTCATGGCTGAACTGGGAATTGAACCCTGGCCTCCAGAGTTGTAGTCCAATGCTCAAACCACTATGCCATGCTGGCTCCCACTCACTTTTATTACATCAAATTTTTTAAAAATTCAGTATCTTAAACAGCCAAGAGATCACACATAGAAATATGGTGGAATCTCTATACAAATGTAAGCACTCAAAAGTTCTATGAACAAATCCTTGAGACAAATTTTACAGTTGTTCTTCTAACCAACCACTGGAGGCCTAATCCAGATTTGAAAAGGAACAATTAGGGTAAAGTGGCATCAACTCTTAGCTTCCCCACGCATGCAACTCACATTGTCAGAAAAGGAAAAAAAGAAAAGGGGGGGGGGAAGGAAGGAAGGAAGGAAGGAAGGAAGGAAGGAAGGAAGGAAGGAAGGAAGGAAGGAATCAGGTCAATACAGATTGTAGGAGATGAGGTCAATACAGATTGTAGGAGATGAGGGTCCAGTTTGAACTCAGTCTCTAAATGTAGAATATGGATGGAGCTGAACCCTTTGGCTTCCCTCACTGTGGTTAAGATCTTGATTGTTCTCCCCACCCTCAACTCAGATGTCATTTTCTGCTTCTCTGCATTTTACAATACAAATAGCAAGTCCGGGACCACAGATTAAGCAATAAAGGAAGTAAAGGCAAAAATAATAAAGACAGGAGCCAAATATACCTTTGAAACTTCTACAACATGCTAAAAAGGCTAGCGCTTTTCTAGCAAATTTGGAATCAAGTTGAACAATAGCTTTCATCTTCAGCAGCGAAAGAAGCTGAAGTCAAAAGTTCAAAATTTCAAAGGAGGCACTGGCACCTTTATTTTCAAAACAAGGTCTTATTTTTGTTTTTTGAAAACTTGAAAATGAAAGGTTATTTCTTGCCTATTACATTTGGGGTCTTCCTATGACTTTTAAATAATCTCATCTAGCTTCTGGGGGCAGAAGAAGTTCTTATTATCATTTGTTAGCAAGTATAATTACCAAATGTGTATGGTCTGGGAGATTCTTTCTTCATCAAAGAACCTATATGAAACTTGATAGGGTCTAAAGGGAAGCCCAAAGTCCCTAACAAGAGTTATTTTCCTCTTCTGCAATTGAAGAACTCTGAAATGAGATTAAAGCTGGGATAGCTTCACATCTTAAAGAAAATTCTGAGAGACAGCTTGGATACCCCTTGAAGCTCAAAAGTAAATAAATTCCACATCCTTTACACTTTAGTGTCTGATGGTATTTTCCCTAGACACCTCATCTGAGAGTCATTCCCAATGTTATGTTTTAAAGAACTAGCCAGGGGGTGTATGTGTTTGTTAATGTTTCATCAGAATGAAATTTTTGGAGCAGTCTTAGTTCTGGGGCATGTGTTAAACAGCTCTTTCACCAAAGGTGAAAGGAGGCAAAGTCTTCTTGCTTACATATCAGAGACTGACCACCACTAACAAAAGTGGCTGGATGCAAAAGAGTACTGAGCTCCTGTAGTAAGTGTGTAGAAGAGGGAATTTCATTTGGTGGAGCTTGCATTTGGAATCCCCTCTTCAAGTAATGGGGCAGGAACTCTGTCCTCTTTTACATTTGGACACCCTACACTATATATCAGCTTCTTTGCAAGTGATGCACAATATTTCATTTCGTTTTGTTTTGTTTAAATCAGTAATTCCCAAAGTGGATGGTATGCCCCCTTGGGGGTGGTGGAAAGATCCAGGAGGCATTGAGGGGGAAAGGAGCAGCAGGGAGGCAGGGAGGGAAAAGGGGATGGCAGGTGGGCTTTTAGTCAAAGTACTGGTGTGCATGAAGACAAGGGGAACCAGCAACCATGGTGGTGATGAGAGTTGCATGAAATTTCTTTTAAGGGTTCCTAAAAACTACAGTGCAGCCTTGCTGTGGTGGTAAGCCTCAGCTATGTTGGCCAATAGTCCCATGTTGGCCAATAGCTCCTGGGATTCTGGGAGCTGAAGTCCCTCAGCCCTTAAAAGGGAAAGGTTGCCTACCCCTGAGTTAGAGCATGTGGCATTGGGGGGGGGAGTGAAGGCAAATGGAGCCTTCAGATTTGGGACCCTGCATAAGCTTTATGAGCCTTGCTGTGACTTGGCTGGCAGGTTGGAGCTACAGTGCTTCTCCTGTTTTCTTTCATCAGACAGGCTGAGACAAGAGGTAACTGATGAAGCAGTGTGTGTGTGTGTGTGTGTGTGTGTGGACACCTGAAGCTGTGTGAGAAGATATGTCTCTAGTGAAGGAGAGGGAGGAGTATCTGGGGTCGATTCTTGGAAAGAATCCTTCAACTTGGAGCAGCTCCTGTAGTTCAAATCTATCCCTTTCCTCATCTGCACTAGTGTGCATCAGCTGTGCCTATCTCTGCCCCAATGAAGAAAGACTGAGCATCCTTCCTAGCCAGGGACAAGCTATCTATCTACCTATCTGTTTACTCCTGGTCACCTTGGGAGCAACAACTGAGCAGCTGACTGAGCAGAAACCGAGAGGCCTCTTGCCCACATTGGCTTTTGCTGGAGGGATGGTGTGGGTGAGAGGTTTCTTGGTTGTTGTTCAGCGAGCTGCTTGATTGCTGCTCACAGGGTGACCTGGTGCAAAGCGACCAAAATTAGTTATTTTGTATTTGTAGAACAGCAGACCTTATATCAAGACATATGCATGGGGGGATGGTAGCCAAAAAATGTTTGTAGACTATTGGGATAGATAGATAGATAGATAGATAGATAGATAGATAGATAGATAGATAGATAGATAGATATTTTGTCATTAGCATAGTCCCCTTGGAACTCACACATGGCCTCAAACCTGCAACCAGACCCATTTAGGTACCATCATATAACTTTATCAGATCAAGGCCAAGAGCCTAAATACTTTTCAGATAACATCAGTATACAGCCATATAATTACACTGAATTCCACAGCTGTGTGACTAATTGTGCAACAGCCACCAAAGCTTTGAATTCACCCATCAGTCAGCACTCAATAAGCTCCCCACCCATCAAGTCAAAAGTGAGAGAGGAAGCTGTGAGTGTGCTAGCAAAATGATTGCTTCTACTTGGGACCATACTTATTTAACCTCTGAGAAAGTGAAACTGCTGGTGCAACTTTTTTACACCCAGAGTAAGCAGGCCAGAATGGTGTAGTAATGTGGGTGATGGAGTTGGACCCTGGAGACTTGGGTTTGAATCCTCACTTGGCCATGGAAATTCACTGGGGCTAATGATACTCTCTGAGCCTCAGAGGAAGGTGAAGGCAAACCCCCTCTGAACAAATTTTGTAAAGAAAACCCTATAATAAACCCTATGAACATCTTAGGGTCTCCATAGGTCAGCAATGAGTTGTAGACACACAACAGCAGCAGGAGCCTCAGTAGGATTCTGGTACACATTACCAAATGCTACAGATCTTGAATCCCAATATTAGAACCTTGGCACATGTTTACCTGTTATACAAGATAAGGACTGATGTATGTTTAAGGGACATCCCAGTTCTATAGCAAGGCTGAAGGCATACAAACAATAGTTGTTTCTGCTATAGAAGCCTGCTCCTAATATTGGAATGAACTCCCCTCCATTCAATCCCAGTGCAAGACATTTTGCTGCCTGAAGAAAAGCCCCAATGGTGACACCAGATGCCACCTCCAATCCCAAGGCCAACACTCTGAAAAGTCCACCTGAGCATTCAGTTGCCAGTTTCTGCTACTAGAGGACACAATCTGGTCCATACTGATTTGCAATTTGAAAATAATTTATATTATTTAAATAGAAATACAGTACTTTTCACTGTAGTAGAGAAGAGAGCAAACCTATGTATCTGATTAGGTTTTTTTTTTGTTTACTTGCTAACTTCTGATGGGCAACATACCTCCCATGTTTTTTCATCTTTAAATTGGACTTGGTTTGGATAGGCCTTCAGGGAGAAGCAGCTGTCCCCATAAAGTAGGTCATGTAATTACATCTCCCACTTAATGATGCTGCCTGAAGCAGGTCTCTTCTTCATGCTTCATGCCTGGGTCAATACCCTCCCGTTTTCCTGGGAAATACCTGTTCTTTGGTATTTTACATTATTAAACCTTCCAATTTTCCTGAGTTGCCAAATTAACCTTCTGTTATCCCATTCTGTCTCCTTCTCCTGCTTTTCCCCTTTGTCCTCAGCTTACTTCAGTTGCTGCAAACTGAGTGCAATGTGCAAGAATAGTTTGCACATTAAGGTAGTACCATATGAAGGCAAACCTCCCATTTTAGAAAGTGAAGTGAAAGATGCACTCAGAATTCTTGGGAGAAATAAATCACCAGGAACAGATGGCATGCCAATAGAGTTCTTTAGTCTATGGAGACAGAATTTACTCTAGTTCTAACTAAAATCTGTCAACAAATATGGAACATAAAAGAATGACCCACAGATTGGAAACACTCAATATACATTCCAAACCCCAAGAAAGGACACCAGAGATTGCAGTAAACACAGAAACATAGCATTAATTTCCCATGCAAGCAAAGTGATGCTCAAAATTCTTCTAAAAGGACTTTTACCATATATGGTGCAAGAAATGCCAGATGTCCAAGCTGGATTCAGGAAAGGAAAAGGCACTAGGGATCATTTTGGGGGGATGCAGACTAGGGCATCCAGGACGCCCTGGGATGGTGCACCGCTGGAGCGAGGCAGCCGCACCATGGCGCACCGGCTGCGTCCCTGAAAGGAGCGCAAAAGTAGCGCTCCTTTCAGAAGTCAGGGAAAGTGCGCCCTAAACACATAGGGTGCACTTTCCCTGACTTTTCCGCCGCAACGTGTGAGGACGCTGTGGCGGGAGGTTGCCCTGGGAGCGCCGGCCGTGCGGAGGGCCGGCAGCTCCGAGGGCAACCTCGGGAAGAGGAAGGGGCGCCACGCGTGCAGCTGCCCCTCCTCTTCCCTGCCTCCAAGATGGCTCAATAAGCCGTCTGCTGAGGCTGCTTGTCAACATACATTGGACAATGGAGTGCTTCAAATAATTTCAGAAGAAAATCAGTCTGTGCTTTATAGATTATAGCAAAGCCTTTGATTCGATAGATCATGAAAAAATATGAATTGCTCTTAAAGAAATGGGTGTGCTACATTTGATAATCCTGATGCATAACCTGTACTCAGGACAAGAAGCTACTGTTAGGACAGAATATGGAGAAATGGAATGGTTTCCAAGGGGTTGGAAAGGGGTCAGGCAAGGCTGCATCTTATCGCCCTATATGTTTAACTCATGTGTCAAAAATACAATATGGAAAGCAGGATTAGACTCAAAAGAAAGGGGTGTGAAAACTGGAGGAAGGAACATCAATAATTTAAAATATGCAGATGATGCTATACTACTAGCAAAAAATAGCAAAGACTTGGAATAGTTTTTGAAGAAAATAAAGGAAGAAAGTTCAAAGGCAGGTTTACAGCTGAACATAAAGAAAAAAAATGACCATAGATGACATTACTTCAAAAAAGACAATGAAGACATTGAATTAACTCAAAAATTTCCTTATCTTGGCTTAATCATTAATAAGAATGGAGACTGCAGTCAAGAAATCAGAAGACTAGGACTTGGAAGGGTAGCTATGAAGGAAATAGAAAAGATCCGGAAGTATAAAAATATATAATTGAATACTAAAGTTAGAATTGTCCATGCCATCATGTTTCCATTTTCTATGTATGGCTGTGAAAGCTGGACCGTGAAGGAAGTATATAAGAAGGGAATCAACTCATTTGAAATGTGGTGTTGGAGAAGAGTTCTGCGGATATTGTGGACTACAAAAAAGATAAATAAGTGGATCTTAAATAAATGGGCCTGAACTCTCACTAGAAACCATGAGTAAACTGAGACTGTCATACTTTGGCTATATCATGAGAAGGCATGACTCACTAGAAAAGACAATAATGCTTGGTAAGACAGAAGGCAGCAGGAAAAGATGAAAACTGCATTCCAGATGGGTAGACTCAACCAAGGAAGCCATGGCTATGAGTCTGCTAGACCTGAGAAAGGTAGTTGAAGGTAGAAGGGCTTGCTAGGTCTCTCATTCATAGAGTCACCATACCTTGAGGTCAACTTGACAGCAATTAACAATAGCAAAGTTTGCACTCAGATAATTCAGTGGGAGAGATAAGAGTTGGGAATCGTGCCTTCCCAGTAGGCTCAGGCAAAAGCAAACTGCTATAGTCTCTCCCAGCTTGTCTGTTCTTTCCCATTAATAACTTTTGTCATCTTGCCCACACTTGGATTTTGCTTGGCTACACATGTTCAAGTATTCATCTGTGAAATGCTGGAAAGTATGCATTACCATCTTCTCATTATTGCATCATCTAAAAGCAACAAAGAAGTACTGTAGCTTTGCACAGTTACACAGCTGTAGCCTGTGGCATTGTTAATGGAGGGGACCACAGGTGTAACAGTGCTGAAAAAGGTCCAATGCCATTTGCCCTGTAAGATTGCTCAAGTGGCCTATGCCAGCTGTTTTGGGGAAGCATCAGCAGACACCTTTGTATCCTAGAGACTGGAAGGTGGAACTCTATGATCATCCTGCCAAACTGAGCTAGGCTTAACTCTTATGATGTTTCCAATATGAGTCAACAATTCATTATCACATGATACTGATTTTTTTTTCATAACGTCACTCTTAGCCTTGGCACATAGGAGTCTTGTGTTGGTAATTATGAAACCACTTTGGTTAATCATGGCTCATGATGAAGATGATGGAAATTACTGTATCTGTTTATATTGCAGAATATGTTTATTCTGATTTTTTAAAATTCATTCCTTACTCCTTTTCCAAATTCAGGATTTTTTTTATTGTCATATGTGGAACATTTTAAAAGTAAATAGGAGCACAAGGTAGATATTATTTTAAATGTATATTGTATTTGTCTCCCCAACACTGTGGTTCCTTAGTGCTGTGAATAACATAGTATGGAGCCAGCCTATTAAACAGCCTGTTTGTGTAAGGAAATTCTTAGTCCTCCTACAATATTCTATTGCTTACTGTGTTCTTCCAATATGCTTGGCATTCCACAGCCTAAATGATCATTTGTTGAACAAATTCATGCTTTTATTAGTCAAAATACAGAGAAAACAGAAGCCCCCCTGTTTCAAGATATTTGCTAATGCACGGTTAATTATCACATATAGCTTACTATAATTCATTTTACAGGGAGACCTCCTGCAGGTAATGTGCTCACAGTTTATGAAGCAAAATAACCTCACTGTGGATTAGGACTGTTTCGCTGCTGGTCAGACAGTTGGTGCTTCTAGGCCTTCTCCTTTCACCTTGCTAATTTGAACAAGGGTTTATTTTTATATTTGTCCTCAGCAAGACTGTAGCATGGTTGTTAAACCTCTCCCAGGCCTAATTAGAGCAGCAATGCTAGCATTCATAATGAATCTCGTGTCCTGGGTTGGAGGAGGCAGGCAAAGTGCTACAGTAGCTTCCTGGCAGACAGTGGCTGGCAGGTTTAAGGCCCGGCTTGTGGGTTGCAATATTAAGTGACTGTTGAAATTCATTGACTCCACTGCGGCTTATGTGTCTCGATGACAACAAGGTTGCACGGTTCTTTTATAGTTACAGCAAATGGGACCATTTAAATATTTATTAGGTGATTATGGTGATGTAAAATGGAAAAAAATTGCAAGGTACAGTATCGCATCTATACCTGTTTTGACGGTTATATATAATAAATATTAAAAAGGGGGCTGTGTTTATCATTTGCAATGACAGCATCTCTCCTCCCCCCACCACCTTGAAGCAATCCCCTTAAAAATGTGTGGTGGATTAGTAGACATTGTGCAAAGTAGCCCATTTGCATTTATCCTTTCATTTCATGTCCTTTTCATTGAGGAGCTGGCTCTGAGAAATTGTTGCATTCTGTGTGATGTAGGGTAGACTGCACCAGTGATTGAGAAGCATTTTGATAGTTACGTCTGGAGTATTGTTTTGCTCTTATGAAGCATTGAAGGGGAAACTGATGTTGGACTGCATGTGTCTGATGGGAAAAGCTGGTAAGACATTTGCGTCTAGCAAATGTTTGTTAGCAATCAAACTGTCTGGCTTGTTGGATGAAATTTAGCCAACCTGATTTTTCTTTCTTTTGTTGCTCGTCAAACTCTTTCCCTCCTTCTCTTGCACAAGAAACTGATGAGAACTCCAGAACTTTGTTGCAGCTGTTCCCAAAGCATGAAATCTGATGACATATTTTACTCTTGGAAACCATTTCTTTTTCTTTTTCAAATTGGTGATAAAGTGAAAAGTGTCATAACAACCTCCTCAAAATCTCCTCAGTCCTTGTCAGATGAAGAAATTTTTTTTTAGGAAATAAAGGAAAACCTTGCAGGTTTTGTTATCAAGAGACAATAATAATTTTTTTGAAATGTGTTGGTTTATTATCAACTTTTTGATTACCAGTTCTTAACAATTAATACTTTGATCTAGAAGCTTATCACACTCTTAAATAATACGAGCTACCTGATCTGGGTTAAAATTTAAAGCGGGTGGCATCCTGATCTTATCAGAAGGATTTAGCTTGCTGAAATTGCGGCCTAGGTCCATCCCAGGTCCATCCCTGCTCCCAGGGCCACTCCAGCAGCCATTTTCTTAAGCTGGAAAACTCCTGGCTTTGAAAGAGGCATGCTGAGCACCCCTAGGAGCAGGGATGGACCTTAGTGGTGATTTTGGTGCCTAAATCCTTCTGATAAGATCAGGATGCTACCTGTTTTAAATTTTAACCCGGATCAGGTAACTCGTATTATTTAAGAGTGCGATAAGCTCCCTAGATTGTGATCTGTGACCTACAGGCTTACGGCATGTGCTGCCTAATCTGATTCATGTTCCTCTCTTAAGTAAAGAGGCAACACTGGGCTGAACAACTGTAGCAGGACAAAGGCCCCCTTTCTATTCAGCCTAATGCTTGAGGGTCAGGCTTTTTTTAAAAAAAGTTTTAATTTCTGAAACTTTTTTAAAAAAGTGAAGGATATCAAGGACATATTTAAAATACTTGGAAATAGTAATAAATAATTATTCTCAGTATTTATCAAGTATTAGCAAATTCAATTGGTTCTTCCAATGCCCCTCCATTTTTTAAAAAAATAGCCAATTCATTTAAAAATTACTATGTTTATTTTTTATTTCATTAAATATTATTGTTACATTTATTTGATTTCATAACATCCATTAATCCAAAAGTTAATATTAACTATATCCACCCTGATTCATCTTGGGATTTTTAAATGTAATTATACTTATACAATCAATGGCAAAGGCAAACAAAGCAGCTGCAAAGAGTTTGATCCTTGTGGCCAAGATTAGGCATGTCAATCACTGACTGTTTTGTCCTTGCCTGTGAGTGGGAATAATTATGTTTGTTTTCTCCCTACTGAGAGAGAACAGAAATATTCCTGCATAGCATACCATTTTCCCCATATGTAAATATCCTGAAAAGTTGCAGATAAATAATTATGTGGCAAAATACATGGGTTTTGTGCAACAAATCCCACTGTTTTCTGCACAGTGGGAATCTCATTTTCTGGGCAAAAATTGTTTGTTGTAGTAAAAAAAAAAAAAACAAGTGTTTTTGTCTGCAGAGTGTTTTACCCACAACACTTTAGGTTGTCGAATGTTGTTCTTGCTGTGTGCCTTCAAGTTGTTTCTGACTTTTGGAGGCCCTAACGTGAATCTATCATGGGGTTTTCTTGACAGGTTTCTTCAGAGAGGGTTTGCCATTGCCATCCCCTGAGGCTGAGGGAGTGTGACACTGAAGGTCATCCTGTGAGTTTTCATGGCCACCCAGGATTTGGACCCTGGTCTCCAGAGTTTTAATCCAATGCTCAAACCACTGTGCCACATTGGCTCTCAATGCTAGGAACACTGTGCAAAGTTCTAACCATTAGAAGATCTGTTAGTTTTTAAATTTGGGAATGAATGATTATGAATATTCTTTCCATCCCTAGCCAAGATCCTATATGATGCTGGCACCCTAGTTATCTTGTAGGTCCAGGAGGACAATGGCTGCATTTTCTTCCCTCTCTCAACAATGATATTCAGACAGCTCTGGGGTGCACCACTAGGAGCTGTTGCGCAGTCACTAGGAGCTGTTGCGCAGTCAAGAAAAAAAATATAGATGTCTGGAGGCCCAGACTGTACCATGGCATCTGGACTCTGCCAGGATGCAGTTTCACCTGAAGCCACTGATCTGACTAAGATTTCCCAGAGGTTTATGCTATTGATTGTAATGGACTGATAATCCCTGGATCCTAGGTAGAGAAGTGGGTAGTCAGCAGCTCTACTGACATTTTTTAACATAAGCTTGCTTGTTAAGAAAAGCAAAATCTCCACAGTGGTAATTACTCAATGAAATTGATTGTTTCATAAAATAATTGCTTCCCTTTCAGCCTTTCAGTTCTACTTTATTGCTACTTTTGGCAGTGGATCACTTGCTTATTAAGGAAAGTAATCACTTCCCCTGTAAGGCTTTAACCCATGCCACTTCCTACTGGGAAAAAAGGTCTCTTCCTTGGCCTAAACTAGATAGGCAGCCTGCCAATTCCCCCCCCCCCCAACCCCCTGGAGAAGGCTGGAGCCATCTATGGTTCCTGGATGGCTGTATGCAGCCCACAGGTCACACTACACCATTCCTGGTGTAGAGGATTGGAATTTGAACCTGTATGAAAGTATTAATGTAATATTGCCCTGTAGCCTTTTCTTTTGTCCTACAGCTGAAAAAAAGTACGGCAAAGTTAAATTCATTCTTTAAATCAAGGATGGGCACCAGTGGGAAGCTAGGATGATATATTAGCCTCTCCTATTTGACCTTGGAAGATCACACACATACCCCATTGCACCCCACCAAAAATAAAAAAAATTTCCCCCAAATACTTCCATATACCCTCTAAGGACCAAGAGGAGCAGTCTCAAAATATTTTAGGCTCACTCAGGGTGATATTAGGCCCAAGAGAGCCCTTTAAAAACAATAGTGACTGGAAGGCATGTCTTGTTCACTTCTGTTCTTCTTCCTTTTTAAAGTAACCTTCAGGTTAATGAAGAGGATTTTGTTTTGTTTTGTTTTGTTTTGATGGATGATCTCAGCTCCAACAAGCCCTGAGAAAGGCAAAGAGCCTGGACAGAGGTGTGACATGTGCAGACTTTTCAGCTTTTAAAAACTGCACTTGGCACAAACCATCTCTTCCTTCCAAACTAGGCACAAACTATTAGCACAAACTAGAGGGCTTCCCTAACTGTTTGCACTTCAAATGTAAGTAAGAATGTAAGTGCAAATGTAAGAGCCAATAGTATATGCAGAAGCAAAATATCAGCAAAACATAATGCGTAGACTTGTAGTCAAGTCTCCATATCCATGAATCCAAGCATCCACAGCTTGAAATTATTTTTAAAATATAGCATATGTTATATATACACGGTATATTGGCTTCACTGGTGAGAAACAGAGAACTTCCCCAGTGGTTCTCAGCAGGCACATATAGGGAGAGGTGTTCCCTCAGGTATTGGGGTCCTAAAACATTTAGAGCTTTAAATATCATCACAAGCACCTTGAATTCATTGGCAGCCAGTGCATTGTTTTAAGACTGGCACAATATGCTGGTATGCTGGATGAGCTTAAGGCTGTAGTGTCCATGGTGCAATCAGCTGTGTAACTGTTGGATCTGGTGTCTTTAAGCTGGTGCACTGTTTCCACTATGCTAAAGGGGATAGGATTTGGGCAGTAATTATCAGTGGCCCAAATATGATTCAAATAGAGAAGGGCCCATAGAAAAAGAAATAGCACCAAATTATACTTCTATCTACCTTTGGCATCCATAAGCATGAGACTTTAGTCTTCACTTAACTTTTGTCAGTGTTCTAAAAAATAATTAGCAAAAATTATTTATAATACACCATCTGCTAAAGTTCTGGTTACCAGTCAGTGATCAAAGCCAGCTTTATTCCAGTGGAGAGCTGGATCAAGTTTATACACCAATATTCTTAATTTTTATAGTTCATATGCAAGGTGAGGGATAACTGAGAAAATATTGTTATGCTGGTGTTGTGGCATTTTCAAAGCAAAAACTACTGTATATACTCATGTATAAATCTAGAAATTTAATTGACTCAAAAATATTGGGCCGTTATCCATGTTTTTATTTATTTATTTTTATCCCATTTTTCTCCCAAAAAGGGACCCAAGGTAGCTCACAATATAAAAACACATTAAAACAACATTTTAAAAAACAATTAAAATAGCTTAATTAAAACAGTAATCAGTTAAAAATTTTAAACACAAAAAAATTTAAAACATACAAAGGTTAAAAAATAATCTAAACCAACCAACCTCCCCAATAAAACCAGGCCTGCATGATTTTAAAAAGCTTGCTGGAATAAAAATGTTTTTGCTTGCTGGCGAAAGGCCAGCGGGGAGAGGGCCAGCCTAGCCTCCCGCAGAAGGGAGTTCCACAGGGTGGGAGTAGCCACTGAGAAGGCTCTCTCTCATGTCCTCACCAAACGAGCCTAGAATGGTGGTGGGACTGAGCGAAAGCTTTCTCCTGAGGATCTTGGGGCTCTAGATGGTTCATATGGGGAAATACAGTCTCTCAAATAGTCTGGACCTAAGCTGTGTAGGGCTTTATAGGTCATGACCAGCACTTTAAATTCTGCTTGGAAATAAACTGGCAGGCAGTGCAAGTGTTTCAATACAGGAATTATATGCTCCCTACAGCTGGCTCTGGTCAGTTTTGTAGCTGCAGCATTTTGGTCCCGCTGAAGTTTCCAAAAAGTTTCCAAAGGCAACCCCTCATAGAATGTGTTATAGTAGTCCAAATGGGATGTAACCAAGGCATGTGTCACCGTAGCCAGATCTGACGTCTCAAAGAATGGGCACAGTTGGCTCACTAGTTTTAACTGTGCAAATGCACTCCTGGCCACTGTTAAAACCTGGGCATCCAGGCTCAGAGTGGAGTCCGCCTGGGGTTTCATGGGGAGTGTAACCCCATCCAGCTCAGGTAAAGCCCCAATTCCCTGATCTGCTTTACAGTGAACCAGGAGCACCTCTGTTATGTCTGGATTAAGCTTCAGTTTGTTTGCTTTCATTATCCATTACTGACAGCAAACACTGCTTCAGCACAGAGACAGTTTCCTAGGAGTCAGATGGAAAGGAAAGATAGAGCTGAGTGTCATCCACATACTGATGACACCGCACCCCAAAACTCTGGATGACCTCCCCAGCGGTTTCATGTAGATGTTAAACAACATGGAGGACAACACAGAACCCAGCGCTCTGTGTGCCAGCAGCCAAGGAGTCAAACAGGAGTCCCCCAGCATCACCTTCTGGGTCCGCCCCTCCAAGAAAGACCAGAACCACTGCATAGCAGTTCCCCCAAGTCCCATCCCAGAAAGAAGGCTAAGAAGGATATCATGGTTGATGGTATCAAAAGCTGCTGATAGATCTACCAGGATGCCATTCTTTTCCAATGCTTTTCAATATATACATAAAGCCGCTGGGAGAGATTATTCAGAGACATGGGTACACTGATGACACCCAAATATACTTCTCCATGTCTCGATCAGCAGCTTTGATGACAGATGGCATTTCTCCTCTCAATCAGTGTCTTGAAGCAGTAATGGACTGGATGAGGAAAAACAGACTCAAACTGAATCCGGATAAAATGGAGGTACTGACAGTAGGGCCCCCAAACCAAGTATTGGGTTGCAATCTCTAGTTCTAGACAGGGCCATGCTCTCTTCAAAGGACTGTGTTCACAGTCTGGGGGTGCTCCTAGATCCGTCACTTCAGATGACTAATCAGGTAAATGCGCCGGTCAGGAGCACCTGTTATCAGCTTTGGCTGATACGTCAGCTGCGCCCTTTCCTGGAAGAAAGGGACCTAGAAACTGTAGTACATGCACTGGTAACCTCACGACTTGATTTCTGCAATGCACTCTACATGGGATTAGTCCGGAAACTCCAATTAGTACAAAACATGGCAGCCAGGTTGGTTACTGGAAAATCTAGGAGTGACCACATAACACATATTTTGAAATCAGTTCACTGGCTGCCTATTGGTTTCCAGATGCAGTGCAAGGTGTTGGTTATCATCTTTAAAGCCCTACATTGCTTGGATCCAACCTCCTTAAGGGATCACCTACTTCCATATAATCCACCCCGCACCCTCAGGCCCTCTGGGAGGAATATGTTGTAGCCTATGAAGACCAGATTAATTGCAACCTCCCAGAGGACCTTTTCTGCTACTGCTCCCAGACTGTGGAATGGCTTGCAGGAGGTGATCCATCAACTTACCAACTTACATAGCTTCAAAAAAGCAGTCAAGACAGATCTCCTCTGGCAGGCCTTTCCTGAATAAAATTCCTCGGCTATAAACTAACCCCCTTACACTTGTATTATGATGCCTTTCTGCCCAATAGACCATTTGCTATTAATAGATTTTAACAGATTATATTTTTAAACTATTCTAAGTTTAATTCTTTTTTAAGGGTGTGTGTGTAAGATATATGATTATGTACTGTTATTATGTATTGTATTGGTTTGTTTTAACATGTAAGGTGCTTTGATGGCTATTATAGTAGAAAAGCGGGATACAAATAAAAGTTTTATTTATTATTTATTTATTTAGCCCAGGAATGGAATGTTAGAGATTGGCTGATAGTTATCTAGAATGGTGTGATCCAGGGAGGTCTTTTTCAGTAATGGCCTCACCACAGCCTCCTTTAGGTAGGATGCAAATTTGCCTTGTTGCAGTGAAGCATTCACTACTCCCTTTACCCACTCAGTCAGTCCCCCTCCAGCTGATTTCAGAAGCCAGGAAGAGCAAGGATCCAGTATGCACATGGTGGCCCTTACTTCTTCAAGAATCCTATCCACATTCTCAGGCTGCACAAAAGGAAACTTATCCAATAATATGGGACAAGCAGGGATTAAGATTACATCTACTGGACCTGTCTCAACTACAGCATCCAAGTCAGAGCAAATCTGAGTGATTTTGTCTGCAAAGTGTCTTGCAAATTCCTCACAGACAGCTGTTGAGTAGTCTTTGTTTCCTTCTTGGGGCCCAGAATGCAAAAGGTCCCTGACAACTTGAAATAGCTCTGCTGGATGACACTATGCAGATGCAATAATGGCAGAGAAGTATGATTTCTTTGCTGCCACCACTGCCATGGCATAGGCAGTGAGCTCCAGCCCGTGTTTGGTCAGATTCACTCCGAGTCTTCCGATATCATCACTCTAGTCTCCATCCCATTGGTTTCATTACCATCAGCTCCCTGGTAAATGGGAAGAGATGCTTGGGGCAATTGGATCCACTGCCCTGGTCATTTCCCTATTCCAGAGATCAGCCAGGGCTTCAACTGGATCACCTGCCAAGGCAGCAGGAAACTCCCGAAGAGCCATCAGGAATCCATCCGAATCCATCTTAATCAGCCCGCACCACTCCAGAGGCTCTAAGTCCCAATGAGCCTAAACCCTACCAGGTAGTGAGCAGTCCATCACAATGGAACTACAGAGAGTTCCTTCACTCCCAAATCACTGTCATTCTGCCCCCAACAGAAAACCAGGTCCAGAGTGTGTCCTGTTACATGGGTCAATATAAGTACTGTACCTTAACTCTTATATAAAAAAAAGAACCATCCTCTTTTCTGAGTAGAGTGACAAAAGGCAAGAGCTTAGTTCATCCCTGGAGGCCCTAAAAGAAGCACCAACCATCTCTGTTCTCTCTACTGCGGTGCCATGTCTGGCCTTTTTGAATGTGCTATGCTTTGGCATCATTTTCTTTTCTTTCATCCTTTACATCCTTTGTTTCATGCCCTTAAGTTTTACCCTTGACTTATATGCATTATATAAAAATCCATTATTTTGGACCACAACTTATACATGAGGTCAACTTATAGTCAACTACACACAATTATATAATTATAGATTATATATTTGGAAATAAAAAATGGTGAAACTCCATACTGGTGGCCAAGACAAAACCAAGTGCTGACTGTGGTACAGATCATGAATTACTCATATCAAAAATAAGAGTAAAAATGAAGAAGAAAACAAAAACAGTCATCATTCCAAAATATGATCTAAACAATATCTGCACCAAATTCATCGACAATGTAAAGAACAGATTTGCATTTCTAAGCATAATTGACCAAGAACCACAAGAGCTTTGGTCCGAAGCTAAGGACATAATAAAAGAGGAATGCAGAAGGACACTTTCAGTAGGCAAAAAGAAAGGGAAGAAACGATGGATGACAGATAAAATGTTACAAGCAATGAAGGAAAGAAGAGAAGCAAAACAAAAAGGAGGCAGGACCAAGCTAAGAACCATGAATGTAACAGTACAATGGCTAGTGCATAAAGATAAAGGAGATTATTGTATCTAATATAATGCAACTTACAGCAGTTGTGTTTAAATTTTAAAGTGGGTCCTATTGCATACTCTGAGAGCCAGGCAAGTGGAACTAAACTGCATCCCAGACCCTAGCTGCACTTATCCCATGGCTTTTCAAAAATGGCAGGCTCCGGTTTTGAAAAATCGGCTGGCTAAGTGCAGCTGGAGTCCAGGATGCAGCCAGGTTGAACTCACCTGGCCTATGGTGCATGTGATAGAACCCACTTTAAAATTTAAACATGGCTGCTGTAAGTCTCATTATATTAGGTGTGATAATCTTCAAAGAAAACTACTATAATGACCAGTTCAAAGAAACAGAAGACAAAAACAAAAAGGGAAGAATGAGAGAACTATTCCACAAAATTAGGGAAATCAAAGTTCAGACCAAGGACTGAGATGGTGTATGACAATAAAAGTAACACAATTCAAGACCAGGAAGGAATAAAAAGATGTTAGATGCAATGCACAGAAGAACTATATCAGGGGTAGGCAACCTTTCCCCTTTAAGGGCCGAGGGACTTCATCTCCCAGAAGCCTCAGCCATGTTGGCCAATAGTCCCATGTTGGCCAATAGCTCCTGGGATTCTGGGAGCTGAAGTCCCTCGGCCCTTACAGGGGAAAGGTTGCCTACCCCTGAACTATATGAAAGAGATCACAAATTTAAGGACATATGGCGATGAACCCCATTTTTTAAAAAAAAAATGAAGTGCAAGCTGCAATAAGAGAAATGGCTAAAAACAAGTCACCAGGAACAGATGATATTTCAATTGAGCTGCCCACATTGACAGAGTCAACTATAGTGCTAAGTAATACATGTCAACAGATATGGAAAACAATAGACTGGAAATGATTAATATACATCCCCCATCCACAAAAAAGGAGACACAAAAGACTCCAGCAATTATAGGACCATAGCACTAATCTCCCATTCAAGTAAAATTATGCTCAAAATTCTACAACTTAGACTCCAACCATAAAGGGAGAGAGAAATACCAGAGTTCCAAGTAGGATTCAGGAAAAGAAGAGGCAATAGGGACCACATTGCAAACATACGATGGCTAATGGAGTGCACCAGGAAATTCCAAAAGAAAATCAGCATTTGTTTTATAAACTACAGCAAAACCTTTGGTTGCATAGATCATGAAAGGCTATGGAACACCCTTAAAGACATGGGAGTGCAAACACATCTGATAGTACTTGATGAGGAATCTGTACTCGGGCCAAGAGACTACTGTCAGAACAGAACATGGAGAAACAGAATGGTTCCCATGTGAAGTTGAAGGCTTTCATGGCCAGTATCCATAGGTTTTTGTGTGTGTGTGTGTGTGTGTGTGTGTGTGTTTCCGGCTGTGTGGCCACGTTCTAGAAGAGTTTCTTTCTGACGTTTCACCAGCATCTGTGGCTGTGACTGTGGCTGGCATCTTCAGAAAAATCACAGATGCTGGCGAAACATCAGAAAGAAACTCCTCTAGAACATGGCCACACAGCCTGAAAAACCCACAAAAAACTAAGAATGGTTCCCAAGTGGAAAAGGAGTCAGACAAGGTTGCATCTTGTCACCCTACTTGTTCAGCTTATATGCTGACGCTATTGTAAGAAAAGCAGCCTTGGACACAGAAGAAGGAGGAATGAAAATAGGAAGAAGGAATATCAACAATCTGAGATATTACACCATAATACTAGCAGAAAACCTCAAAGACCTGGAACAACTACAAAGAAAGATCAAGGAAAAAAGTGCAAAGGCAAGTGTATTGTTGAACATAAAGAAAACAACAAAAAAATGACTACAGAGAACCTACACAAATTTGAATTAGACAATGAAGAAATAAAAATAGTAAAAAAAAAATAATCTCATACTTGGGATCAAACATTGATAGAAATGGAGACTACAGCCAGGAAATCAGTAGAATAAGAATGGGAAGGGCAGCTATGAAAGAACTAGAGAAGATTCTAAAATGCAAGGATGTACAACTGAGCACAAAAGGTAGAGTCATACAAGGTATTGTATTTCCTATTACCATGTATGGATGTGAGATCTGGAGATTTAAGAAAGAGGATAGGAGGAAAATCGACTCATATGAGATGTGGTGCAGGAGAAAATGCTGAGGATACCATGGACAGCCAAAAAGACAAACAAATGGGTCCTAGAGCAAATCAAGCCAGAAGTATCCCTGGAGGTCAGGTTGTTGTACTTTGGCCACATCATGAGAAGGCTTGACTCACTGGAAAAAACAATAATGCTAGGAAAGATAGAGGGAAGTAGAAAGAGAGGAAGACCACATGCAAGATGGATGAACTGTATTAAAGCGATCATGAGTATGAGTTTGCAGGAGTTGGGCAGAGCAGTGGAGGACAGGAGGTCTTGTAGATGTCTCATCAGTAGGGTCCACTTTTAGGGTTAGGGTTAGTGCTAGGGAATCATGGGAATTGTTTTTTTTCCCCTGAGACATTGAACCTTCTCTGTCAGAGAGCTCTGGTGCCACAATAAAATACAGTTCCCATGATTCCCTAACCCTAACCCTAAAAGTAGACTCAATTTGCACTATTTCTGGCAGTCTGCAACCCCCCACAGTCTCCATAAGAAATGAAGATACACAACAACAACAACACCATGAGTCAAAATCATTCAAAATCGACTCAAGGGCAGTTAACAACAAAAAATACAAGACAGTTCATTCATTTAAGCACTTGATACCCTGAAAGCAAAGAAGATTAAACTGGGAATCTCACTTTAACTATATCACTTTTTCATATATTTTCTTAGGTTTGCCCACTGGTTCAACTGTATTTCTGACCTATATGCACCCAGTTGATTAATGCCAAATGAGGACTCCTTTGAATTAATGTTCCTGGGAGGGGGCAAAGATGATGACTTTGCCTTCCAAATAAGAATTCTAATCCACCAAATGAATTTTTCTTCCAGTGCCTAGATTTCGAACATTGCAGATTGTCAGATATTGAAAGTCATTCATACATAGAACTCTTCTATTTGCTATGTTTGTATTCCCTTGGTATCTTTGCTTGCCTCTTTTCTTAATGGATGCCGTAGTGGTATTTCTAAATGTTCAACTGAACTTTTAAGTTAGTGCAATACTAGAAAATTTAATTTGAGGAGCAGAATTTCTACTGGGGTGCAATATCCTGAATTTCGCCAGAACTAGTGATATTATATCCCTAGAGAAGAAACATAGTTTGGTGGTTTGAGCATTTGGCTAGGACTCTGGAGACCAGTGTTCAAATCCCAACTTGGCCATGGAAACCCACTGGTGACTTCACACAAGTCACACTCTCTCAGCCTCAAAAAAGGCAAAAGCAAATCCCCTCTGAACAAGTTTTGCCAAGAAAATCCCTTGATACAACAGTCTCCATAAGTCAGAAATGAAGATACACAACAACAACAAGAACAATGTATCTCAGTCTATCTTTCCACTCTCTCTCTCCCTCAATCACATACACATGTGTGCATGCAAACACGTTCACCTCACACAGAGACAAAAACACACACAACAAGGCTGATCCAGTGTCTTGGAGAGAACAAATGTTTAATAAATCAGGCATAAGCTTCAAAAGTGTGCATGTTTAAATGCACATATTTGAAACACACTTTAGTCAGTTTAAAAATACATTAAAAATACACACATTAGAGATATGTATGTAGCAATATGCACGCATTTCTAAAGAGGAAAAGAATGCAGGTTGGAAATGGGATGGAGACTGCTGCTAGGAAATGTAGAAATGAGAATGATACTTTTTCACTAAGGAATACCATTTCCCCTCAGGAGTGTATTTTGAAGCCTGAATGCAGCCACTGAAGGGCCTTCTTTCTTAAAAAAACAAAAACAAAAAACAAAAAAGCAAATTAAAAAAAGAGCATCCTCACCAAATAATTTGGCATACATGTTACAGTATGGCTCTCATGACCATGGGGAATATATTCCCAGACTTACAGCCCAAATAGTCAAAATTGTGGATAATTGTAAACCCTATATTTCCAGCAGAAGTTGACCATAGAAATGTGGTGGAGGACCTCCAGATGACTAGAAAGATCATATTTTTTTTGGATGTGGGCAAGTGAAACTGCAGGTACTGATCCCATGGATATGGGAGTCATGCTGTACTTCATTTCTGTTATTGTGGGGGGACTCACGTTGAATGGAACCACAGAGCTATGCAGGCTAATGCCAGCATCCAACAGACCTATGCCATTACTTCCTACCCTGAAAATCTTTGCTGGCTTTTTGAGGAGTTCTCCACAAGTGCAGATATATGCTTAGAGAGAAGCTTCTGCAGTCAAGGAGGTGTCCTACCCACTCATTCCCACACAAAGTTGATCCATCCAGGCTTTGGAACTAAACATGCAGAGAGTTTATTTTGAAGCTCTCTATAAATTCTTGGGATTCCAGGAAAAGAAACCATGACAACTGAATTGACATAAAAGGAATAGATGGATGGACATGGTGGTCCCCAAGGTACTGTTGCCTGGACTTGGGTTAGGAAATAGGGGAAATTCAGAAAACACACTCTATCAGCTTTTCTTATTAGTTCTACTAGTACATGGGCAGTAAATAAATACAAAATAGTGCCAGCTGCTAATGCATTGTAATGTTTTATGTCAGATTGTGATGAGGGAGGCCCAGTTTCAGATCACTAAAACTGGTATGAAGTTCATTTTATGATCTTGAGTGAGTCACTCTCTCTCAGCCTATACTATCAGAATAGGGCGGTTGTGAGGCTGAAATAGAAAGCAGAGGTTGGAAACATAAGCATCTTTATGTTAAGACATTGGGCAATCTAATCCATTGGTCATGAAACAATGAGAATTTTAAATCCTTATCTAATTTGTTGATTTATTTGGTAAATGATTGGATTTCAAAATATTGCTAGAATTGCTAAAAATGACCCTAACAAAAGAACAGTAAGATGATAAAAGAATTAATTTTAAATTTGTTTAGTACAATTTTAATGACCAGGTTAACAAACCAATTTTAACAAGTAATTTCTACAATGGCAACACCATGGATCCTGTTTTGATTCCTTTGGCTAAAAAAAAAGTATCCAAACTTACAAAAATCAACATACTAAGGATTCATTTTGCACCCTTTGCCTCATGAATAGTTTTGAAAGAAAAACAGAAATAAAATGAGTTACACAAGTCAAGGAAACAGATGCTTCTGAACATGACCTTAAGTTTTCATTGTCTGTATTCTGGGCCATGAAATGTGGCACACAAAATAGTGAAGACTCCCCCCTCTTTTTTCCACAACAAAGGAAATTGCTCGCCCCTGTCACTATTGAGAACTGTTCATCCCACTAAAGAGCTGCTCCCTCACCTCTAAAACAAGTAAAGCTGCTATAAAACCACACTTAGCATGAAAAGCAAGCCTTTTCAACATGTCTGTTAAAAGAAAACATTAAACAGTGCCTGGGTTTGGGTATCATGAAGCATTAGCTGAGGAATGTCAGACTGAAGGCACTCCGCAAGCCTTTGGAAGAGCCTACTAAACCTCATATTGGGGTATAAAATTATTGATGCTAGTTTCTGCTCAAATCCATGCCCACACACCGCTAGAAATCACCTAGCGCTGTGTGACTGGAGTTTATTTATTTACTTTAATAAACAAGCAGTGGAGTCTGCAGAATGAGGCTATGGAAAAATATGTTAAATTGCTACTTCAGGGGACCTGTCAGTCAGCATTTTCACTATATATGTCTGTCTTCTGTTTATTATTCAAGACAAAGACATTAAAAATAAATATCTGTCTCCAGGTGGAAATTCAGAAAACCAAGACACAACTGTATAACTTATCCAAAGAAGACCACACTGGGGTGGGGCAAGGGGTACTTTTACCAACTACAGCCTAATTTATGTGAATTGCCTTCAGAATTCAAAACCTTTTAGATTTCGATTAAGGGGAGTGTTATTAAGGTAGCTTTAAAGAATCAGCAGCCACAGGGCCTAGGACGAAATTGTACTGCCCTCTGCACACTTGCCAGCCCAGAGGCAAGGAATTGTTGTGCAGGAGTGTGACTGTGTTCACCATTCCATCTTCATCATGCAGGAATGAGGGACATCTGGCCCTCTGCTGTTGCATCTCATCCACACTGCAACAATAATCTGGTTTGACCCCACTTTAATTTCCCTAGCTCAATGCTATGGAATTCTGGGAATTGTAGTTGGTTGGGGGATCAGAGCTGGTACATATGGACATATATTCATAGCAGCATACCCATAACAGAAATTTCTAATGGCTTAGTGTTATGATGCTTGTAGTGATGCTTAACAGTTTACCTGATTCCTCAAAAGATATCACATATGTATGCAGCAGTTGGGAAAATGCAATGAAAATGTAGCATTTGATAATCCAAATATCAGCTATATTTAAAAAGGGAAGGGAGGAATAAGCCATATTTAATTTGATTTACCTCCAGGTGCCCAGGTGGATCCATTTGTTGTCTCCATTCTCTGCATCCAACCTACCTGAAGCAATTATTTTTGGTACAGAGTGTGGAAGGACTTAGCCTGGGGATTTGGATTGTTATGCTGAAACTCAGATATATTGTTTTTCCTGCTGTGTCTTTGAAAACTGATTCCCAGTTCTCCAGGCCAGAAGTACTCAAACTTTTTGCCCTTGGGACCCCCTTTTATGCGGATGTCCCCCCCATGTAGAATATGAATAAAAATATTTTGTTTATTTGGTGTGTGTATTTTCATTTGCACATTCATGTATGTTCACATTTTAACATTTTATAAGGAATTATCGTTCAAAGTAGAAAAGTTTTATTTAAGTAAAGTCAATATGTAACTTAACGCATGCATAAATTTTACACATAAAAAACTTTAGGAGAAGGAGGAGGGATCAGGGCCTCCAAGTCTCGCATCCCCCTTGAGTAACTCTCATGTCTTCCTTGTGGGTCCCACCCCACTGAACCACTGCTCTAAGCGATCTAAGGAACGAGTCAAATATGTGATCAGCTTTCTCCTGGAAAGCCCTAAGGGTGCAGTGAATGTAAGTGATTGAAATCTGAGAGAAGTCAGTTCTGCCACCTTTCCTGGTGAGGATGGGATACTGACCATCATCTCTGGGTGCCAGACTCCCGCTGGGGGACCAATGGTAGCTGGAGTGAGGGAGTAATTAAAATTGATCCAGAGTAAACATTTTTTAAAATCTCCCCTAACACTAAGATGCTGATTCAAATCTTCCTCCTATTCTGTGCATATATCATTTAAAAACAAACAAAACATGCAGCCAGAATTACTAGGTGATTGCATCAAAGCTTTCTCTCAAGTGTGCATGCAATTTGGTTCTTGGTTAGCTTTTGACATCAGCATTTTGAGCTTACAACTGAACATTAAGGTAATAAAAATACAGTGAGCCCTCTGTATTCATCAATTCTTTGTCCATGGATTCAACCATCCACAGCCTGAAAATATTACACAAAATATAAAATCCAAAACGCAAACCTTGATTCTGCCATTTTATATAAGGGTCACTATTTTACTATGCCACTGAATTTAATGGGACTTGAGCATCCCCAGATTTTGGTATCCACTGGTGTGTGTGTGGGAAGGCTGGAACCAAACCCCAGCAGATACCAGAGATGGTAATGACCACAGATGATTTACATAACTTTAAAGCAGATGACAAAAATATTGAAATAAAGATTTTCCATACCTTGGCTCAGCCTGTCCTTGGTTTTCAATCCACCATAAGCATCTGAAGTAGTCTAAAGTCTGTGAAAGCTTATGCTACAAATCCCTTTTTTTTCCAGTTAGTCTCAAAGGGGCTACAAAATCTCTATACATATTGCCTCAGTCAGTAATCAGCAGACAACTGCGGGCCTTTACAGACTGCCAGAAATAGTGCAGCTTGAGGCCACTTTAACTGTCCTGGCTCAGTGCTAGGGAATCATGGGAACTGTAGTTTATTGTGGCACCAGAGCTCTCTGACAGAGAAGGCTCAATGTCTCAGAAAAAAATACAATTCCCATGATTCCCTAGCACTGAGCCAGGATAGTTAAAGTGGCCTCAAGTTGCACTATTTCTGGCAGTCTGTAAAGGCCCTAAGACTTGGAAGGATAGGTATGAAGGAACTAGACAAGATCTTGAAGTATATAGATTTATGATTAAATAGTAAAGTTAGGATTGTCCATGTCATCATATTTCCCATTTCTATGTATGGTTGTGAAAGCTGGACAAGAAGAAAGTGGTCAGGTAGATAATTAATTCAGGGGCTATGCAGACAGGCAGCTCTGGGGCTGCCCCTGCTAGCCACGGATTGGGGCCATGGCAACTGCACGCTGCAGCCCCAATCCTCCCTTTTGCCGCCCCTGAAAGAGTGGCAAAATGCCATTCCTTTCAAAGGAGGCAAAAGGCTGCCCTAAGAGCCAGCATGTGGCTCTTTAGCGCCCCTTCCAGTGCAGTGCATAAAAATGCTGCACCAGGAGGATGTCCTGATGCTGTGCAGCATGCATAACGGCATGCGGCATCAGGACATTGTCAGCCTGGGGTTGGGGCGCCTGGCTTGCAGCTGCCCTTCCCCATCTCTGACTCCAGGCCGGCCCTTGGACAACTGCAGAGGTGAAGGAGTGACGGGATATAAATTATTATTATTATTATTATTATTATTATTATTATTATTATTATTATTATTATTATGTGACAAAGATAAATCATGCCTCCAAACTGCATAATGAAGTCATTAAATGCAACCAGAAAATACTATTTGAGAAAGCTGGATATATTGAAAGGTGACCTTCCACTTTGAGCTTTTAAAAGGAGAATGACTCAGGCTGCATCTGCACTGCAGAAATAATGCAGTTTGACACTGCTTTAGTTGCCATGGTTTCATGCTATGGAGTCCTGGGACTTATAGTTTGTGATAGCATCTGACAGAGAAGGCTAAATAAGACTACAAATCCCAGAATCCCATAGCATTGAGCCATGGCAGTTCAAGTGGTGTCAAACTGCATTATTTCAGCAGTGCTGATGCAGCCTAAGTTTCTGAGGGTGGACTGTACAGTAATTTGTGTCTTTATGATCCTAGGAATGAATTCTGAGTGGAGTGAGAAAGGGTTGTATATTCCCAAGAACAGTCAGTGCCTAGAATGGCATCTTCAACTCATTTTTTGGTAACTTTGGAGATTAATGCATTAACTTTTTTGCTTAATCTGGGCATGGGACAGGATTGAGCTGCAATGAGGGAAAACGGGTTTTATTGCACACGAAATTGCTGCTGTGTTGTCATCTGACCAGCACCCTTCCCCTCACCATGCTTATCCGGTCAGTTTTGGTGGTATGGAAAGCTTCTGTACTACCAAAATTGGCTGGCTGAGTGTGGCTCAAGGACGGGTGATGGTTCGACAGCAACGCAGCACCAATTTCGTTTGTGATAAAACCCATATTTCTCCATTGCAGTCCAGTGCTATGCCATGCCTGGACTGGGTAAAAAAGTAAATGAAATAATCTCCTTTGATATATGGCTGGACTGAGATATAGACCATACTTCTCTGGTGGTTGACAGCTTCTGCTGTGTATTGCCTCTCTAAAAGGTAAGCCCAGAAAAAGTCCAAACTCAGGAGGTCTAGTGGGAGGAATAGATAAGCATGGTTTTAGCTGTGAGTGGAAGAGTATAGCAACAAGTGAAGTCTGGATGACTTCCTCAGAGGCTGAGACGATCCTTGTCTTGCTCAGTTAACTATGTTCCTTAAAATAACATGTTGCTCTGATTTTAGTAAGTGATTATCAGTGAAGACAGCTCTGTCTAATGTTGCTTCCCATATTTCTCCATCTCTTTTTCTTTCCTATAAGAACTTAACTTGTTAGTGACAAAAGAGGACATAGATTTGCATAAAAAATTTATATGCTAGCCATAGATATAACTGTAAAAGAATTACTCATAAATGCAATGGGCCCTTGGCATCCACTGGGGTTTGGTTCCAGGACACCCTATGGACACCAAAATCTGTGAATGCTCAAGTCCCATTACATACAATGTCATATTAAAATTGTGTCCCTTATATAAAATGACATAATCAAGGGTTGCATCTATAATTTTTTAAAAAATATATATATTTTGAAGCCGTGGATAGTTACCTATATCCCCCTCGAACTTGAGAATCAAAAAGTGGCAAGGATTGATTAATTCATATATTTTTGATAACAAAACAAAACAAAAAAACCCTCATTTTTCTCAATCTGTCAGATTCCTCCCTTCAAAAATTGGGGGGGGGGGTTAGCCATACCAGATCTTCAATTATACTTCACTGCTTTTCAATTATCTTAGGCAATTCCTTTAATGAAAAAAAGTATTAATACTTCATGGGTAAAAATTAAACTTAATGTAGATTTACATACTTCCCACAGTTTATTTTTAAAAAAGTAACAGGTAAGGAGATTAAAGAACTAAACAATTCTTGGTTTAAAACTACTATTGAGATATGGCAAAAATGGAAAGATATTCTCTCTCCAGATTTGTCACCTAATTGTCCATTTTTATATCATCCCAATTTTTTTTCATGTAGATAAATTCTGGCAATATAAAGGCTTGGAAGAAAAAGGAATTTACCAAATTAAAGACCTTTCTAAGAACAACAAACTCAAATCAATGGAAGATTTAGCATTAACTCTTGACCCATTACTGATTTCTTGGTATCAATTTAGGCAAATAAAAACTTTCATCTCTAGCTTATTCAAGAAAGGGGAAAGATTGAGATCAATGACTCCCTTTGAAATTTTATGCAATGATCTTGTTGGAAATACTAAGGGTTCAGTCTCCCACATATATCATCTTATCTTGACAAATTCATATCAAGATACCATGTGTATCAAAACACTGTAGGAAAGTGAACTGAATATATCAATTCCAGAATCAGATTGGCATATTATTTGGTCATCTTCTGTGTTGAAGTCAAGATCAGCTCTAACCAGAGAGAACTTTCTAAAGCTAGTACATAAATGGTATTTGACCCCTATTAGAAAATCTCAGATGATAAAATCCATATCACCTCTATGATGGAGAGGATGTCCAGTCTTAGGAACTTATACCCATATGTGGTTAGACTGTTCCAAATTTAACCACTTCTGGCATGAAGTGATCAATCAAATTGCTGCAATTACAAAACAAAAAATAATTTTTTGCCCAGCTCTTTTGTTACTCTCAATATATACAAAAAGTAATGAATCTTTAAAAAATAGAAAGTTTATTTTTTTGTTGTTGTTGTTGACAGCAGCCCGATTAGAAGTGGCTAATAACTGGAAAACAGGTTTTGTATCCCTGGTCAGCTGGTGGAAAAGAGTTTGGGATCAATGGCTCATGGAGAAATTAGCAGACAATATGAAATGTAACTCAAAACAACAAAATCAAAGATCTTTCCAGGAAAAATGGTCTCTTCTTATAGACTATATTAATACAAATGTTATATCCATCTTTCCTCCATCTAGCCATTGTTCTTTATGGTCAGATTTATTTTAAATAAACTGAAAAATTTTAAAAAAGAAGAAGCCGTGGATGGTTGAATCCATGGCTACAAAATCTGTGGATACGAAAAGCACACTGTACATTTTAATTGATTACCCCCCCCCCCCAATTTCTTAAATAGCAGATGTAGACTGGACAGCCTTCTTCCAATAGAAGACACTTTTAAATATAGGGCTCTGACAGCCCTTCCCATTTGGAAAACCATTGAAGAACATGTCTTTTGAGTGTTGGGAATCCCTGATGAGGAGAAAACTAGATCGACAAGCATCTTCACACTTCAAAACTTTCTCCATACAAAATTTGTATATGGTTATTTTCCACACAGAAAACAGTATTTTGTGGCCCAACATGTTTCCTGCATAGAAAATACTGCTTTCCATGCCAAAATATTGCATGTAATTTTGTGCTGAACAAGTCCTGAACTGCAAATAGTATTCAACACCAACACAATTTTTCAAAAGTCTTTGTTGACGTAGGGAGAAAATGGCTCAAATTATTCATTGCTACTTTAAAGAATGAAATTAGTGTAGGATTCCATCCCCACTCTTACATAGGGCAGAGAAGAAGTCTTCTACCATGCTAGGTCATATAGTTCCCCATAGGGCATGAGTACCTTCTTATCCCTGTCTCTGTGCTTAGTTATGGGTTTCTTCTTGCTCTTGAGCCTTTCCACTATAACAA
Organism: Phrynosoma platyrhinos; assembly: GCA_020142125.1. Classification (NCBI taxonomy): domain Eukaryota; kingdom Metazoa; phylum Chordata; class Lepidosauria; order Squamata; family Phrynosomatidae; genus Phrynosoma; species Phrynosoma platyrhinos. The sequence continues at coordinate 176,625,010 of CM034703.1, forward strand.
TTCTCTCTGTGCTGTTGTCTGAAAGCAGGGGCAAGTTTGCTTGGAGGCTGAAAAATGGGCTTAGTTGCCTTGCTGCCTTGTTTGTCTTCAGAGAAGACCAGAGTGGGGTTGTTTTTGCCAAGTTTTCCACAGAAACAGGAGCAAGTATACAAAGGCATGTTAGGCCCTTAGCAGAACAGGCATCCAATGTGTAGAGTGCCCTCCAAGATAGGGGTCCAGATAAAGTCCAATACAGCTCCCCAAATAGCAGCCCTTCTAGTAGTCTGATTCAAGCCTTACTTTTTTCTTCCATGAACTTTCTATGATTTCCATCAGTTCTTTGAACACAATTGCCTCCTTCCCGTCCTGACCTCCCCCTTGCTCTTTGCAGTATGAGAGTCAGATTCTATAATAAGGCAGCCATTCTTAACCTATACAGACAAAGGGAGTGGTTCCCCTAGCAACAGGAACTATGTGGAGGTTTCTCCAAATGCTCTCTGGTTCTCCCTAGTCCCATTTTCTTTTGACTTAGCATCTTTTGCACTGCATCTCATACTAGAAAACTGGTCCTGGAACTGCGGCAAGCCTTTTTAAAGCAACAATAACAACAGTGGTGTGAAAAGGCAGATGTTATGCAGCTAAAGTGGAAATTTCCTATGATGTTGGTTGGTGAGTAAATAGTCATGGGGGGGGGAGGGAAAGTTTGTGCCATGATAGTATGGAATTCTGCACACTTTCTTGAAGATAGTTTGTTGTTGAGTGTTGTAATGTTTGCTATGGTCATGGGGTTACTATATCTCTGTCACAGTGTTTTGTCCTGGAATTAGAAGTGGCAGTGATAAAACTTGGCTATGTACCTGACTCACATGCTTTGAACTTTTGCAGATCAAAATATTTTCTTCTTTTTAGTTGTGGCTTTGGTTTTGCTACCTGTAAAATAGGAACTATAAGTCACAGCTTGCTTTGCTTTACTATATAGCTAAAGGACCAGGTGATTTCAAAGCATTTACATTCATTCAAGTTTCAGTCCTATGCACACTTATTTGAAATTAAGTTGAGCAAATATGATGGGACTTTAGATAAGCATGCAAAGGATATTACCGTCAACTTAGTTTTTGAGGTCAGGACCATGTGCATGTGTTATAGTTCAAAATGTTCCATCTAAAAAGCAAAACAGGTTTACTTTGCATAATGGCATGATTTCCCCCTGTTGCTTAGTATTTTGAAAGACAAATAAGTTTGTTTCTATGTATTATGCATCTATTATACAACATTGGATTGGAATAAATTCAGTGAGGAATCAGTGTGTGTATGTGTGATTATGCCACCATTTTCCACAAATATTTTGTTTAGATTTACAGTATTCAGTTGGACGTGGTCTCAGTCTAGTATGCACCATGATGTTTGCATTATGCATTATTGTGGCAGTTCATTGTTACTCTCTCTCTTATTGTACCAATTGCATTTAAAATAATATGATAAGGTAATACAACAGATTGGCTAGTTAAATGAAATGTAGAGCGCCAAAGAGGTCTGCAATGTAAATCCATGGGATGGTTGGGAGGTTACTGCAAGAACCTACCCCACCCCAGGCTTTCTGTCAACAGAGATTCAGCTTCAGGATAATTCTGTAAGATTCCAAAGCTTGGAAAAGTTTTGTTTTTCACTACAGTCCCCAGAGTACCCCAGCCAGCAGGGCCATTGGGTTCTAAGAGTTGCACTGAAAAAGTACCGTAACTTCTGATTCTGTGGGATTCTCAAAGAGGACACCTATGTGGAACAGTTTGACTGCCCTGGCTGTACCTGATGTGTCCTTACACAGAGATCTGGAGCTAGCTGCACATCTGGTGCCTTAGTGATGTAGATGTGTAAAGCAACATTTGAATCTGCTCTTAGCCCTGGTGGCTAAGAGCCCTGGTAGCACAGTGGTTAAATCCTGTACTGCAGCCACTCACTCACTACCAAAAGGTTGTAAGTTCAATACCAGCCAGGGGCCCCAGGTCGACTCAGCCTGGTATCCTTCCAAGGTTGCTAAAATGACTTCCCAGCTTGTTGGGGGCAATTAGCTTACACTTTGTAAACTGCTTAGTACATTGGTAAGTGTATAGAAATGTACTTGCTATTGCTCTTAGAACATCCTTTAGGGTTCTTTATTCATTGCAGACTTAGGCTAAAGCAGCTAAATAAAGCAGTTTCACACCTCTTTAACTGTCTTGGTTCCACCCCATGGATGGAATCCTGGGATTTGTACTTTGTTCTGGCACCAGAACTCTCTGACACAGAAAGCTAAATAGCCCACAAAGTTACAAATCCCAGAATTCCACAACTTCGACCCATGACAGTTAAAGTGGTGTCAAACTGCATTAATTCGGCAGTGTAGACACAGCCTTTGGCTGGATGTCTCTATAAACAGAGGATGCCATCAAATAGAGAACTGTCCTCAGAGATTCTTGAAACTGAGGCATTATCTCTGTGAGGCAAGATGCATTGCTAATGCATAAGATAAATGATGAAGTGGACCGTGATGAGTGTTGGATGTTTGCAAGCAAGATAATGATGGTGTAGACAGGGGCCCACCAAAAGATCTCAGAAATGCATTCTTGAATCCTTTGCAATGTCACATAAGGATGATGGAACTACTGCTCAGATGGTTTATAGAAAGTCATAGAGCTGAAAAGCTTTTTGACACAGCTCAGCATCTGGAGCTGACCCTGGTTGTTTGGCTTCTCTTGAAGTGAAGATGGACACTTTTTAAATAGCTGAAATTAATTTTAGAGAGTGACATCAATTTATTCAGTATACCCACATTTTGTCCCAATTGCAAAAGTGTGTTATGTGGACTATTTTGAACAATCCCCTGAAGACAACAACAACCCTGTTCCACCTCTTTTGAATTTTTCTTTCTTTCTTTCTTTCTTTCTTTCTTTCTTTCTTTCTTTCTTTCTTTCTTTCTTTCTTTTTTTCTCTTTCTTTCTTTCTTTCTTTCTTTCTTTCTTTCTTTCTTTCTTTCTTTCTTTCTTTCTTTCTTTCTTTCTTTCTTTCTTTCTTTCTTTCTTTCTTCTCCTTCTCCTCCTTCTCCTCCTTCTCCTTCTCCTTCTCCTTCTCCTCCTCCTTCTTCTTCTTCTTATTATTATTTTGGAGCAGGGACAAACTCTTCTCTGCTCTGTCTCCAGACTAGGGTGAGGAGCTAACCTACTCAAGGTTGGAAGACCCTGAAATAAGTGGCTCTATCCACTTCAGGTAAAAGTCTCTTTAATGAGTGCTGTTGAAGTGGCAGCACTTTGATAAGAGTGGGAGTAAGTACTGAACTTACTTAGCTTTTAATCTAATTCAGCTCTCAAGAAAACAAGAGGCCCTTTGGGATGTTCACCATGGAGCCCCCTGTTTTTAGAGGATGCTGGATATCTGAAGGAAAGAAAGCCTATCTTGGAATATTGTGACCAGTTTGGTAATAGCGTTCCTGTGTTAATATACTATCATTTTAAAGCCAGGAGTAAATAACTTAAGTAAAACTTTATTACCAGTGAAGGCCATCAGATAAAATGTACAATGATGCTCTATTTAGCATCACAGTTCATATATTCCACTATTTTTCACAATTGCCAGAGAGCTATACATACCTAGAAATAGCACAAAACCCAGCCACATTGTCTTTAACCATTGGTCCAAGAAAAGTGGGAGGGGGAATTGGGAATGAAATTCTTACATACTATCTGGAATGATATTACAATTGCAGTAATAAAAACATTGCAAACACAACAATAAAAAGAATAATATATTTGATCATGTTTAATAATTTCCACCTTCCTCTTCATCACAAGGGCATGTACACAGCAGTCTCATTGCTTCAAATCTCTCTCACACATTCATCACTAAAAGTAAGTTTCAATATATTTTTTCTTTCAGTTGCAGTTCTCCATTTGGATTATAATAAGGAACAGTGTTTTAAAGACACCAAGACTGCACAATTATTAACCTACACTTCCACAATACATCTGAAACAAGGAATTGTGGTTTAAGATCAGTTTACTAACCAGTATCTTAGGCTTCAATTAAATCGTGTTTGAAGACCCTAGTCAGTAAGCCACCATTAAACCAAAAATCCCCATTTTCTTCATAATCAGAGAAAGTGGATTAAAGAATTCAAGAATGAAACGTAGAAGCAGCCACATGAAGGAAGGGAACAACTGCTGTGGTTTGGTTCCAGGACTCCCCGTGGATACCAATATCAGTAGATGCTCAAGTCCCATGAGATACAATGGCATAGTAAAATGATCTCCCTTATATAAAATGGCAAAACTGAGATTTGCTTTTTGGACTTCATATGGGAGCAGTCCCTATTGCATGTGGCTATAATCACTGTAGCAGCCATTGTCAGTCCAGGACTCTGTTTCTCAGCACGCTCAATCCTGCTTCCCTCCCCTATTGCTTTACCAGCATGCTCTCTCTCTCTTTTTCTCTCTGTTTTTAAAATAATTTGAGCATTATGGCAATGCAATTTAGATGAGGGAAGAAATAAAATAAAATGTTTTTTTAAAGAAAGAGCACAGGCTGCTTGGGAAAAGAGGGGAAAGGGACATAAGGGAGAGGAGGAAACTGACACTATGTGGCTGCCCAATGCTGGGTTCAGACATTATCACACATAAGTCTAGTGCTGTGGCAGTCATATTGGCAGCAATTGATGGGGAAAACCCATCAATGAAAACTTGTGTGCTAGTCATGGATGAAGGACAGATGAGTTACAACTCAGCCATGGCATCATCTGATAACTGGCCACAGACATTTCTATTCTGCTTTAATTCCATATTTTAGCCGTGTCTGATAATCTCCTATGGCTCTGTCTTCTAAACAAGCACATGAATCAAGGAAGTGCTGGATTCTAGTTGAGGCTTTTGAAGTTCTTATTCCTCATTCCACCTCTTAACATCAAGAGAAAAAACTGTTGTTGACTGACAGAAACTGCTTACAGAAATTTTGGTAGAGTGGCTGGAAGCCAAGAAAGGGAAAATTCAGTCTAGAAGAAAGGATAATGACTTGCAGGCTTGTTTGCTGGCTTTTATCACTATCATGCATGATAGGATTGTCATTGTTTAGACAACTTAAAGACGAAATGATTAAATATCTCAGCTGAATTTTTCTTTTTAGACTCTATAAGTGTCCCAGTAGGATTGATATGGGAGAGTTTAATGATCAGGATAACAACTTCAGCTGCAAACAGTGTCAGGAAGACTCAAGCAAACTTTTTAGGTTTTACTAAGGGGGATTAGAACTCAGTTTTCTCCAGTTCTAGCAAGAAGCTGAGATTGTGCTGTTCAATGAGGCAGCAGTTTGCTGAAATCATCCAAGATGAGTTAACTTACTGTATCATACAATATCATTTTCCTGGAAATTTAACAGATAAACTCCTCTCTACTTGCTAGATAAACCTGAGTTTTAGAGGAAGACTGCCCACAGAACTGAGTTTGAAGGAGGAGCTGCAGAATACAATAGGCAGCATAGGCTCATAGAGTTCCGAGGGCAATCCTAGGTCTGTCTTTGGTGTTGTTATTAACTGCCTTCATGTCGATCTCAACCCACGGCAACCCTATGGATGAGACATCTTCAGGCCTCCCTGTCCTCTATTGCTCTGCCCAGCTCCTGCAAACTCATATTTGTGGCCTCCTTAATAAAGTCCATCCATCTAGCATGTGGCCTTCCTCTCTTCCTACTTCCCCCCACCTTTCCTAACATTATTGTCTTTTCCAATGACTCATGTCTTATCATGATGTGTCCAAAGTATAAAAGTTGAGCAGGAATGGACCACAATATTGCAATACTGTAAGAAGGAAAGTTCAAATATGTAATGAATTATTTAAGAACTTAGTAGAAATGATCAAAATATAATAAACTGTTGGTTTAACACAGAGAGGATCTGAAACAAAATATTACATTTGAAGTGAAGACAATAAGATTTAAATGAGAAAAGTTGAATGCAAACTGGATGTACATGGGAAATCAACTGTAAATATGTACATATATATTTGAAAATGATGAAATATTGTTTAGGATATTTTAATGTAACAACTGTCTTTTAAAATAAAATATAAAATATGATGTGTTCAAAGTATGACAGTCTTAAGTCTTATCATCTTAGCTTCTAAGGGTATTTCTGGCTTGATCTGCTCTAGAACCCATTTCTTTGTCCTTTTGGCTGTCCATGGGATCCTCAGCACTCTTCTCCAGTACCACATTATCTCAAATGAGTTGATTTTCCTCCTATCTTCTTTCTTGACTGTCAAGTTCTCACATCCATACATGGTAAAAGGGAATATAATGGCTTGTATGATTCTGACTTTTGTGCTTAGTTGTATGTCTTTACATTTTAGGATCTTTTCTAGTTCTTTCATAGCCACCCTCCCCATTCTTAATCTTCTTCTGATTTCCTGGCTGCAGTCCCCGTTCTGATCAATGTTTGATCCCAGATATAAGAACTCTTTTACTATTTCTATTCCTCATTGTCTAGTTTAAGATCTCTGTGGTCATTATTTTTGTTTTCTTTATGTACAACATTAAGCCTGCCTTTGCACTTTCTTCTTTCATCTTCCTTAGTAGTTGTTATAGGTCTGTGAGGTTCTCTTCTAGTATTATGGTGTCATCAGCATATCTCAGATTGTTATTTCTTCCTCCTATTTTCACTCCTCCCTCTTCCATGTCCAAGCCTGCTTTCCTTACAGTATATTCTGAATATAAGGTCAATAGGTAGGGTGATAGGATACAGCCTTGTCTGACTTCTTTGCCAGTTGGGTACCATTCTGTTTCTCTGTGTTCTGTCTTGACATTAGCCTCTTGTCCTGAGTACAGATTCCTCATCAAACACTATCAGATGTGTTGGCACTCCCATGTCCTTAAGGGTGTTCCATAGTCTTTCATGATCTATGCCAGGGGTAGGCAACCTTTCCCCTTTAAGGGCCGAGGGACTTCAGCTCCCAGAATCCCAGGAGCTATTGGCCAATATGGGACTATTGGCCAAAATGGCTGAGGCTTCTGGGAGCTGAAGTCCCTTGGCCCTTAAAGGGGAAAGGTTGCCTACGCCTGATCTATGCAGTCAAAGACTTTGCTATAATCTATAAAGCACATGCTGATTTTCTTTTGGAACTCCCTGCTATGCTCCATTAGCCATTGTATATTTGCAATGTGATCCCTTGTGTCTCTTCCTTTCCTGAACCTTGCTTGGACCTCTGGGATTTCTCTCTCCATGTTTGGTTGGAGCCTATGTTGCAGAATTCTGAGATTGATTTTGCTTGCATGGGAGATTAGTGCTATGATTCTATAGTTGCTGCAGTCTCTTGTGTCTCCTTTTTTGTGGATGGGGATGTATATTGATCACTTCCAATCTGCTGGCTATCATTTTGTTTTCCATATCTGTTGACATATGTTGGTTAGCACTAGAGTTGACTCTGTCAATATGGATTGCAACAGTTCAGAATATCATCTGTTCCTGGAGTCTTGTTTTTTGCCATTTCCTTTATTGAAACTTCTGCCTTAGTTTTTAGAATTTGGGATTCATCTTCCTATGGCTCTTTGTTCCATGTGTTCTTCATGTTGTCATCTCTTTTATATAACTCTTCTGTGTACTGCCTCCATTGTCTTTTTATTCCTTCCTGGTCGTGAATTATGTTATTTTTATTGTCATAGAGCATCCTGGTCCTTGGTTTGAACTTTCCCTTGACTCCTTGAATCTTATGGAATATGTCTGTCTCTTCTTCTTCCCTTTTTGTTGTTGTCTTCTATTTTCTACATTTGTCATTGTAGTAATTTTCTAGACACATAGGCCTTCTTCTTCCCATATAGATATCACCTGTCTTGGGGTGAACTCTTCCTTAGGGTCTGCTGTGATCCTGGGATTCATGATTGGTACTGAAGGACTATGGCTGTATATATTGTTATTTATGAATATAAAATTCAGACCACCCTAATTTTTAGGGCCACACTATGTTTACCACATGGAGAATACTTTCTCAACTGGTAATTTTTTTGTATCAGAGCACATGCTGCCCCCAACTTGCTGGATGTTTTGTTTTGTGAGTAGTCATGGGCTACATTTGATATTTTCATGCATAATGCCACTGATTCTTAAAGGTTTTTAATATTAGTACTGGCTTCCCCCCTTTGTAGGAGTGATGGATCCATTAACATGATCTGATCTCAGAAATAGAGAGCCAGCATGGTGTATTGGTTTGAGTGTTGGACTAAGACTCTAGGAGGCAAGTGTTTGAATTTCCATTTGGGCCTGGAAACCCATTGGGTGACCTTATGCAAGTCAAAGGATGTTATCACACGTGGGCCAGAAAGGGATAATAAAGTGGAAATAAGTCATTCCAAAAATAAACCGAAAATAAACCTTGATTCCGCACATGGCTTTCACATGTAATTACCTTAATTGCGAAATTAACGTAAGCGCATTTAACGTTCACACACAAGTGAGAAAAGCCAGTAAATGTACTAGAAATGAGCTTCTTGCACATGCGCAGATAGAGGAATGCTCACTGGAACCATGGGAAAAGCAGGGAAATGCTCCCAAATGCGCATTTGCTTTTCACATTACGGTAAATGCGAAATTACCTTAATTTCGCATTTTCATTTCCTCCAAACAACCGAATTTCAAAAGATCTCGGATAACACCAGTTTATGTCCATTTTCTGTCTATTTTATGAGAGTTTTTATCCCATTTGGGTTCTTGTTTAAGTCCTGGTCTCACTATGGAATAGTGAAATGACTTTTGACATGATTCAGGAGTGTAGCTTAATGGAAGTTTTGCTTAGCATGCTTTTGTTTTAAATGGATAAATATATAGCTTGACCTGAAGACTGGCTGTGTCATTACAGACATATTTAATATGGCCCACTTAATGACTGCATCGGTGTAATAGCCACATAGCTTGGTGTAATAACAGCCCAAAAGGAATATTGCAGTTGGATGCTCAAATGGACATGGATCAATGCAATAGAGGACAGGGTTTCTGTACTTTTAATAGTGGAAATAATTTCACCAGCTGTATGTGCCATGCAAGTGACACTGGTTGAAATTACCTTGCCTGCAGGAGCTCTGTTCTCATCTTTTGTTGAATTGAGATTAATGAAGGAAGAAAGTGTCTCTCCTTCTACTCAAACATGCTGAGGGTCAAGCCTGTTCCTGACCATGATCAGCAAAATATGAAGTCTAGGCTTGTCCTTGACCATGATAAATAAGGAAGCCCTGGCTTGTTGCCTAGCAACTACCAGCTGTCTGTCAGGAAATGGACAAGAGATCATTTATCTTACATCTTCCTAAGCAAAGGTCTTGGTAGCCAGAGTCTTAAAAGAGTCATTTGCTGTTGTTCAGGACGGAAGGACTAATAAAATTCCTTAACAGTTTTATGTGCCCAGCAGAAGAGCACAAGAGCAGCACACGAGCAGAATGCATCCTGGATTTGTCACTTCAGATGACTAATCAGGTGAATGCAATGGCTAGGAGTGCCTGCTATCAGCTTTGGCTGATACGCCAAATATGCCCTTTCCTGGAAATCAGGGACCTTGAAAGGACGCAGCTGGTGTGGTAACCTCCCCTCTTGATTTCTGCAATGCACTCTACATGGGACTACCCTCATGCTTGGTCTAGAAACTTCAATTACTACAGAATATGGCAGCCAGGCTGGTCTTGGGTTCATCTAGAAGAGACCATATAACA
>CM034703.1:176634793-176648547 GCA_020142125.1 Phrynosoma platyrhinos
CGCACTTCGGTCCTCTGGGAGGAATTTGCTGCAGCTGATAAAAATGAGTCTGTGTGCAAGCTCCCAGAGTGCCTTCTCAGCAACCGCTCCCAGATTATGGAATGGCCTGCTGGACAAGATCCATCATATTACTACCTTAAACAGCTATAAAAAGACTGTTAAGCTGGATCTTTTCTGGCAGGCCTTTCCTGACTAGATTTCCCGGTCGCAGGAGTTAGTCCATCCTCTCTTCTATTACTCCCTGCTGTAGTCGCTACTATTGTTGGAGTCTGTTCTCACCTGTGAGATTTAATTCAATATGTTTTAATATATGATTTGTTTAATACTTTTAAAGGGGAGGACAGGTTTTGGGATTTCTAAATCGTGATTTTATTGAACTGTACTGTAAACTTATGCTTAATTTTAATGTACGCTGCCCTGATTGCTTTGCAGAGGGATGGGATATAAATAATAATAATAATAATAATAATAATAATAATAAGAATAAGAAGAAGAAGAAGAAGCAAGATGGAAGCAGTGAACTTCATTAGGGGACAATAGAGAAAGAGCAGAGCAGCTGTAGTGAAACTGAACATTTTCTTTGTAGCTGAATCTTGGGCCTTGATCAATCTGCCTGCATTGCAGAAAAATGGACAAAGCCTGATAAAAACACGCCTGAGTTGTTGACAGAGAAAGTTAAGTGTGTGCTTTGAAAACAAAACAAAGGTCTACAGAGGTATTTTGACACTGGGTGAAAGCAATGTGAATATATAAAATTTTCATTGAAAAGTTATACAATATGACCACCTTTCAAAGCAAATTAGAACATAAATTGTGTGCTGAAGTTACTGATGACTTGGAATTGCCCTTTTTAGATCAATTTATCCATGTGGGCATCGCTTGAAAAAACCCCAAGCCTTCATGCACTGAAAACTTTATGTATGACTATTGCAAAAAAATTTGGAAGAGACTTGGCTAATTTCTTTTTGGGGTTTTCCCTGTTACATAATGATCTTTTGGCTTTCAAAGACACTCATTCTCTTGTTTGAGAGGGATATATAGTTACAATTTTCATCTTTCTAAAGTATGGGTGCCAGATTTTGATTACAAATGTCAAGACTTTGATACTTTCAGGATGCAGGGTGTCAGCTCATTTGATTATCATCTAGATTTTGTTTAACTATCAAACCAAATATACACTGAATACTCTTAAGGTTTTTAAAGCTTTGAATAGATTTTAAGAACAGCTTTCAGTCCTCTTCCTCCCCCTTGATGACTATAACTGGCAAAGGAGCTGTATTATAGGAGCTCACACCTCTTTATAACAGCCTGGAAGAGCTCTTTGGTCTGTTTTGGCCAGCATTCTGCATGAAAATTGAAAAGGTAGCCATCTTCTTGCTGTATTCTGCTCTCCAAAATGGATAGCTCTCCCACATTGGGCAAGCAGTAAATATTCTGTTGAACATGGCCAGTCTTGATAGTTATAGTCAGAATGAGTTCTATATTACCAGGTTAGTTTTCTTGGTATTCCTCTTGTCACAAAGCTGTTATAAAATGATAAATATACATGTTTCACAACCCCCTCACTAGCAGAAGCTGTAATGATGCTAGCCTTGGTCATCATTCTAGGTCTGCTGCTACACACCTGGAAATTACTTTAAGGAGGAATTAACATAACAGGTTGAATGCATCCAGGACTTAGGAGTGGTAGGAAGATGCCCTGGAATTCACTTTTAAAACTGCTGCCATTTTGCGGAATTAATACAATTTCACACTGTTTTAGCTGTCATGAGTCCATCCTATGGAATCCTGAAATTTGTAAGTTTGTCATGGCAGCAGAGCTCTCTGTCAGAGAAGACTAAATATTTCACCAAACTATAAATCCCTTAATTCCATAGCATTGAGCCATGGCAGTTAAAGAGGTGTCAAACTGCATCAATTCTGTAGTGTAGATGCAGCCTACATCAGGGTGGAAGGCATCAGGATTGGATTATCTGAGGCCAAAAGGAAGTTGGGTGAAGCAAAGAACAAGTGAGCTGGTTATGTCTTCTCACAGGTCAATATCTAGAGCAGGCAGATACCAAAAAGGCCTTTTTTGTTATTTTTCAAAAATAAGCCTCTGGAACACAGGGGCTTCCCTAAGAGGAGAACACATAGATAAGTTGGGCCCTTTTTCTGATTATTGTTGTGAGATGGCAGGTATCATTCAAGGGCTAAGTGATGGTACATGATCTGTGTCTGAGATGAACCTTTGCTATCCCAGTGGTAGGGACCCTTGGCTCTCTGTTATTAATAGTATTCTGTACTACCTATGTTAGAACACACTTCTTACAAAAACCAAAAACAAAAACATAGAGCAGTGCCCTTTTCCAAGCCATGCTTCTGGAGCAGAGTTTGTAATAGAAGTACTTTTAAAAATATACCCAATAAATAGTGGGTATAGCATATAATTAGAGGTTCATGAAGTTAAAAATGGGGTGTATGCCATAACTGTCACATTGTGTTTTCTGTGTGGAATGTATGGACTACTTTGTCACAGTCAACCTTTGCCTTCTTGGATGGAAAAGAGAAAGATTAATGCCTGTGGTTCTAACCAAACTTCATATCTTTGTAGTTAAACATTATTTATAGGAATCAATTAGTTCTCTGTTTCTGCTGTTTTATTATGAAAAGCTGTTCAGATCTCTGGCATGCCCTTTTAAAAGGATGATGAACGATCAGCTTCAAATTGAGTAAAAAATGGGCTATCCTTGGGGAGCAGGTATAGGGAGAAAGGCTTAAATGATGCTAAAGCACAGTCTCCGGGAGACAGTAGGGACCTGTATAGAATCAGTGCGACTTTTGTTATGTGCAAGCAGATTTGCCCTCAGTTTGCTTGACTGTTTGCTATAAGAAGCCTGGGTCAGCTTTCATAGCCCTTTGCTTAGACAAAATGGGAACAACAACAACGTATCCCAGAAAGTCTGGCTTTGATTGCATCATAGTAGACCACAGAAATTGTGTGTTTTTGACTGCATTGCAACTGAGTTGACTAATCAACTGAACCTTCATTATCATCAGAAATAATATGGAAACTGGGCATTGGGTGTTAAAGAGTAGGTGATGCAATAAAAAAACAGCTCTATTTTTATAGATTTGCTTGACCTGCAACAGGGCAGAACCAAAATCAATTCTCCTTAAATGACTGTTAACTAGTGGTTATCAGCAGGTATATCTCTGACGATGATAATACTATTAACAAAAGGTTCATGCTTTTCCTTCACATGCTTATTTGCTCAGTTCCTAGACAGACCTGGCACCACATCTGACATATTATCATTGCTTAATGACTTACAATCTTTTTATGTCCAATGGTTGCTGATAACCCTGAACCTTCAGCCTACATTAGAAAGTGATGATCTTCCAGCTGAAAGAATTCAGAGGCATTTATTTTCTCCTTTTCTGTTTGTACAAGGGCTACATCCTCCTCTCCTTTGCTTGTTTGCTTTAGAGCTCTATAGCCATTCCAGGAGGTAGAATAAACAGGGTTAAGGGAGAGTAGAATCACAGCAGAAGACTCCATAATTGATCCATTCATAATCACTAGGCACATGATACAGTCCTCATGTACAAGTAAAAATTGTGGACATGAAAATGTATAATTAAATATCCTGGTTTGGGCAGGATGTGTATAGACTCTACACTTTTGTACAGTTTTATAAATGTCTCTAGGCTAACATGGGACTTAGAATGTCTTGTAAAACTTGGCTTGGAATGCATCACAGCAGATCACTGGACTGCAAGTCCAACAATGCACATTTGCAGTAGGGAGATTCTTCCTTTGAAGACATGGGAAATGATAGATGGGCCCTAAATCTAGAGTGATATTTCTGATTCTGAAACAGATTTTCATAGGGATGGGAAGAATTTTTAAAAAAAAATGTTACAAAACCAAACAAACATGTTATTTAAGTGTTGAGAAGCTCTGACAAGAAGAATCCTGGACTGATAAGAATCTTCACATTTCAGGACTTATTCTATGCCGAATTTGGACATAGTTGTTTTGCATAACTGATGGACGATAGGTATATCGGTGAAAATGAAATAGCTATATGGAACTTCCATGGTCAGAGACAATCTCTCTCTCTCTTTGTGAATACCAGTTGGTAGAAACCATAACCACCATAGGTCTGTCCTTACTTTCATAGGTCTAAATCCAGGCATTAGCTCCACATAAAGGAGGCCAGCTGAATCAATGGAAGCATGGTAAGCCAGTTTCATTAACTGCATGGGTGCACTTTATTTGGGACTATCAATTGGTTGTAGGCCATATTCCTCTTGCTGTTTGAATTCACATGTATCTGATTAGCTGCTGTTAAAAACAGAATGAATCAGAAGATTGTGCTCTGATCCACCAAGTTAGTTCTTGTAGTCTTTGGCTACATCTACACTGCACAATTAATGCAATTTGACACCACTTTAACTGCCATGGCTCAATGATACAGTTTTTGGGGATTTGTAGTTTTGTGAGATATTTAGCATTCTCTTTCTGAGATCTCAGCACCACAATAAATTACAAATCCCAGGATTCCATAGGATGGAGCCATGACAGTTAAAGCAATTGTTGAACTGCATTAATTTGGCAGTTTGGCAGCAGTCTTAGTAGTGAATGGCAGAGCATCTTCCTACCATTCCTCAGTTCTGGATGGTTTCAGCCTGTTATTATATTAATTCCTATTTAAAGTAATTTCCAGAGTTCTCATTTTCTTCTGCAACCTTTGCTGCATGAGAGGGATATAGCTGGAAGGGTAAGAATTCTTGTAGGAACACCTCTTGAATTATCTTTAGTAACAATTCAACTTGGCTGTCCCAGAAACAATATAGAAACATAGCAAAGCAATGAATAAAAAGGATGGTGTATCAGTGGATAACTTGTCAACAGAAAATTATCAACAGCCTGTATTAAGCAGTGCTGTCCCCTGGCTAAGTAAATCCTGATTAGCTTTTGACACATACATCCTCAAGTGTAATAGCAAAGTTGGACAGATGATGCTTCCCGCCTCTGCAAAACTACATCGGGGAAAGTGCCACACAGCACAGCTCACAATACATTTCCCTTTCTCTCCCTCCAAATCTCCCCATGTGCATTAGCAGTAGGGGGAAAAAAAACTTGATTGCTCAGGGAAAGCGGATAAGAGGCAGCCACTGATGCTGCATCCTGTGTGCAGATAAAATGTAGGCTTTATTTTATTAAAATGTTATAATGAAAACTTCATCATTTACATGTGTTTCTAGAACAGTAAGAGGTCTCTACTTAGAATTTCATGGTGTGAGATTTAGTTCTTTCAAATTTTACCTTTGACAGTGCTTGGAATGTTGCATTTCTGGCCTTGGCTCTCTCTCTTTTTTTAAATGAGTACCTGGCTTTTGTTCCCAGAATATATTCTTTACTTTTGTCTAGATGCAGAGTGCACCTTGGGCCTTAGTCCTCTCCATATAATCCTCTTTACCTTGCCTGTTCCATTCTACTTCAGTCTGTGCACAGTGTTTCACCATCACAACAAGCAATCACTTCCCTGGTGTGCATTTAGACAATGCGACTAACTTCTATCACATTGAATTCATTCCTCCTCTCAACTTTTTCTCATGCTAAAACCTTACTCGTGTGTAGCTTGTTTTTGTATGCAGAGGTCTGGTTGGGATGTCCAGGTGATTTTCTTTGGAGAATCACTCTTTAATAATGCAAAAGTATTGAGAAGTGAGTTTTTCCAGCAAATAGAAAACATACCTGAGGTGTTGACTGGATCTTGCCATGCAATATCATCGCTGAAGCTGGTTTGCAAATGGTTAGTAGGGCAGGAGAGGGGAACAACATAGGTAGGTTTAGCCTTTGTGTTACTATTTTAAGGAGACAACTGTTACATATTTGAGCTTTCTTCTTTGATGTTAAAGGTGAAAATATAAAGGGGAGAAAGAAGTGGTGAGCATGCATGGTAATTTATGAATGGGTGGTTATGAAAGGTGTTCAAAGAAACCTTGTGTCTAATCTATTTTATCCCTTCTTACCTTACATCTCTATAGATTCATAATATCTTTTCTAGACCCCCTTTTCAGTATTTCTCCTTTCATTGTTGCCGCCCATCTTCCACCTGCCCATTCTATATATATATATATATATATATATATATATATATATAAACAGAATTCAGAAATGACTTTAAAAGTCATTAGTTATAGATACATTTCCAAGTCCTACTTCCAAGTAATTGCTATGCAGAAGTAAAGAATTTCTTATTACTACTACTAATTTATATCCTGTCTTTCCTCCCAGCCCTGAAACTCCCGATAGTATCCAAAAATTGAAACAGATTTTTAAATGGTTTCATTATCAGTGAGAGAGACTGTCTTGATATCTTGAGGTTACCCACAAAACCCCTGTCAACTGTTGAAAGAGTTTTCATTTGTCAGTGAAAGTGTAAGTATCAGTACCTTCCTCACTCTCTTTTTGGTGGATAACTAAAGTAGCAACACCTTTGCTTTCAGATGATTCAGTGTATACAAACTTTGTTTCAAACTTACTGTTCTAGAAGCAAAGGTGTTGCTACCTTAGCAATGTATAAAATTTCCTTCAGGCTATATATATATATAAGATATATACAGAACATAAATTAATTTTATCTTTGTACTTGGGTCCCATCTCCAAGGTATCTCACTAAATATCATCAATTATTCCAAAATTTAAAATATCCAAAGCCCTTATCACAGATGTCCATCAAAGTGGAAGAATAACATGATAAACATGTGTTCAGTTCCCCCCTCCCACATGACATTGGTGCTGTTGTGTGGTTGAACCATGGGAAAGTATAGTAAAAGTGAGCCTTTTTACTAACAGAAAAAAATCCTCTTTTAGCGCTCCTGTCGTTTATGATTTGCATTGTGAAAATTCAATAGTGCTTTGGTGGGCAAGCATGAGGAAATGGAGACTCAGCCCTGTCCCATAGTCCCCTTCTGTCCTACAGTGCTTCTCTCTCTCTCTCTCTCTCTGGCTGAATCTGCACTGGAGAAGTAATCTGGTTTGACACCAGTTGAACTGCCATGGCTCCATGCAATGGAATTCTGGGAATGGTAGTTTGTTGTGGCATCAGAGAGGTTTTGTTTTTCATGTGTTTTAAACTGAAAACCTTTGCAAATTTTTCACCAAAAAGTGGGGGGGGGGGAGGGGGAGAGGAGGAGGAGGATTACAAATGGCAAAACCTTCATAATATTGAGCAAACAAACAAAAAATTCAAATATTTTGTTCAGAATTTAGAGCTCTATTTCCTAGCTAGATGAGGTGGGGCAATTATCAGTTCTGCAGCTAATTTAGCTGGAAAGTATTGTTGTAGATCTGGGGTAGGCAACCTTTTTGAGCCGGGGGCCAGGTTGCTACCCCTCAGACAATTGGGGGCCGAAGCACCATAAATAAATAAATAAATAAATAAATAAATAAATAAATAAATAAATAAATAATTTTTTTAAAAAAATTAAAAAATTAAAAATATGTATGGACACTCTCTCAGCCCCAGAAAAGCCATGGCAAAACCCCTGTAGAGATTTTGCCAAGAAAACCCCAAGAACAAGTAATAACAATAATCAATATCATCATGGTGGGTGGCGGCAGAGGGTGGCGGCGGCGGCAGGACCAGCCTGGGGCTGGTCCAAAGGCCTTGGGGGGCCGCATCCAGCCCCTGGGCCTTAGGTTGCCTACCCCTGTTGTAGATGGTTAGTCATATAATCAAAATAAAGGACTTACTGGATTTTGTTAAGCTGGTAGGATTTGGAATAGCAATTTTAATAGCTCTTTGTTTTTCCTTCAAACATACATATGGGAAGAGCTACTCTATATCTTTAACATATAAAAGATACCTACTTCAGCAACAAAACCCCAACAATTAGTACTTAAAACCTAACGTAACACGGCCTAGTATTTTAAAAGTTAGGTTTTATCTGAAGAGTGGCTTCATTCTCAAATGTCAGCAGTCTTAATGTGTTCTACAAACCATGATTTGAAATACTGTGAAGTTCATCAAAGCAATCTTGTTTCATTTCCTCCCATTCTTAGATTTGCAAGAATTTTGGAATAGTCCCATATAGCATGGTTTGAATTACTTTCAGAACAAAGCTAAAAATGCAAAGAACTCTGCTGCTTTAGGTTTTCTTTGGGACAGCTTCACCACAAACTTTGTCCATATCAGTTGATGAATCAATCTTCTAAAATATTATAGAATATGCCTAACATTTTCAATATTTTGCTATTACTGTACAGCGACAGAGATGATGGGTGTATTAAAGTTTTATGTGCTTTGTTTCAGAATAAGAATTATTTTTAGGATGGGGATGTTAAAGGAATTGAAAGGCTGTCCTTAACTCAATTTCCTGGGATGAAGTCCTCCTGCACATATTGGGACTTGTCTCTGAATAGATATGCTTAGAATTGCATTGTAAATTAAAATATCTTTTTAAACAGATTAGTGTGACCACAAGAGGGCACTGCTGGAATGCTGGCTGGGGGTGTATTTTGACTAAAAATCCTGAGTTCTAATCCTGTTTAGCATGCATTACATCTCTAGTTTTCCTGTATTTGCTGCCTTTTCTAGATCAAGATCAGCTAAGAAATTCAATCTGGGAAAGAAAGAAACCTGACCTCACCTTGGAAAGGGTTAATTCTCTTTCAGAACATGGCCACACAGCCCGAAAAAAAACCACAAAAAAACTATGGATGCTGGCCATGAACGCCTACGACTTCACATTGGTTAATTCTCTATTTTGCTTTTAAAAAAAACTAAACATGTTATTATTTGATTTTAATTTTTATTTAGCATTCAATTCTGCATATTTTTCTAGTGTGTGCCTAGTTTCAGATGAGGATGAAATTGAAAATTTGGCATCCTACATCTGGGTTATCACTTTTTAGGAAGGCAGGGAAAGTCAAGGCAATGAAAGTTGGTTAGGGAAAATCAGGAAAATTATGATTAAGATCTACTCATGTATTGGATATTTTGAGATGGCATTAGCAAGAGGGCAATTTGCACTTGTAGAAATTGAAGGAGAGAAGTAGCAGAATACAAGGGTAATGTAAGGATGCACACATACTCCAAAGTATGAATATATGATTTTAAAAATGCAATCATGCGATGCTTGTTAAGAATAAAACAGAAAAAGATGTTACTGCATGTGATAGCATTCTTTATTATGGAAATGTTGACTTGCTAGTAGTGATTTGTGAGTTTGAACAAGCTGGAATCAGTTTTCTTTGATTTGAAGAAGTGAATGTTTTGCAGGGAATGGCATATTATGGCTGCCTGGACTTAGGCTGTATCTGTACTGCATAAATGATGCAGTTTAACTGTCGTGGCTTAATGCTATGGAATTCTGTAGTTTGCTGTGACGCTAGAGTTCTCTGACAGATAAGGTTAATATATATAACCCTAAAAATCCTAGAATTCCATAGCATTGAGCCATGGTATTTAAAATAGTGTCAAACTGCATATTTTTCAGTGCAGATACAGCCTTAGCAGGTGAAAAAAATCCCTTCTTGCCATGATTATATTGTGTTCTCAACAATAAAAAAAAATAAGATTGGTTTATAAATTGGATCTCTTACACTGAACTATGTTACTAAAAGGGAAGCTATTTTCAAAAGTTATTTTTTGTGTTTTTTGGTTGAATTTTAGACTATTATATACAGTTTATCACAGAGAACTCTCTTCTCTGCTTCTATAAAAGTTAATTACAGCTTTAAAACAAGAGCACAACTGCTTTGTCATTTGTCATTGTTTAGAGATTATATGTACTAAAGTTTCCATCTTGGTGTAATTTTTAGTGCAATTTCAAAGCAGATGTGTTTCTTCAGTTAAGTCACTGTTCAGAGGAGCTCATATTGAAACTCCTGTCTTGGTAAAAACAAAACACATACACACAAAACCTTTTCACTTCAATGGTCTAAAACATTCAATAAAATGTAATGTATCCTTCAATTTTTTAAACTTGGGGCTATTTTTGAATGATGGTCAAGGCACTCAACAACATTTGGTCAGGGAAAGTCAGGGAAATGGAAAAGAGGATTTGGTGGGCCTCGGCAGACGGCTAATTGAGCCGTCTTTCGGGCCCAGAAGAGGAGGGGCAGCCGCACGAGTGGCGCCCCTTCCTCTTCCCGAGGTCGCCCTTGGAGTCGCCGGCCCTTCACACGGGCGGCACTCCGGGGATGACCTCATGCCGCGGCGACCAGACGCGCCGCGGCGTTTGAGTCAGGGAAAGTGCACCCGCCGCTTTTAGGGCGCACTTTCCCTGAAATCTAAAAGGAGCGCCAATTTGGAGCTCCTTTTAGATTCGCCGCAGGAGCGCCGCGGTGCGGAGGCTGAGCTCCGCCGGCGCTCCGACCCGCGGCGTCTCCGGGGCCTCCGTCTGCCGAGGCCCGGTGTCAACTTTTTTCTTGCAGGATATAGTAATAGCAATAACATTTCTATACCACTTATCAGTGAATTCAGCACTCTCTAAGCAGTTTACAATCTGAAAGCTAATTGCACCAAACAAACTGGGTACTCATTTTACTGACCTACCACTTAAAGGATGGAAGGCTGTGTCAACCTTGGAGCTGTTAGAGGAACTTGAACTTGGGGAATTGCTAAAATTTCAAGTAGCCAATGGGCTCTTTTATGTTTACGAGGTGGTTGGGGAGTAGACTGACAGAGACAAAGCTTTCTCAATGAATTTTGTGATTTATCTGAATATTCAGACATACAAAGACACTCAAACATACACTCATGCACACAAGAACTCAGCAATAAAGTATTTTGCTTGGATAGGAAACAGAAGGCTTTCTAAGGTTGATAATTACCTGACGGAGGTTGCTCCAATGATGAATGAAGATGAATAAACTCAACCATGTATGAAAGAAAAAGGAGGACTGGAAGAGCCGGGAACCAAA
This sequence comes from Phrynosoma platyrhinos, assembly GCA_020142125.1. Taxonomy (NCBI): domain Eukaryota; kingdom Metazoa; phylum Chordata; class Lepidosauria; order Squamata; family Phrynosomatidae; genus Phrynosoma; species Phrynosoma platyrhinos. The sequence goes on from CM034703.1 coordinate 176,645,718, forward strand.
TCAGAATTCACAGTGACACAGTGTCACCATAAAATCTAACCAGACCCAATGTGCTTGAGATTTGGAGGACCTTTTACACCCTTAAACCTATCCTGAGGTGAAGATTTGTTGCTGTATATCAAAGGACTCCAGGTAGATGGTCTTTGAAGTAGACAATTTCCAAAGGGGGATATGGGTGTTGATATCTCATTCTTAGCCAGACACATCCTACCCCATGCCTTTTGATCTGTTGATTCATTGTTGAGGCAGATGTGACCACTGAGGTGTATTGAATCCATGATGGCTTGGGATTTTCCAGTTTAGGGCCATGACAGGACACCCACAAAGGGGTTTTTATATTAAAACAATGCTTGTAGCAGAGCCCTAAGACTGAACTCACAATCTTGTGGCTGCAGTACCAGCATGTAACCACTGTGCCACCAAGGGTCCTTGAATGAAGTTCAGAACTTTACCACTCCTTCTATATCATGTACAGAACAGCTCTTCACTTTATTTCATTCATTCATTTCATTTCTATGCCGCCTCCCTCCCAGAAAGGGACTTATGACAGCTCACAAAAGAAAAAAAAAACCCTTTAGAACCAAAAATTTAAAAAATAATTAAAATCAACTAGCTATAAAATAGCAATAGCAAGTACATATTTAGCCCACCTGTCGGTGAACTAAGCACTCCCTAAATATTTTACAATGTGTAAGCTAAATCATATATAAGCATAAAACATCTAAAAGTTAAAAACATAACTAAAACACATACTTCATATATGTATGTCCCTGGCATGATTATACATTAAAAGGCTGCTTGAATAAAAATATCTTAGGTTGCCAATGAAAGGGAAGCATGGAGAGGCCAGCAACCATTGAGAAGGCTCCCTCTTTTGTCCTCATCAAGTGAGCCTGTTATGATGGTGGGACTGAGAGAGAGCCTTGCCCCATAGATCTTAGGACCCTTACATGTTCATATGGGGAGATACAGTCTTTCAGATAGTCTGGACCTAAGTCATGTATGGCTTTATAGGTCATGACCAGCACTTTGAATAGTGCCCAGAAATAAACCAGTAGCCAGTGGAGCTGTTTCAACAAGAGAGTTCTATGGTCCTTATATAACTGTCAGCATTTTGTCTGCTGCATTTTGAACCTGAGGAAGTTTTCAAACATTTTCCAAAGGCAGCCCCACGTAGAGTGTGTTACAGTAATCCAAACAGGATGTATTTAAGGCATGTGTCACCATTGCCAGATCTGAGATAAAGTCCTGTTTTCTTTGGTTCTGGGTAGAATACAAGATTCCACAAATAATCCGGTGACAATCAAAGGAAAGCTATATGTTTAGAAGACACATGTAGGGAGCCCAGATGGCACAGTGGTTAAATGCCAGTATTCCACCTATTCACAGCCACAAGGCTGTGAGTTTGATCCCAGGGATTCCAGGGTCCACTCAGCCTTCCATTTTTCCATAGGTTGGTAAAATGAGTACCCAGCTTGTTGGGGGCAACTAGCTTGCACATTGTAAATCGCTTAGCGAGTGCTTAAGTGCACTGATAAGCAATATAGAAATGTACTTGCTTTTGCTATTGCTATGTACATAGAGATGTTTGTAGAGGTAAACAATTCTGGGATAAAGATGGGAAAGGATTTTGCTTCAGTTGATTGGTTTATTAAATTACCAACATTGTCATATTTCTTCATATGGGGGATGGGAAGAACCCTATTCATCCATGATGTCCCAGAGCTTTGAATGCTTTCCTCATGGCTGCTCTCAGGATGTGGAACATCTTCCTGTTGATCTTCCACCAGTAGACATAAACTTTTCTGTTCAAGTAGAAGATGCAGTTCACTTTCCTCCAAGATTGTTACTTGCATCTACACTGTAGATATAATACAGTTTGGCACAACTTTAACTGCCATAGCTCCATTCTACAGAATTCTGAGATTTGTATTTTTATGAAGCACCAGCACACTTTGGCAGAGAAGATTAAAGTCCTTGTAAAAGTACAGATCTCAGGATTCCATAGGATGGAGCTACAGCACTTAAAGCGGTATCAAGCTGTCATTATTTGTACAAATTGTGTCATTATTTCTACAGTGTAAATACACTCTATGGGTTTCCATTGCTGAATGGAGATTCAGCCCCTGGTCTCCCAGTGTCCTAGTCAAATGCACAAATCACTATGCCACACCTAGTCATCCTTATTCTGGGATAAAAAATCAAGTGCCACACAATCAACATTTGGGAATGGAGCAGCTATATGAAAAAGTAAGATTTTGGTGCCTTCACATCTTTGGTGCCTTCACATCTTCTGTGATACATGTGCATACACACAACAGAAACCCATTGTGAATCCAAGCGATGCTACATTAGATTTCTTACAGACATGACCCTGGCTGAAAGGTTTATGTTGCTGAACATAAAAAAGAGATGACAGGTGGAACAAGGGAGTAAGCTCAAAGAAACCATGGATAGAAAGCCTGTGACAGGCGGCAGAGACCTTGAGGCATCAGCTGCCCTTTCACTCTGAATGTTCTCAAGTTTTTTGTATAGAAATCTTATTCAGGTTTTAAGAATGGCATTTTTCTTTCCCTCTTTGAGCCTACCAGTAATTGTCCTCTATTAATGTGGGTTTACATGGAGATAACATAATTCAGACCAAACCAAATTGGAAATGGGGTTATAAATAGGCCATTTAGCTGTTCTTTCTGTTCCATCCTTGCTACACTGTAATTATGATTTTATGATTAGGAAAAATTAAGAGTGTGTGGATTTCCCCCTCCCAGAGCATTTGAGTTAAATGGAGTTTCTCAAAAGGGAGATACTGAAGGCACAATTTCAAACCGTG
>CM034703.1:176664853-176681855 GCA_020142125.1 Phrynosoma platyrhinos
TGGCCCTTGTGGTCTCTTCGAACTCTATGATTCTATGATTCTATGAAAGAGGCAGTCCCATCAATAGGTTGGACCCAAGCCATGTAGGGCTTTAAAGGTCATAACCAACACCTTATATTGGGCCCAGAAACTAATAGGCAGCCAGTGAAGAGACCTTAATACTGATGATATGTGGTCTCTCCTTGTTGTACCCAAGACCACTCTGGCTGCCATATTCTGTACTAATTGAAGTTTCTGGACCAAGCACGAGGGTAGCCCCATGTAGAGCGTATTACAGAAGTCCAGATGGGAGGTTACCAGCGTTTGCACCACAGTTTCAAGGTCCCTTACTTCCAGAAAAGGGTGCAACTGGCGTATCAGCCAAAGCTGATAACAGGTGCTCCTAACCATCACATTTACCTGATTTGTCATCAGGAGTGACGAATCCAAGAGCACCCCCAGCCTGCAAACACAGTCCTTCACAGAGACTGTGACCCCATCCAAGACTGGCGGTTTCAACCCAATTTCCGGTTTCGGGGCCGCTACTGTGAGCACCTCCTTTTTGTCTGGATTCAATTTCAATCTGTTTTTCCTCATCCAGTCCATTACTGCCTTAAGAAAGTTATTGAGAGGAGAGATGCCATTGGGAGTCAAGGCCGACAATCGAGACATGGAAAAATAGATCTGGGTGTCATCAGCATACTGATAACATCCAGTCCCATGTCTCCAAATGATCTCACCCAGTGGTTTCATGTATATATTAAAGACCAAGAGCACAGGGGCCCTTTACATGGGTCTTTACCGGGGGACTTTTTGAGGGAGAAGCCCACAGTCCTCTTCCAGTGCTTATTTCTCAATATGGACACTGAGGGAGTTGCTGCAGTCACCTACAATGCTTGTGGGATGTTTGTCTTCTTGCCAAGAGTGTGGGGAACTTCACCTGCACCAAGTGCAAGTTCGTACCCCTCCTGGAAGAGAAAGTCAAGCATCTGGAGCCTGAGTAGCTATGCTTCAGCATATTAGGGAGCAAGAGGTTTTCCTGGACAGAGCAGAAAGAACGGTGTTGGACGGGGGTCACACAGAGGAAGTTGTTGAGGAGGAGGTCATTTTATGCACAAAGGAAGTGGACATTAAATCCTGGAATTCAGGTGGAGAGCATCTGGATAAAGGGGAAGGAAACAACAGGGATGTTATAGTAGGAGTCTATTACAGACTCCCAAGTCAGACTGAGGAACTGGATGATACCTTTCTAGAACAGATGACCACACACTCAGAAGGGAGAGATGCAGTAGTGATGGGTGACTTCAGCTATCCTGATATTTGCTGGAAGTCAAACTCAGCCAAAACTTCAAGGTCTAACAAATTCCTCACTTGCCTCAAAGACAATTTCTTTGTCCAAAAGGTGGAGGAGGCAACAAGGGGATCAGCTATTTTAGATCTGATCCTAACCAACAGGGATGACCTGGTCAATGGGGTGCAAGTGGTGGGATCCTTAGGTGGGAGTGATCACGTTCTCCTGGAGTTTTTTATACAGTGGAAAGGAGAAGCTAGGCATAGTCAAACACTCATTGTAGACATTAGGAGAGCTGATTTCAACAAACTTAGGGAAACACTGGGAGTGATCCCGTGGTCAGAAATACTAAAGGAGAAGGGAGTTCAGGATGGATGGGAGTTTCTCAAAAGAGAGATACTGAAGGAACAATCTTAAACTGTTCCAGTGAGAAGCAAAAATGGGAGATGTTTCAAGAAACCAGGTTGGATGGCTAAAGAACTTTCAACTGAACTAAGTTTTAAACGGGAGATGTATAAGAAATGGAAAAGTGGCAAAATCATTAAAGAGGAATTCAAACAAATAGCTAGCACATGTAGGGGTAAAGTCAGGAAAGCCAAAGCACAGAATGAACTCAGGCTTGCTAGAATGGTTAAGTTCAATAAAAAGGGTGTCTTTGCGTATGTTCATAGCAAAAGAAAGAAGAAGGAAACGGTAGGGCCACTGTGCAAAGAAGATGGAGAAATTCTAACAGGAGACAGAGAAAAGGCAGAACTACTCAACATCTTCTTTGCTTCATTCTTCTCACAAAAGGAAAAGGGTGTTCAACCCAAGGAAAATAGAGCAGAGGACACAATAGGGGAAATGTAGCACAAAATAAGTAAAGAGGAAGTACAGGAATACCTGGTTAACCTAAAGGAATTTAAGTCTCCAGAACCAGATGAACTACATCCAAGGATATTAAAAGAACTGGCAAATGCAATCTCAGAGCCATTGGCAATAATCTTTGAGAAATCCTGGAGAACAGGAGAAGTATCAGCAGACTGGAGGAGCGCAAACATTGTCCCCATCTTCAAAATGATCTTAATAGATTAGAAAGCTGGGCCAAAGCTAACAAAATGAATTTCAACACAGAGAAATGTAAGGTACTGCACTTAGGGCAAAAAAAATGAAATGCATAGATATAAGATGGACACCTGGCTTAACGAGACTACATGTGAAAGGGATCTAGGAGTCCAAGTGGACCACAAGTTGAACATGAGTCATCAGTGTGATGCCACAGCTAAAAAGGCCAATGCAATTTTAGGCTGCATTAGTAGCAGTATCTAGATCAAGGGTAGGCAACCTAAGGCCTGGGGACTGGATGCACCCCCCTGAGGCCTTTGGACCAGCCCCAGGCCGGTCCTGCCACCACCGCTGCTGCTGACGCCCCCCACCTCCCCCCACCGCCACTGCCTGCCATGATGATATTGATTGTTGTTGTTATTACTTGTTCTTGGGGTTTTCTTGGCAAAATCTCCACAGGGGGTGTGCCATGGCTTTTCTGGGGGTGAGAGTGTGTGCATGCATATATTTTTTAATTTTTTATTTTTTCTTAATTTTTTATTTTTATTTATTTATTTATTTATTTATTTATTTATTTATTTATTTATGGTGCTTTGGGCCCCCAATTGTCTGAGGGACAGCAACCTGGCCCCCAGCTCAAAAAGGTTGCCTACCCCTGATCTAGATCAAGAGAAGTAATAGTGCCACTGTATTCTGCATTAGTCAGGGCCCACCTGAAATACTGTGTCCAGTTCTGGGCACCACAATTCAAAAAGGATGTTGAAAAACTGCAGCGTGTCCAGGGAAGGGCAACTAAAATGATGAAGGGTCTGGAAACCATGCCCTATGAGGAACGACTTCGGGAACAGGGTATGTTTAGCCTGGAGAAGAGATGGTTAAGAGGGGATATGATAGCCTTCTTTAAATATTTGAAGGGATGTGATATTGAGGAGGTTGCTAGCTTGTTTTCTGCTGCTCCAGAGAACACGACCCGGAACAATGGATGCAAGCTGCAGGAAAAGAGATTCCACCTCAACATTAGGAGGAACCTCCTGACAGTGAGAGCTGTTCAACAGTGGAACACACTCCGTCAAAGAGTGGTGGAGTCTCCTTCTTTGGAGGTCTTTAAACAGAGGCTGGATGGCCATTTCTTGGGGATGCTTTGATTTGAGTTCCTGCATGGCAGGGGATTAATAATAATAATAAATAATCAAATTTATTTATCCCCCGACCCTCTGTTTAAACAATCAGGGTGGCTTCCAGCAGTTAGAATTCCATACAATACATCAAATGCAAAATACAATCTAAAATCCCCATAACCCATCCATCCCCTAAAAAAGTATTAAACCAATTTTGAATGCAAACATAAGAGAGCAAACACCATAAAAATAACACAGCTAGACTGGATGGCCCTTGTGGTCTCTTCCAATTCTATGATTCTATGAAATAGCATTAGAGACAGAATGGCACCTAGGGGAATGCCGCAACAGAGATCTTTTTTTATGGAACAACTGTCCCAAGCCTCACCCTCTGGGATCTGGCTAAGAGAAAGTAATGGAACCACTGCAACGCAGTGCCTCCGATTCCTAACCCACTCAGGTGATCCAAGAGGATGCTATGATCTATCATTTCAAAAGCTGCTGAGAGGTCTAAAAGCACCAACAGGGTCACACTACCCCATTGATGCTCAGATGAAGTTCATCGGTCAAGGCAACAATGGCAATCTCAATTCCAAATCCCGTCCTAAAGCCCATTTGAAATGGATCTAGATAATCTTAGAAGATGGTGCCACACTTAGAATATGTTGTGATAGGATGGAGAAAAAAAATCTGCTACTTGTTTCTACCTAGGACTCATTCCCACTATGATTTAAAGCGAATTGCTGCCTCGTCCCCATTAGAAATGGTTTCAGATGCAACTGCGATCATTAGGAATCACTTGGAAGCGAGACAAATTTAAAAAAAAACCACTCCTTTCAAACACTAGTTTTTAGGCAGTTCTTTTGAAAAGAAGTGATTCAGAAGCTTGTCCAACAAGTGTGAATGAGAGATCTGAACTGCATCCCACCAAAGCTTTACACTCACTGGGAGATGGGAGCCTCAGACATGGGCCAGAGTGAGGACATCGCCAACCATGTGGGCACTGCAGGATGAGCAACTGAGGTGGGGGACCCTCCTTCTCTCCCTTGGGGCTCAGCTGGTGCCCAGTGGACAGGCCCGGGAGCCTCTCAGCAGACCTTGCCCTGGGGAGGATGCCATTTCCCACTCTCCATCCCTACCTACCTCCTTGCCAACATGGCTGCTTCTATCTCTGCCTCTGTCCACTTCCCAGTTCTAAATGGGATCAGGGCCCAGAGAGTGCCTGGAGGGTTGCCTTCTCTCTCTCTCTCTCCTGGCCTCCCCATCTCTGTTGAGCAGTCCCGGGTTGGGAGGGCTGGAGGAGCCCCAGGGGGCCTTCTGGGGCGGACCTAGTGGAGGATTTCCCCCAGAGCCATGAGGCCTTTTTCACTGGTTATTTCTCCAGTGTGGATGCAGTCCTGGACCATTCTGGCCCGAGTGCCTGGCAAGAGGAGCCCTCGCAGCCTGGAGGGAAGGAGGTGGGGAAGCCCCCAGGCTGTCCAAGCCTTGTCCCCACTGCCAAGCAGGCATCCCCCAGCATCTGTCTCCCTTTCCCCCTACTGCTCCCTGGGGACCTCCCCAGTTTCCTCCACAGAAGAAACTTCCAGCTGGGAAGGGGAGCCAGCTGGTCCCTGGGGCAGTGGAATGGAGGAACAGTCACCATGAACTGCCCACCCTCTCCCTTCACTCTTGGCCTTCAGGACCAGCCTGCTCTTGTAAAAGCCTCCAGCCTGCTCTTGCTCTCATCTTCCTTCCCAGCCATGTCCAGAAGAGAAGGAAGGAGTTTCCCTTCAAAATCCAGCTGCAATTCCCCTTTTGCACATTCCTTGCCTCCCTCCCCAGGCTCTGCCCCCTGAGGCCCCTTTTTTTAATGCAAACGTGGTCCCCCCTCAAGCAGCGGCCCAAGTGGAAACTACAATGCTAAGGACAAAATTCACTTCCATAGTGGGAACTAAGCATTGGCCTTGATCACTTCAGCCAAACAGTGTCAACACAATTCTCAAACCAGTGTAAATTTTAAGTGGGAATGAGCCCCTAGTAAACAAAGGAATATGGTAGTTTCCTTTTTAGTGGGATATGATTGTCATCTGAATTTTAAAAGAGCTATCCATGGTACTGAACTCTACCACGAAAACCATTTTTAGCACAGTAGGCCCTTGGTATTTACTGGGGTTTGGTTCCCAGGACCTCCCTGTGGATACCAAAATCCATGGATGATCAAGTCCCATTATATACAATGGCATAGTAAAATGATGCCCTTTATTTAAAATGGCAAAATCAAGGTTTCTGGATATTTCAAGCCATAGATGGTTGAATCTGTAGATACAGAATCCATAGATACAGAAGGCTGACTGTAGTGTCTGAAACAGCTTTCACCAATCTCATGTCCTCTGCATATGTGTTCTAGTATCTTCTTTTTAAAGTAATTTCTAATATTTTAGAGAGTGAGAGATCTAGAACTTTTCCATTTGCTGTGTTCACATTCACACAATACCTTTGCCTGTCCCTTTCTTTGGATGCCTAAACTGTATTTCTAAATCCTCAACTGAAATCACTGAAATACTAGAAATTTGGAGACTGGATGAAAATTTGATTGAGGGACAGAATTCTTATTTGGGAGGACAATACTCTCATTCTGCCCCACCCCCAGCTATGCCCTTGAAGGATCAGCACCACTAGTACAAAACGAAATCCATAATGATAAAGAATAGTAGTATAGTTTAGGTCAGTGCCAGGATCTTTATAGCAGAAGAAGATGTATGGGCTATATTGGGGCTGCCCTAGTTGTGCGAAAGTTAACTAGACTGGCACTTGCATCTTTCTTAAACACCAGTAACAGGATGGCATCTCCCATCAGGCCTGAAGATAGCAGGCTAACTTGCTACAGCACTATGTCTTCCAACATCTTGTGACAGCTCTCCCAAGAAATTACCTGTCTCTGTTGCTTTATTGTTTGTACTTATCCTCACAAAATAATGTTTTGTTTCCTTGCACTGAGTGTTCCGTACCCTGCCACTGAATTGTGTGTAATGGTTTGTTCCTCCCATATTCTGGAAAGTGTGGTCCATTATAGGTGGCATGTTAGAGTATAGTACTTTGTAATCTGTAGTAACAGCAGTGGCAATTTGTTATAATGACAATAACACAGAGTTGATTTTTCTTTGTGGACTGCTGATTTTTTCTTCTAACATATAATCTTATAAAAATCTTATAAAGTTGGATCCCTGCTTCTTATAATTTTTCTCTTGAACATAGGAAACCACCAGAACAGTTTCTAAGTTGAAAAGTATATATTTCTTCCAATAAAATAACCCTAAACTGCTTTTCATTGAAATGGATTCCAAAGTGGTGAAGAGAACATAAAATATTTACCTTATAGTTTATATGTAGGCTCAATGTCCCTCATCCAGAATTCCTTAATTTAAATTATTCCAGAATCCAAAACCAGGGTCACAGCATATTCCAATCTAACATACAGTTCCATGGAACTCAGTCACTTATCTAACAACATACCCTATGATTCAACAACTTCCTTAACCTCTATTCAAGACCCATGGCAACATGTGCTCACTCAGAGTTGTGCACAAGATCTTAAGCAATATGAGCCAGATCATTATGAAACCAAACAATCACCTCCTATATGGAATCTTGTTTTAGACCACTCAAAATTAGTTTTTTATTTTTTTAAAAAAATCCCAAAGCTAAGAGGCTTGCTATCAGAGTATCAGTATCAATATTTCAGGCAACTAGTTGAAGAGGAAATATCTTCAACTATTAATATAGAGAATATCCTTAATACTGATTTTATTTTCTACAACAAACATTGTGCTCATTCAGTTGTGACCTTCAAGAATCAATTAATTACCAGTGAAATCTACAGACCAAAGACAAAATGTTTAGAAACTTGCATGGACATTTGTAGGTATTTCAAGAACATGACTATTATGCCTGTTTTGTGTAAAGCTTCATGGTCTTTCTAGAATTACAAAACTGATACATTTATATGTCTAGAGAGGATACTCAGAGAAGGGAATATACACAAAAGCAACGAACGCCTTACAATAAAGAAATTTGATAAATTCTTACCTAGCTCTTCATTCCCACTCTCAGGGAGAAATCATCACCAGACTAACTACTTTGCATAATACTCTTTCACAATACAGCTATTAGATGAAGCCAAACCAGATTCATCTGCAAAGAGAAACCCACTGACTATAAGAGACAGTGCTGGAAATAAGCAACAAGAAGAAAGGGAAAGCCTTTTAAACAAATGCAAAATAGTGAAGAACATTCCCTCCCCATTGATTACAATTTTGATTTGCCAGTAAAGTTTCCCATGTCTTCAGATAAATGGCTACAAAGAAAATTTCTCATCCCAGAAGGACTTGACTGGTCTCCTCACTTCAAAACCATATCGCTTCCATTAACAGAGAATATTTTAATCCGTCAGCAGGGAAAGGTCTGTATACCTGGATAAAGGAGGCAAGCATCACCAAACAGAAGAGCTTGATTGATTCAATGTGGAGTCACAGGCAACATTTCAACTTCCTGCCCAAATTTAGATCCAACTGGATAGCTATACAATCTATCCAGTGTCAACAATTTATTTAAAATCTTATCATGTGGCAGGATGGTCCTCCAAGTTAGTTGATACAAATTTTAAAGACGTCTGTTCAAATTTTAAAATTACTTGCATTCAAGAAACTTAGGTCAATTCCTCAGACTTTCCTTCTCTTCTAAGGCTGCATCCACACTGCAGAAATAATTCAGTTTGACACTGCTTTAATTGCCATGGCTCCATGTGATGGAATTCTGAGATTTGTAGTTTGTGGTGGCACCAGAGGTCGCTGACAGAGAAGGCTAAATGTCTCACAAAACTACCCTTCCCAGAATTCAGCACTGAGCCATGGCAGTTAAAGCACTGTCAAACTGGATTATTCTGCAGTGTGGATCCACCCTAAGAAGCATGGATTTACATTTCTGTGAGTGTTTTGAGCTTTGTATTTGGTCTGGAAGGAATTGCCCTCCTACAACTGAGGGAGAAGGCAGATTCATGACCATTCCTTCCTGGATTGTTTCTGCAGTGCAGACACAAAGCCAGATTTATCATGCATAATAGCAGTCCTTCTGGTTCAGTTTGAGCTTTGCTCTGGTGCCACATCAAACTACACTTCCCAGAATTCCATATCATGGAACCATGGCAGCGAAAGTGGTGTCAAACTGAGTTATTTCTGCACTGTGGTTGCAGCTTAAGTTATACAGCCAACTCCCTTCCTGTTATCAAATTAAAAGTTAAAAGCCAACCTCATGGTGGTTTGGCAAACCTGGTTGCTGTTTATTCTAATCCAATAATTTGCCTTCCCTAGAATATATTTTGCCCTCCCTAGAATTCAAGGTATGAGTATATGTTCAGATGGACTGATTTAGATCTAATCCCCACCTCTCTATATTTTAATTCAATTTTGTCTTGGGAAGCTCACTTCTGTGCAGCTAAATTGAAATCCTCAAATTCCATTAATTCCTGATTTAGATCTAATCCTTACATCTCTATATTTTAATTCAAATTTGTCTTGGAAAGCTCCCTTCTGTGCAGCTAAGCTGAAATCCTCCAATTCCAAAATTTTACTAAGGAATTTTGTAGAGTCCAGGGGGGAAGAACTTAATTGCTCCTACAGTTGAGGTTTTCCAGAAGAAAAATGTTCCACAATTATTATATGGTGCAGAGATTTGGGGATAATGTTTTCCCTTTAGAAACTGTGCAGAATGCTTTCTTGAAATCTCTGCTGGCTGCCCCCAAAGATACACCTTTTAAGAGCTAAAAAGGGGCTATTGGCCCCTTTGGCTGAAGCTGGCTAGCATGAGTGATACCTGGTTCCTCCAAAAAATGTTTCCTATAGCAATTCCAATCTCTCTCCCAAAGCTCTTGGACAAATTCAGTCAGGCTGACACTCCATCATTATGGGATTAAAGTAGAAGTCCTTACAAATTATTCTCCCGAGAGAGTTAAATATATATATATATATCTTGTATCCAACTGGTGGGACATACGTATGCTTGCCCAACAACATATTCTTTATGGTACCCCTTATTTAAAACATATTTTGGAATGGAGCAATATTTTTTAAACTTACACTGCCCCCACTTAGAAAAGCATTTAAAGCTCTACATTTCCAGTGAATGCCATCCACCTATCTGAAAAGATTATATAATAAAACTCCTGTGCATCAAAGATTTTGCATTTGTGAGTCAGGGGAAGTGAGGACATCCAACACTATCTTTTGCAATGTCCTCTCTATACAGCCCCTAGACAAAAGTTTCTTAATGGTATATTCTCCACTCTCTCTCCAATCGACCTCCCCTTGAACAGATTTGTATCTTTTTCTGGCAATAATGCATACACCATTGTCATCATTGCAAAATTTGCCATGAGTGCAAGAAAGTTAAGATCTAGGCATCAAAATCAAGACTTATACAGAGGTGATGAAGATACATGGTTCCCCATCTGTTTTTTTAAATTTATATATGATTGTATATTTCGGTATTTGTACACTTTCTGTATTGTTATTGTTGTGTGCCTTCAAGTCATTTCCAGCTTATGGAGACCCTAAAGTGAACCTATCATGGAGTTTTCTTAGCAAATTTATTCAGAGGGGGTTTGCCACTACCATCCTCTGAGGCTGAGAAAGTGTGACTTGCCCAAAGTCACCCAGTGAATTTCCATGGCCAAGCGGGGAATCAAACCCTGATCTCCAGAGCCATAGTCCAACTTTCAACCCACTACACCACACTGGCTCTTAATTATTTATTTTCTGTATTACTTGTTTGTTATCTGTAATTTATTTCAACTTTATTATTGCTATTGTATTTTTTTAAATCTTAATTATATTGTATTGTAATGGCCATAATTTTGCATTATGCATTTTTGCAATAAGCACTCATTCATTCATTCTTTCATTTTTTCCATGGTGTTATACATGTGGTCCTTTGGTAGTCTTTCTTGCAAGCATCAGTTACATGAAATCGATCTGCCTATCTGTAGCACCTTTGCTGCTTCCCATGCTCTCAAGTCATCCCCTGTTCATCCCTTTCTGGAACAAAATGAAAAGTAGCTTCTTAACAGACAAATATCTCAATGGCAGAGTAATTTATTTATTTATTTAATTTCTATCCCACCTTTCTCTGTGAAGGGACCCAAGGCAGCTCACAAATAAAATCCCAAACTCTGGAACGGCCTGCCGGACGAGATCCGTCAGTTGACATCACTGGACAGCTTTAAAAAAGCTGTCAAGACGGATCTCTTTCAGCAGGCCTTCCCAAACTAATCACCCCGTCCTTGGGTTCCTTGACTCCTGCATTCCTCTCATGGCCCCATTAGTTGTTGATGGATGAGGAATGCAGTCGAGGTTGATTAGGAGGTGGGTTTTTTTGGGGGGGGGATATGTTATACAGGTTTTATTGTAAGCCGCTTGGATTGTCTGGCAATAAGCAGGATACAAATAAATTTTATTATTATTATTATTATAAAATTCTAAAAAACAATATTACAATAAAACAATTAAAAACATCAGCTAAAAACAATATAAAATACAAATATTAAAACCACAATACCCATATAAAATCCATCCCATAATTTTGCATTATGCATTAAAAGCCTGACTGAAAAAAGCCATTTTTGCCTGCTGGCAAAAGGCAAGCAAGGAAGGGGCCAGCCTTGCTTCTTGTGGAAGGGCATTCCAGAGGTCAGGAGCAGCCACCAAGAAGGCTCTCTCTTGTGTCCTCACTAGGCAAATCTGAGTATTAACAGTATTAACAAATTTGCTCATGGCTTAGGGTTGCTTTTGTTTCCCCTTCAGTCCCACCTCTTTGTTCATTTCACTTTTTGTAAAAGGTCATTGTTTTTTAATTGTTCTACAATCATTGGAAAGCATGCTGTGTACATCAAAGCTCTTTGGCCCATAGTTTTAAGCATTGCTACCCTTGAGCATTCAGAGGTTGTTGTTTTTGTAGTAATGAGAACAAATAGTTCACTGCCTTACTCATTTCCACTATTCTTCAGAAGCAAATTAACTTTTTTTCTATTCAGGATCTCGATAAACAAACAGTTACATAAAATTCCTTTATTATGAAAGAACTAATAAGCTTTCTAGTTGTCAACCTATAATGGCCGTGACCTTCAGAGAGCTCACCCTGCTAAGCATCTTGGCTGTATTATTGGTATGAATAATTTATATTAGCATTTATTATCTACATTCTTTGCCAAATATGGCACTCAAAAAGTGCACTAAATTAAATTAAATTAAAATTAAAGCCATGAAAGCATTCACATTATGATTTTTTTAAAAAAAAAACAAACAAAACCCTGAGAATGTCTAAAGTTAATATACAACAAAGCAGCAGTCCAGGAACAATGTACTCATATCAGAACTTTAAAATTCCATATAGGTGAAATCAAGCTGTTCATATGATATCATGGCAGGAGATCTTTTTGTCTTCACAAGACAACAAAATGCCATCAGTTAAAAATCAAAGCAGCTTCTTGTAGGAGTTGATTCCACAGTGGAGACCCCACCACATTCAGCTCTCCTTTCTTCAGTAAAAGGTGGAACACAGCACAGACTATCTTCTTTTGGGCTGTCCCTATTATTCAACGTGAGACAACTGCTTCAGGTAGCAGTTGCTGAGAGATGGGCAGAGGTGTGTGTATCAGTTGCCCTGGCCTAAAATCCCTAAGGGTGCAACCGAACTGTGGAAATAATACAGTTTAATGTGACTTTAATTGGTGTGGCTCTATCCTATAGAATCCTAGGATCTGTAGTTTTGTGAGGCACCAGCACTCTTTGGCAGAGAAGGTTAAAGTCCTTGTGAAACCACAAATCCCAGGAATCCATAGGATGGAGCTACAGCACTTAAAGTGGTATTAAACTGCATTATTTCCAGAGTGTAGATGCATTCTGGGTCAACTTGCTATACTTACGGTAGGTGTGAGGGAGAATGTTTTCCTATCACCAGTGCTGGAAGTGAAATCCAACTGCCAGTCCCAATGTCTTCAGTAATCATTTTGTCTTTTGTACCATTTTGTCCTCTGGCAGCAAACTGACTTGGATCAGCCCTGTTTTCAGAAGACCTGATTACAGAATATACCAGGAAGGGAAAGAGAAAGCCATTTAGTTTCCAATGAGAATCTTCTAGGAACTGGTGAAAGCTCGTTCTATGTGATTATGATGTTCATGTGAATAGTTTATGTAAAAACACATTGGGAACTCATGAATGTGTGATGGAAGATCAGAACAGGAAACCATGGAGAGTTATGGCCATGTCTCATTTCAGCTAGAATATGAAAGTAGTCCATGTTGTGTGCTGCTGATGAGGATTCATGAATAAAAGAACCATCAAAGTTGATATTAGGCCAGAGTTCCATCAAGTAATTATATAGGGAGTCAGTGAATTATTGGGAAGGAGATCTGAACATTTCACTTCCCTAATGATATTGAGTTTGAACTTGACACTTCAAAGTGTGATTAAAATCAGACCCGTGCCGAATCATTCCTTTGTGAAATGTTGAAACGCTTTCATACTGTATTGCTTTAATATGACATGAAATGGCTCCTAATGCCTTTTTCATTTACTATAATAGGGTTTTGATTCAGAGGGATTCTTTTTACCATATGAGTCTCTTTTCATACCCACGTGCCCAGCCCACTCCCATGATTAATTATGGGTATGACGGTCTTCTCTTTGGAGTCTGGGACAGCACTTTGCTCTTGCTGCTAATAGCAGTTGCTGGATTGCTGCCAAGCACAGCCAGAAGAAAGCCAGCTGGAACCTTAATACATCAATAAGATATCAGTTTTTGTCATTTGGAGATTTTTGATCACTTTCCTCTAAATAACAATGTGTCTGACACTGCAGATGACATTTTGTAGCAACTGTTTATGGCATTTTAGCATCTGGACATCAGCAATACTGATGGGTGTTGCTTTCAAACATGTGTCTTTCTGTTAAACTCTGTGTGTATGTGTGTGCGTATTTTAAATATTTAAATCATTTTACATAATGTGAGCATTAGGAAAAAAATTGTTTCCTAGCAAAGACTTGCTGAGAGGATAAATATGAAATGCACAATTCCAGGAAACTGTGCTCTGGTTCAAAATTGTACAATTACAGAAGTAGATAAAAAAAAATTGAGTTCATCTTTCTGTGCTGATATATCAGGAATGGCATTGTGCATCTGTAGCAACAGATCTCTCTAGGGAGATTTTTAATTATCTCAGTTAATTACTGGATTGTGCTACAAGTAACCCTTTGGGGTCATTCCCATATCTATACTAAGGGAAAGGAGACTTAAAGAATCTCACACAGAGATAATTCTCTAAAGGAATTGTATCTTTTATTAAAGGAAAAATCACACAGCAAGCATTTTCACTCACACACATACAAGGACTAAGAAAATCAGGAGTTAGTATTGGAATAGAGAGAGGCTGAACTAACAGTCATATTTACACAAGACGAGGCTTGGCTCCAGGTTCCAATTTATTTGTGTGGCGTGGGACACAGCCATTCTGGTGAGTGGCAGGGAACGGACACATTGGAACTAGTCAGAATTCACAGTGGTAGAGTGTCTCCATGCATTCTATCTAGCCTGCTAACAATAGATTTTGGAAATCTTTTATAAGCCAAAACTTGCCTGAGGGCAAAGATGTTTGTCCTACATCAAAGGGAACCAAATCTACATGAGGGAAGATCACTCAGTCTGGCAGTTCTGGAATGAGACTTAAGTTATAATTTAGCCTTATCTGGCTTGTTTGGCAAAGAATCCTGCTTGTAAATCATCTGTCTGTGAAGTGTGAATGTCTCTTCATTTGCAACTCCCAAGCTAATCTGTTTGATGTGTTTTGGGGTGCAATGAGTACGTAACTCTCCGTCTTTAGGATTATGACAATTCCCAGTCCAGAGTCTATGTGGGGCCATGGAAAAGAATCACACCACAAAATTGGAAGATTTCAGTGAGGGTAATACATCCCTCCCAGTGTTGCTGGACTGCATCTCCCAGAATTCCCCAACATTGGCTGAGCTGGTTTTTAGGAGTTGTAGTCCATAAACATCTGGAAGGCCACATGGTTGCCTCTCCTACTGTATGTGGCTTCTTTACTTATGATACTCTCTTTCTTCAGTCAGTGGGGTTATCCTATATGAGGTGAAATTGCAAAAAATTGTCATTTTGATGGAACCCATCAACTGCACATTGCTTTCCCCTTGCAACTGTATAAGTTGGGCTGTTCTTCATGGAATCCCAGTGCTTAGGACATAACTGCTGGACAGGGTGTGTGTTGAATTTACAGGTGATGGTCAGGTGGCACAACCATGGCTTTGAAAAGTTACTTTATGGGCTAAAACTCACAGAATCCCACTACTTAGCTAATATTAACCTTTCTAAATTCTAGACATGGCCCAGATGATTCTGTGCCCCCCTCCCCTCACTCCCCCATGTTCAGCTTCCCACATCTTTGGCTGCATACAGTTAAACAGCAAAAGAAGTAGCAGCCTGGGAATCTCATGAATGAACATATCATTTCATTAGGATTTGGCTGGATTGAAAGGCATTTTTGTTGTGCATCTAGAAATTATGCTATGATTAATTAACCGGTACCACAGATGCTGCCGAAAGATTCTGAAGACATCAGTTCACATCTAATCTTGGAAAGCAAGCAGGGTCAGATCTGGTTAGTACCTGGATGGGAGATTATCTATGAAGACCAATGCCAGTTCTGAGGAAGGAACTGGCAAAAACACATCCCTCCCAGTGTGTTCTTTATTTTTGTTACAGCTTGTGCCAGAAGTGATTAAAGTGTAAGATGGAGAAGTATGAAGGGGTATCGTAAAGTAATAATTATCACACGGAAGTTATTATGGTATATTTATGAACTTTTGTCAGTTTCATCATCACCAAGTGACTTTTTCTTCTCCCAAAAATGAAAAATCTATTACGGGGTCGCTGATTTGACAACACAGATGATGTCATTCATGAAGTGGAGAGTGGTTTAAGGCACAATCTGCAGACTTCTACAATAATGGTATTTGGAGGGTCAAGAAATGCTGGGGAGAATGTGTAAATCTGGATGGTGACTACATAGAGATAAGTTAACAACTACAAATCAAAACAAACATTCTGTCAAATTTTTAAAGGTGATAATTAAAACTTTACGATACCCCCCATACATGCCTGGTCTGCTCCTCTTGGATTATAACATGCTTTACAAAACAATTAGAAAGAACAGATACCATGACTACTGAACTATGGCATCCCTAATGTCCAAGATCTCTCTGCCATTGTCCCCATAGTCTGCTGTTCTCTGGGACATAATTTGAATAACCTTGGGCTGTGGAATCTTGGCTGTAGGAACCAGCACTAGATATTCCATATCTCCTAGAGTTCTAGTTCAACACTCAAACCATACTGGAAGATTAAGGTTGAAATCCCTGTTCAGCCACTGAAACCCACTGGGTGACTTTGAGAAAATCACAGTATCTCAGCCTTAGAGAAAGGCAATGACACACCTTCACCAAATAAATTTTGACCAGAAAATTGTATAATAATATTCCCATGAGATGGGGTCAATTTGAAGGCACTTAACAACAAAATACAAAACTGTACATACTCAGACCATTTTTATCCTCCTCTCTTTCATCACAGGATTAAGAAAAAATGGGGGGGGGGAGAAGCATCAGACATGTGCATCCTGCCTGAAGCATACACACGGCCAACTAAAGACCCCCTGTATAAGACCATTAAGTTGTACCACTGTCTATAGAGCAAGTGAGAATAAGAGCTCATATAACACATGGGTGATTCATATTCTCCTCCTAATTGCTCTCATTTTGATAACATGGAGGTGAAAAATCTAATAATCATGTAAGTAGGAAAGTGGATTGCTTAATTAGAACATTTAATGGCTTGTGAAGCAAATGCCTATTTCCTCAGTAACAGCAAGCCCAATGGTATCTGGCATTACTCCCACTACAGATATTGTTTGGAAATGCCCAGGGAAAGTCTCAAGCATGCTCAGAGTTCAGTAGCTGCCACTACTGGACTGACATCTTCTAGGACAGGGGTAGGCAACCTTTCTCCTTTAAGTGCCGAGGGACTTCAGCTCCCAGAAGCCTCAACCATGTTGGCCAATAGTCCCATGCTGGTCAATAGCTCCTGGGATTCTGGGAGCTGAAGTCCCTCGGCCCTTAAAGGGGAAAGGTTGCCTACCCCTGTTCTAGGACATTGAACAGGATAAGAACAAAATGATGTTGGTTTGGACAATAATTCCACCAATTCATTATTATGCCTTGAAGTAATGAATTTACAGTGGGCTCTTGGTATCTGCTGGGTGTTGTGTGCCTTCAGATCATTTCTGACTTATCTGGGGGTGTTTTTGGCAAGATTTGTTCAGAGGAGGTTTGCCTGTGCCTTCCTCTGGGACTGAGAGTGTGTAACTTGCTTAAGGTCACTCAGTAGGTTTCATGACCAGGCTGGGAACTGAAGGGGGTTGCAGATTGCCAGAAATATTGCAAATTGAGTCCACTTTTAGGGTTAGGGTTAGTG
>CM034703.1:176692137-176704402 GCA_020142125.1 Phrynosoma platyrhinos
AAAAATCAGTGTGTATGGAGCCATTGTACTGTCTATTCTCCTTTACGGCTCTGAAACATGGATCACCTATCGCCAACACTTACGACTCCTTGAACGCTTTCATCAGCGCTGTATATGCAAAATCCTAAATATACACTGGACTGACTGTGTGACGAATGTTGCTGTCCTTGAGCAAGCAGGGATCGCCAGCATTGAGGCCATGCTATTGAAAACGCAGCTGCGCTGGGCAGGGCACATTTCTAGGATCGCCTCCCAAAAATAGTACTCTATGGTGAACTCGCCACAGGTCAGCATAAGAGGGGTGCTCCAAAAAAGCGATACAAGGACTTCCTGAAAAAACATCTCAGGCTTGGCCAAATTGATCACCAACAATGGTCCACCCTGGCCTCACATCGGGAGGCATGGAGACGCACTATCCACAATGCTGCAGCCTTATTTGAGAAGTCATGCCGAACAAGTATCGAAGAGAAACGACAACAAAGAAAGAATCACAACCCGGAAACATCACCCAAGAAGATCTTCTGCTGTGCTTTCTGCAACCGGACTAGTTTATCTTGGATTGGCCTTTTTAGTCATCAGCGCGCTTGCAAAAAGCATGGGATGAGTCCTTCCTGAATCTTCGTTTGTGAAGAAAAGCCAGAGAGAGAATGAATATGACTTGGTCTCTATTGACTGTTTGTCTGCTAATGGTTTTGTTAAGCATGCATTTATTCTGTCATACTGTTTGTTTGTTTCCAATGTTATTTGTTACCCACCCTGGGGTATTATTAGAATGACTACATATATGCTTAGGCTATTGTCAGACTTGTCCTCTCACTCTTTCAAGCCAACTGAATGTTGCTCCCAATAATGGTGGGCAGATGCAAAACAGGACAGAGATTCTGTCCCTTTAATAGCTATGCACAAGGGGGGAATCTCAGCAGAAAGCTATGTGTGTCAGTACAATTACTGCCAATCATGCCCAGACTTTTCAACTCTGAGAAAGTCGTAAGTCTTCAACAAGTTTCTTTCTTCATCTTTTAAGTTAATAAAATTATGTAAATAATATATTTGGGGATAGTGATAGAGTTAGACGTGATTTGAAGGCAACAACTCATTTATTTGGAAGAAGCATTAAGAGTAAGCTAAGATAGATCTTAAATTTTTTTAAAGGTGTATGTGGTTAGTTATGTGTTAAGTAGTTTTCTGTAATGTTAAGAGTAATGTGTATTTGTATTTATATGTCATTATATGTATGTGTATATTTGTATATTTGTGTTTATGTAATAAAATTTATTTAAAAAAAAAGTTTCTTTCTTCATCTTTTCTGGTGGTCTGGTGCCAGGCATTAGCTACAGCTCAAATGAATAGTATGATAGCACTAGCTAATCTTATGATTGCCAGATAACCACTTGGTGCTTTCTCTTGTACTTCTAAATTTACCATTGACAGCTACATTTCTTTTTATACATTCTATTCATTCCATTTGTCTGAGACAAAATGTAGGCCTGTGACTCTAACATCATCATTTTTCTTCTAAATCATGTTGTTAGTCTTGACTAAAGTAGACTCTCTGAATCAGTGAGTCTAGATTTACTCAAATTGGGATTAATCACCAGGATGCTAGTTTTTGTGTGAGAGAATGGAGCAATGTGTGTGTGTGTGTGGGGGGGGGCTATTAAAAGTATTTGAGCAAGGCTAGGGAAATCTATGTTCCTCTGGATGTTGTTGAACACCAACCTTCCTCAAAGACTGTAGCCTCAAGCCCATGAGTTAAAGGGAGTTAAGTTTGCTTTATCCTTGACTGCACCTTTTGCATTTCTCTGAACAGTGTGGTTCAGTCACAATGCTATTCTTTTACCCATTGTTTCAGATCTTATTGTCTCCACTCCTATGAGTTCATTTGCATTACAAATCACAACTTTATTTTTTGCAACCATTTGGCAGATAATAATTACTGCTTTAAGCTGTCATTTGGAATATGCCCAAACTATGGATGATATACTCACATGCTATATGACTTTGCTATCTGTTCGCCACAGAAAATTAATTATACTACCTTGGTGAACAGGTATGAACAAATTGGAGAAGAATGAAGCTAAATGAAAGTGAAGCAACTGATAATTCATTAAAATTGCTTCCTCTCCTCCCCCCCACCTTTGTTTGCTAACAGCTGTTTTGTTTGTTTAAAGTGTACAAATGCTCAATTGCAAGTGTTTGCTTGTCAGTGTCTCCTATGACCGAAGCTGTTGAATAGTATTGTGTGTCCATGTAAGTTAGATTAAATTGACATATGGATGTTTTGTTAAAGTCTACAATTTTGTCTTTTGTATCAGTGAACGGCACTTAGAGCCTGTGCAGACCAGCCAAAAGAGCCAGTCTGGGAGTGGAGTTGGGTGGGGTGACTGCACACCGGCCACCCCAACTTCATCCCAACAATGGCATCATACTGTGTGCCCCCCCCCCAAACAGCATGTGGCATCAGGGTGCCCTGTTGGCACAGCATGTAGACACGCTGTGCCAAACAGGGGCAAAAGAGCCATGGTGGCGGCACTAAGGGCGGCTTTTTGCTGCTCCAAAAAGGAGCAGCATTTGCCAGCTCTTTTTGGAGTGGCAAAAAGCCAGATCAGGGTCATTATGCACAGCAGTATTATTTTCTGCAAAGAAAGTGCTTATTCTTATGCAGAAAGTGTTCTTGTATCTGCAAATGATATACATAAGTAAAAATCCATGTGTGAATTTTATAGAGTTTATGTCCCAAACTGCAAAGAATCAAAGATAAACCTAATATTCTTCTTGTCAAGATTTTCTAATACCGGTACTCAAAAAAACACATTTTTCAACCATTTCCCCCAAATATTTTGTCCATTGCCACAAGCCTATTTACTCTGTTTGCCTTAGCAAGGCCTCAAAAAGATGTGCTATTGTTAGAGCCACCTCTCATAGCTCTTTGCCATGTTAGGTTAGACCTGCTTAGCTATGCTGGAGCTATGTTGGGAGCATGAGCAGTTGCTGGGGGTTGTTGTGTATGAACCAAGGTCATATAGCTGCCTGGTACTCTGTAAAAAAATGTGGAAGAAGAGAGCGGAATCCAAGGGGGTTATAGAAGTGAATCATAGCTTATTAATTCAGATATTAGACATTATTGCATTTTTTAAAAACTTGACTTATCCCTGCCATTTTCAAGTCTATTACAGGATGCAGTCAGGTATTATCACATGGAAAATGCTGCTGATGCCACCATCTGACAGCATCCTGTCTAAAACCCAGCTACAAGCCACACTCAGATGGCTGATTTGCAAAGTCGGGAACTTCTCAACTTTGCAAATCGTCCATCTGAGTGCAGCTTGTAGCTGGGTTTTAGGCGGGATGCAGGTGGGCAGCAGCATTGGCAGCATTTTCCATGCAATAATACCCATCTACATCCTATAATAGACTTGAAAACAGCAGGGATAAGTTGTTGTTGTTTTTTTAAAAAATGTGATAAACTCCATGGCAAAGAGTGTGTTTCTGTGCTGATCTCTCCAATAAACTCTTTCTGGTTTCATCCATGAAGTGTCTCCATTGAGTTAGACAGAGACAACAGTAGCAGCAGCAGCAAAACTAGCAGCAGTAACAAAATCATCATCATCATCATCATCATCATCCACCTCTCCACATGAATCAAGGTGGGGAACCACAACAGATTAGCAAATACATATAAGTTAAAAACACATCAAGTAAAAACACACATCTATTTGGGCACCCAACCTCTACCAAATGCTTTGGGGCTGAAAAGGAGAGTGAAGGGAGCAGAGTTACCCACTACTTACATCATGGACTTCAGAAGTCATGTTCTTTGGCAAGGCCTCACACACTTACATTATGTCATGATTTAGCTAAAATCATTTTAGGGCAAAATGTAGTTGATGTTTCAGTTGACTGATTCAGTGATTAAATAGACTACTGCTCAACAAAATGGTGTTTTGCTCAGGAGAAAACATACAAGCTGTTCTGCTTATAGAGTTCTGACCCTTATTTTGAACATTATATCATATTGTCATTAATCTCTGAAGCTTGGTTGAGGCCTCCACACATGTGTGAGGCCATATGAAATTTGTGCCTGTATATAGTTTAATTGCTAGGTGGCAGTGGATTTAAAAATAGCTGATTATAATCACGAATTTCATATTACTAAGAGAAACAATTACATTCTTTAGCATCTTGACTGAGCTGCCCCCAAGCTTCCTCTGAACTCAAGGTACATCTGAATTTTTGGAAAACCCCTTCTCTCAAGTGTTTTTGTTGTTATTGTTGTTGTTGTTGTTGTGTGCCTTCAAGTCATTTCCAACTTATGGCAACCCTAAAGCAAAACCAGTATGGAATTTCCTGGAGCTGAGAGTGTGCGATTTGCCCAAGGTCACCCAGTGGGTTTCTATGGCTGAACAAGGAATTGAACCCTGATCTGCAAAGTTGTAGTCTAACCCTGAAACCACTACACCATGCTGGCTCTCATGTCTGATCTATGCCAAACTAAATTTTGCATCAGTAACGAACATGCATTCTGCTTTCCTCCACAGTAATATAAAGTAAAACAGGATATGAGCTATGATGTTGTTGAGCTCAGTTTTGTCAGTTTTGTTGGCTCTTGCTAGCAGAAATAAGGAAGAATGTGGGTGTGAAGATATCTCATACACCTTTTCAAAAGTAGATGTTATTGGAGATATGCAGAGAAGTCACTTTCACACAAAATCTATGCATTCGTTATAATGTGTAGTTAGCATCTGAATATTATTTTTAAAGCAGTGTCTTGTTCTTGACCTTATTTGCTGAATGCTATGCATTTTCAACTTTTCTGAGGTCTAATATGATCTTTTTTTTAAAAACAACAACAACAACAACACAAACTTCTGTGAACTTACCTCCCCATTTTCATTCCTTCCTTCAAACAGCACCCCATAATCATGTCCAAAGACCAGCTTCCTGTGATCATTTTATAAGGATATAATAAAGCTAAGGGTTACATTTGTGACCCCATTTTCATCTTCTGGCATCTGTCTTGAAATAATTGTATTTGAGGACCCTTCTTCCCAGGCCCTGCTTTTTCTAGTATGACTTTGATACATTCTCTATAGGCTGCTTGACCCACACAATTCAAAGCTTTGAAGGCTATCTGCTACAGTGCCCCAAATCCTATTGTTTCCAAAGGCTTTTTGTGGAAAGTGAGCTGAAAAAACAGCACAATATTTGTAGCAGATTCATTACGTGGCTGATGATGTGTGCTTCTTTTAGTAGTTTTAAATTTCAGTTTGCCGTAAGTGGAACTGGGGCAAGGCCTATAAAATTATATCTTTCTTGCCTTCATTTTCCCATGCCACATGATGCTTTTATTAAGATGATATAGTATTTTTATTTGCCTTGAAATCTTAGTTTCATGATGCTAATTTGGATCAGATGGTGGCACCAGTCACATGAAGTTTTGAGAACTTTGATAATCTACAGGACAATTAGAATTCTTTAATGCCAAAGAAGAAGTCTTTTTTAAAGGTACTATTTTTGGTTTTGTTGGCTATTGTATTACATGTAAAGTTCATGGTAAACTGGCCAAATGCAAATGCCCCTCAACCCACTCCACCCCTCCAAAATATAGGGGTATGCAACAAAGAATAAGATAAAATTGTGATTGGATGTTCTGATAGGTACAGTATCAATTCAGTATCAATTGTAGTACTCAATAAGGACCAGTATCTGGACCATTCACTGCCAAACCAGGGCATACCCCTCTTATAATGTATTTTAAAAGTCACTAGTTGCTCTGGATCTTACAAGAAGATCTGGAACCCTCCATTCTGACTCCAGGCAACTGTTTAAAATGTGCCCCCTGTGCCCTTCAGCACAGCCATGGTGGTTGTCACTTACTCTGAGGTCAGAATGAGCTACCCAGCCCTGTGACTGAGGCTGGCTGCCTTGTTCTGACTTCAGGGTGAGTGACTTGCGGCCACAGTGTAAATGTCAGTGAATACGGTTGATGTCTTCTTTCCAAGAGCCACTGCATATAACGAGGAATACAAGTCTACGCCTCATACGCACACCCCTTTCAAGGGGTTCTTGTCAGTGCCACTCATATCTATGAAATATGTGACAAGCTACTGTTTGGTCTCTACCTGGGGTGAGCTAATCTCATGAACTGACCAACAATTTCAGTGTAATCTTCTTGGGCCTCATTTCAGATGGGAACTGCATCAGTTCTTTCCCATTTGCTGCCCTGGGCAGGAACACCCTCTGGGGACATCCTTCCAATTCAAGCCTCCATTTCACAGATTTGTCCACCCCTGTGGACACTTCATGATTTTGGGATGTGCATACTTGTCCCGTCTCTCCAGGCTGACGTCATGTCTGGTTCTTCTGAACCTCTGGTCTCAAGGCATCATTCTGGTGAGGTGGTGACATTTCAGGTCTCCTGCCAAGGCTAACTATGCACTCTGCAAGCGTCCTGAGTCTTCTCTCTCAATACAGGGAAGCCTGTGCTCCCCCTGTTATTGTGCCCTATCACAGCACACTTCATGCTTCATCACACACCCAATATTTATATGATAAAGGGTCTCACTCCTGGCTAGGAGCTGGACTGGTGGCTCTTAAGGTCTATTCCAGCCCCCCTGTTCTAAAATTCTTCTTTCATGACCCATTCATGACAAGTCAACATTATATTGCTCCTGCTATACTGTTGCTTATCAGTTATCATCATTCTTGCCAAGTTATGTTATCCTTGATACCACCTTTGCAGGACATCACAGGATGGGATAACATTCCCACAGTGATCTCTTTCTACTTACATTGCGAAATCCCTTTACTTTTATAATGCTATGACTAGTCTTCTAGTCATCACACCAGCCACTATTATTTTTTCTGGAATTTTCACAAAGAACTGCATGTTTCATGCTGATAGCCTGAAATGTTACGTTCAAACACAGCGTGTCTTGTGGGTCACAACAATTGGATATTGTGATATTCTCACTCTCCCTGTTGTCAGTTTCTTTGTTATGACTAGATGAGGTACTATTCCTCATCTCTGATGTCCACCACTATTCCAGAAATTGTTACTGGAGTTTCTCCAGTTCGATGCCATTAGGTTCTCTCTGTATGAATGGACTATCCAGACATCCTACAGCCCAATTGTTGTGCAGGCACTTGTTTTCTGCCACTTTTGCTGGTGATGCCCAACCTTCTCATTGCTGAGCACAGATGGTCTATTTCACATTCTATGTGAGCGCTTTGCTCTAGATTGTTTAACGTTCTAGGCATTGTCTGTCGATGCCATAATCTTCAAACAATGGCTTAGAGACTTTATCAAGTCACTATCCTTTTTCCACTTGAAAGATTCCCTTTGACACATCTTCAAATTTGAGGGTTTGGTAAACATCCTTTTTCCAACATCATGACCTGGACAGCCTCACATTGTTGCAAGTCTGTTGCCTTTTGGATTGGTTTCCATTCATCTTCTGGACTAGACAGAGTCTGTATACCTTTCCTTCTTGTTGCCGTATTTGTCTACTGTACTTTGTGCACTTGCAGTAGTGAACATCTTTCGCTACCTACTGGATAGCTTTGGCATAATTCTATTGCTAACAAACTTGTGCTGTCTAGGTCAGAGATTCTCCCTTGACCTTAGCCATACATCTGCCTTGTAAGCACAGACCATCAAGGTAGACTGTGCAACATATGGGTTAGCTGGCAAGACTGTTTTTTTCTGCCACTGTGCATGTTCTCACCTGCATTGGTGACTGTTTCCACTATGTCTCAGTATTGGAATTTCAGCTTGACTCATGTTGAGTCATATTAGCGAGACGATTTGCCCCTTTATTTACATGCCTGGGATTCAGACTCAAAAATGTGATTTTTGTTTGAGGCAATGTGCCGTCTTATGTGGCATGGCACTCCCTCCTCTACTGACCGAAGGTTGTCAGTCTAATCCATTTATGTGATTCACTGAGACCATGAAGAAGAAGGACAGGTTGCTTACCTGTAACAGTATTTCTTAGAGTGTTCATCTGGGAATTCACACAAATCCCACCCATCCTCCCCTCAGAGTCATGCCCTGCCTCTCCTTTCATCCTGGGCTGCTGCTTTGGCGTCCATGGAACTGAGGGTTTAGGCGGGAAACCAGCCAAGAAGGCAGTTGGAGAGTGGGTGCAGCTACCACCAAAACGCATCTAATAGCTCTAAGAAGGTTCCGAAGTTTGCTGCACAAGTGCAGAATAACCCATTTGTGTGAATTCGCAGATGACCATTCGAAGAATACCGTTACAGGTAAGCAACCTGTCCATATGCTTGTGTGCAATTGCTTTGTTTGCTGAGCCCCTAGGATGGCTGCTCCTCTGAGAACATGGGCAAATAACAGTTGACTGACTCAGAGTAGACTTTCTATAATAGAGCTTCTTCCCCTGGGCCCTGTAAGGGCAGGAACAGCAGTGGCAGGTAAAACAGAGAGGTGGGCAGAGGGTTTAGCAGTATTGCTTCTTGCCCCACATCCACCATATTTCTTATAGTTATCCAGCCATGTGCCCTGCAATTGTCTCAGTTCAGCTGAAACAGCCACACATATTTTTCCACCTTCTCACTTTCTCAGCTGCTTGTGAAATGTACCAGTTTCCTCCATCTCTTTCCCATTGCTTCAGCTGGTGCAAACTCAAGTTCAAGCTACAAAGTACATCACATTGAACTCAGTAGAGGGTATTCTACACTTTGGAGAAGAGAATAGTTACTAAAGTCTTAGAGCCAAAACAGACCAGCTCTAAATGCTGCCTTTGGGGTGGCTCCAGTTGGCTTGGGGGCATAGCATGCACATGCCACATGCCCCCATAATGACCTGAAGGTGCCCAGAGCGGCTGCACATTGGCCAACTTCTGGGCATCTTGGGAGCCTGGCAGCCGCATGCTGCAAGCCCCCAACATTCTGCAAAGCCATTGCAGGGCTGCAGAAGAGCCACTAAAGATGGCTTTTCCATGGCTGAAAAAGGAGCAGTTAAAAACCACTCCTTTTCAGCCAGCACTTCAGTAGATTGGGGCCATGGTATGTGGCTGCCACAACCCAAATCCATCGTTGAGTGTGGTGGCTTTACACTACCCTATCCAGGCCATCTATTTCAGCCCTTACTCTTTCGAGACAGAACAAAGTAGAAACTACAGTTGCAGACATTTTGGAGTATGGCAGCATGTGTAATGTGATTTTGAATAGATCTGATTAAGGCTTTTGATTTTAGAATAATGTGTTCTATAATACTATATTTATTTGTGTGCAAAGGGATCTTGTAGCACCTCTGAGATCAACTGACAGTATAAAGGAAGTAGACTCAAGTCTACAAAAGGTCATGTACCAGCTTTATTCTGTCAGTTGATCTCAGAAGTGCTACAAGATCCCTTTGCATACAAATAAATATAGTATTATTTGCAGAACTACTTCATCTGAGGAAGCAGACTCACCTCTATGAGATTCCCTTGCATACTGATTTTCCAGACTAACATGGTTATGTCTTTGAATTATATTTATTGCTGATCATGCTGTGTGCATGTATATATTCATATACAGTATTGTATTTATTGATTTGAGCTTTTAGTTTTTTTCAGGATTTCCTAAATTCATTACCTAAATTCCATAGGTTTCCTCTGCCTACTTCCAAAGGTTTCCTTTCCTATGATCTTCCACACACTGTACAATTTACATAACTTTGACACCACTATAACTGCCATAGTTCCATGCAATCCTGGGATTTGTAGTTTTGTGAGGTATTTACTGTATATGCTCATGTATAAGTCTAGAAATTTTAGTCAAAAAATTGACCCCCAAAACCTGGATTGACATAGCTACAGGTCAATGTAAGTCCTATACTTTAACTCAGGGGTAGGCAACCTTTTTGAGCTGAGGGCCGGGTTGCTGTCCCTCAGACAATTGGGGGGGCCGAAGCACCATAAATAAATAAATAAATAAATAAATAAATATTTAAATTAAAAAATAAAATAAATAAAATTAAAAAAATATATACATACATGCTCTCTCAGCCCCAGAAAAGCCATGGCAAAACCCCTGTGGAGATTTTGCCAAGAAAACCCCAAGAACAAGTAATAACAACAATAATCAATATCATCATGGCGGGTGGGGGGGGCGGTGGCGGCGGCGGCAGGACTGGCCTGGGGCCGGTCCAAAGGCCTCGGGGGGCCGCATCCGGCCCCCAGGCCTTAGGTTGCCTACCCCTGCTTTAAGTCTTATAAAAAAGGGAACAATCCCCTGGTGAAAGGCAAGAGCATAATCTGTCCTGGAAGCATTGATTCACTTCTGTTCTCTTATCCATCCAGCCTTTAGTGTGAGCACAAACAGTTATGTCTGCTGAAATTTTGTAAGTTCTTTGGCATTGCTTTCCTTTGCTTCACCCTTTAGATCTTTTGTTACATGCCCCTAGGTTTTACCCTAGGCTTATCCATGGGTCATATCAAAACCTGTTATTTTGGCCCCCAAACCTGCCCTTGACTTATACATGAGATCAACCTATAGTCAAGTATATACAGTAAACTCTTCTGCCAGAGGGCTTTAGTGCGTCCCCAAACTACAAACCCAAGGATTCCACATGATGGAGCCATAGTAGCTAACATTGGATCAAGATATTATTGTTAATGTTAATATTATTAACATTGGGTCAGTTTTTGTAACCTGCCTTGAATCCCATTGTAAGAGAAAGGCTGGATATAAATGATTTAAATAAATATATAAAGATAATTTAATTCTGCAGTGTGCAAAAGATCATAATAACTTTGTTTCTTCCTCATTAATAAATGTAGACCTCTTGTTGCCAGGCCACACCCTTTGGACCACACTCTCATGTTTCTTAGCCATACAAATCTGGTTTTCATCTGCAAAATGTTGGGAGGTGCACAACCCCCAGGATATGATCCAAGTCCTGCTTCTCTTACATTGTTTTAAACTTTGATAAGCTGTCTTGGAGTTCTATTCTGAGCAGTAAACACTAGGTAAAATACAGATCTGTCAGGTAAAACTCCTGAAGTCATACTTCAGTCACCCCTAGAGCCAAGTTTAGTGAAACTTAAAACAATGCTTTGCTTTTACATTCAATATCTTTATCCTATGCATTAATCCTTAACCTTGGTTCCAGTTCAGTCACTTCAAGGACAGCAGGCCAAAAAGGTTGTAGTCATGGGGATTATTAGATCTCTTTGCTGTATTAGGAGCCTAGATCAAGCCACTTCATGCCATTATTGGATCTTAGTGCAGTGTTAGATCTCAGATAGCCACATGTACT
The DNA here is from genome assembly GCA_020142125.1 of Phrynosoma platyrhinos. Lineage (NCBI taxonomy): Eukaryota > Metazoa > Chordata > Lepidosauria > Squamata > Phrynosomatidae > Phrynosoma > Phrynosoma platyrhinos. The sequence continues at coordinate 176,703,404 of CM034703.1, forward strand.
CATGGGTGTTTTCCCCCCTCAAAAAAAATGCAAAGAAAAGCGTTTCTGTGATTTGAGGAAAACTAAAACTTTAATGCCTTGTGTGTGGTATGTGTGTTTTGTTAATGGAAAATGGTTTGAGTCTCTATTTGTTTTTGTTTGTTTTTAAAAAAAAACACTGTAAACTCAGCAACTGTGGTTCACTTTCCTTGGTGTTTGCATTATAGCTATTGTAAAATTGAGAAATGAGTTGCTTTTCTTCTAATTTATTTGACAATAGAATATTTAATAAAGAAGATTAACTTTTATGCTGGTGGAAAAATCAGGGCCTCTCAGTTTTAAGCAAAAACTGTGTGAACCCAGGCAGGGAGTATATAAGGCCATTTATTTATTTATTTCACTTTTAGACTTACCAGTAACCAACATTAATTAGGTGGCTATTCCGACTCATTCCATTGGGATCTCTCTCAGAGAACATTTTTGTTGAAATGGCTCCCAATAGAGACTGTGCAGATATTTGTGGTTGAGCTGGCTAAAAGCACTGATTCAATCAAGATTCATGAAACTAATCCAGTAATTCAAAGAGAAAAGGGTTTGTGTAATGGATTTCCCCCATAATGTACTTTTGCTGATTCTGTTCCCTTCCTCATGCTTTCTTGAACTTAGTACAGCTTATTGCCAATGAAATATGTATAGGATCTCACCACTGATCTAATATCTCCTTCTGCCCCAGAAACTGAAAACAAATATGCCATATAGAATACTTTTTAATTTGACAGCAGGCCAAGAAGTTTCAATAACCGTTGGGTCTGCTTTCAATATTATGAAATATTCTTACAAAACACAACACAAACAATTGAAACAACCCATTGCAATGTAAGTGAAGTAGCTTTGGAATGATAATTGCCCCTTCAGGCCAACCTTGGTGAGGACTACAAATAAAACACACACCAATGTGTCTGTTAATCATGAAAACATGCCCACAGAGGCAGAACAATATAAGAGTGGCATTTTTTGGGG
>CM034703.1:176704412-176736045 GCA_020142125.1 Phrynosoma platyrhinos
GAGAAGACCAGCGCAGACCTTTATACTGAAAGCCTAGAACCAAGCTGAGTAGATGTGGTATATACTCCTTATGTATTCAGTGTCTAAACAATGTAGTACATCCTAGAGTGCCTGATTATCCCCCTCCCCAGTGTGTGTGTTGATAAATCATATTTACTCCTTTAAGGTCCTGTAAAACTATAGTCAGCTCTCCATTTCCATGGATTCTGCATCCATGGTTTCAACCATCCACAGCTTGAAAATATTTATTTAAAAAAGGAATCCCAAAAAGCAAATCTTGATTTTGCCATTTAAAATGGGACAACATTTTACTATGGCACTGCATATAATGGAACTTGAACATCCAATGAATTTGTCCTGGAACCAAACTCCAGTGAATATCAAGGGGCCACTGTATTTATATTTCATCAAGAGAAGCTTGTTCAGTTAGGTCACCCAACATGTCATTCTTTATATGTATTGAACTACAGCTCCCATCATGCCTTCCCATTGGCAATGCTAAAAAAGACTGATAGGTGTTGTTGCTTGAAACATCTGGAAGGCAAGTTTGGGGAAAGCTGGCTTAATAGGTAGTAGGGCTGCTTTAGTGTAAGCAAGCTGCAGGTTTCAGCTGATGGTTATATCTGCCTGAGCAACCCTCCTTTTCCATAGGGGATGTTGTACTGACCACAGGATAGGTTCGGAACAATCCTTAGAAATTTTATGGAAAGTTAATATCCCCCAGACAATATACTGTGGCAAACTGTTCACACAACCAGGCAGCACTGAACTATAACATAAATGGGCTCTGGAGAGAAAGTATCTTTGCTAAAATTGTCTTGGCATATCTTAGGGTAGAGTCTAATTATAGAGACTGGCATATATGGCATCCAAATGAAATCTGTATTAGAGTTGAAAGGGGGTGGTCTTTTTCCTCATGTGGTCTTTAACTGGGGGTTTAACTTATGTACAATATACAAACATTTTTGACAGACTATTAACACCTATGATCTTGTAAATATTTGCAATTTTCTAGATCATAAATATTGCTGCATAAGCAGTTCTTTCAGGACATCATTTATACTCCATTAAAGATTAATTTACAAGTTAGTGCCTTATAGAAAGAAGATATGTGTACTTTTATGTTAATGTGCTGTAAAGGGAGACTGGTGTCTCCAGAAGCAATTTGTAATTCTCTAGCGGCTGTTCCTTGTGGCACCACTCAAAAGCTCCATGCGAATTCTTTTCATCGGTTCATGTTTATGGCAAGCTTAATCTTCTGTTTTGAAGGAGGAGGGGGAGAAAGAAGGGGGAGAGAAAGATCTTAGGTATTTAGGCTATATTTGAAAGCATCCATGTATTTGTTTAAACAGTCTCGTATGACACACAGTCTCATTCGTCACAGGGCTCAGATACCTGCTTCTGAACCTTGACACTACTTACAATGAGACTTGGTCACTGCTGGACTCCAAGACCTCCAAGATGTCATGGGGTGGGTTGAACAAGTAGGGATTGATTCTCAAAGCTGGAATGACCCAGACCTAAAAGCAGGCACTCAGTGCTAGTATGCATTGGGTGCTATGCACTTTCACGTGACCTGTAAGCTTTTGTCTAAAATCCAAAGAAACCTAGTACTTGCTTTCTTTTCTTTTAGCAAAGCTAACTCTCTAGCTTTGATAGTTGGAGAATTTTTTTAATAGAAAGAATGAAGCAATTGCAGAGCTTGAGAGTTAAGCATTTGAAATAATAATGTTACATGTAACAATGTGTGGTGTTGGGTTTTTGTTGTGTGGTTTTTTGTGTAACCATGTTACCAATGTCATAACTTTCAAATAGCAATGTACTCTCATTCAAAACTTTTATCACACAAGCCTCTATCTTGCTGCAATTGTGTTATTTAAAAGGAACAGAAACATACCAGTTTTGGAGCTTTTATTATCACACTTCTCTTCAGTTGTGCATCTGACCGTTTTTTGCCATTTACAGTCCTGCATGCTCTCTTCCACATTCCTCCTTAACCTCGCCTTCCTGTCTTGTGTCCTAACCTTTAGGGTTTTTAATTTTTTATTTGTAACATAATTCTGGAATGTATGCAATTTAGTAAAATAAAAAGGAGGAGGAGGAGGAGGAGGAAAAGAAAGTGAAATAAAGTAAAGAAAAAAGAACATAGGAAGCTTGGGATTAGTGAGGTAGAGGGAAAGAAAGGGAAAGGAGGATGCTGACACCATGTGACTGTCCAATACTGAGACTGCTGCAAACTGTTACTTATTATACCTGTAGAGTAATGGGGTGGCAGTGCAATTGGCTGCTTATTGACAGGTTTTCCCCATCAATGAAAATATGCCCTCTAACAACTCTTCAAAAGCACAGCAGCAACAGGTCAGAGGCATTGTTGCATGAAAGGTATTGCTAAAGGCGCTATTCTCTTGTTAAAATTGCAGTTTAAAATCCAAGTCCTAAGAAGCAGTAATGCTCATGATAACAAAGTGCAACAAGTCACATTTACTCCTAAAGTCTTCCATTAGAGCAGGGTGATTTGGAGAATATTTGGCCATTTCTTTATTAAAAACAATAATTCAAAAGTAATCTAAAATCAACTAACATGCTACTTTGTAAGGTATTATGACTATTTTATTCATGCATATAGTCCACATTTTGCTATCCTGGGACTCAAGGCAGCTTGTAGATAATAAGCAATGGGCACCACCAACTAATACAGCCAACATGTAACTTAGTAATTTAAAATAAAAATAAAAAAGGGAATTGGTACTACTGGAATTTTCCAGGAGAAGCAACGATTTTGTGTAGAAAAGAGTGGTTTAAGGAAGTTTAGGTGAAGGTAGAGGCTCCAGAAATAACCCTAAGGACCACACTTTTCCATCCTCTCACCTAAAATAAGGGCCACATCTCAAAATCACCCACTTCCCTGCCAGTATCCTCTTTCAGTGTTGTATTGTATGTTTCTCATACAATTGAAGTTACATTGAAATGCTGTTTCTGTGTGAAACTATGCTGCCATGCTCAACTCATTTAAAAAGATGAAAAGTCTGGTGGGTCCAATCTACTTTGAAAAGATCCTGAAGGGGATGGGACACACAGAGGGACACACACATCCATCTATCTGTACATGTTACAAGCACTGGAACAAGCAAGTGGCTCTTTCTCAACCAAGGTGGGGAAAATGAGTTTTTCTGTGTAAATTTTTTTTTGGGGGGGGGAGTTTTTCTGTTTGCTATAAGATCATTTTTTTTCCTGCCTCAGAGTTGCTCCATGGTATTGGAACTTTGCATACCGATATGTGGAGAGTATCCCATGAAAATGGACAAACAGATCCTGATCCTAAATGAAGTTTGTCTGCGTCTGTATATGTTGGTGAACATTAACTGTAACCAAGGGCTCAAGGACTTTAATGACTCTCATAAATACCTGTGTTGATCAGATCAGATGGGAGGAAAGAACGGGTGGAAAGAGCAAATAAAAACATGGTTCCACACCAATGCTACAGTCTTTTTGTGTTTAATACATTGTATAAATTGCAAGCTATTCCAAATATCGCCTAAGGGTACTACCAAACCCAGTGGACCTCTTCATTCATTCTAATGGGCTTGGTTCCTGAGAAAAGGTTTTCAATTTCACAAAACTAATTCTCTTTACAAACAGCAGCTCTCATTCCCATCACACTTTCAATATTTATATTTGAGATCCAGTCAACAACTGTAAACTCCAAGCACATCTGAGATGTCTATTATAGCTGGATGAATATTCAATTGTTACACTGTAATGATTGACCTCCCAATACTAAAGGTGATTTCTATTTTGAATGGATATTAAACATAAACTTAATTCAGATAAAGGGAGTGCATACTTAGCTTCAGTGGAATTATTTTATACTTGCCCTAATGTGATATTCAGCCCACTGACTCTCTTAGCTTAGTGACCAGTTTTCCAAAAGCCCATCATAATTCTCCCCCCACTCTAAATCACACATTAAGCAAGGTTGTTGTTATCATGTATTTTTCTTCTCCTGAGGCAGCTCGGTCAAAGAGTATCACATGTCAGCCCTTTGCCTCTTTCTTCCCCCTTTCTTTCTGGGAAACATTTAATACTCACTAAATGAAATTAGAGTGGGCTATATTAGAATAATGAAATTCACATTTTTAATAGGCTGATAAGTCCAACTGCAATCCTCAGGAAGCTTTTCTTATCCATACCAGGGCTATATAATGCTTGCAGCAGTTCATTTCTCAAGGATTTGAAGTTACATTGCGGCATACCTTTGGCAAAACTTTGGAGGATGCCATTGAATAATAATAGGATGCCATTGAATAATAATATGAATAATAATAATGATATTAGGAAGAAAAAAGAAAAAGAAGAACTAGTACTAGCACCCCACTTTTCCCAAAAAATTGTGAGTTAAAGTGGTTTGTAATTTTTATTAAAAAAGGATACAATTAAAAATATTCAAAGCGTGAACATTACAATAGAATTTAATGCCCATTCTTGCTATGATTAATAATATATTTCATTGAGAATATGTATATGGATGTATTTGGTCAGATTGCTGTAGCAGCCAAATAAGTCTAAGGCCTTCCTTCATGCTGTGGAAGCTCTCATGAGCTGCAGCATTTTTTAAAAAAAATCAAAATTTTATTGATTAAAACATATAAAACACATCAAACACGTAAAACATATACATCACATATAAAAACTAATAAAAGAAAAATACTTCTACAAACATAAATATGACCTCCCACTCCCAATCTCTCATTCAAGGGTGTTCTTTAATTTTTAGTTCTTCCCATCCATTTCGAGTATATATTATATCCCCGGCCTAAAGGGAAAGCAATATTACACCCAAACAACTATTATTACCATATAAACCTGATATATAACCGTTAACCTTCTAAACCTCATAGATATAATTTGTCCCTAAATTACCTCCCTTTACAAAGGGAGGATTATCTAAGAAAATATTAACATCCTCTCTGGAATATACTTTACTTGCTTAATTTTTCAATCCTAGTGTCCAATAGTGACCCCATTCTTGCTTTAGAAAAACAGTAAAAGGTTTCCATGTATTCTCAAAGTCTTCCAGTGGTCTTTTCTGTATTAGCTGGGTCAATTTATCACTTTCCATTAGATCATATACTTTTATTATCCAATCTCGTATCTCTGGAATTCTTTTCTCTTTCCATTTGGAGGCATAGATTATTCTTGCCGCTGTGGACATGTAGAAAATAAGAGGGCTGTATTCTTATTCAATATGGTCCTCTTGACTAATACTTAAAAGATATTTTTAAGTATGAGCTGCAGCATTTTTAAAGGCTCATGTTTTAATTGTAAGCATTGCTTACAATTATTGTGTAGGTATTTATAACAAGAATGGTTATAACAAGAATGGTTAAATGAGGGGATTACAAATTGATTTCAATCCTTCTTTCCCAGGCTGGTGCTGCTTCTGAGGTTAGTGACATATATAACTCACAGGTCTTTTCTTTCTCCTGAGAAAAAAGAAAACAATTGAAATTGGACAACATACATTAGTGGGATTTGCCATAAAGTCAGTGGAGTGGAAGGTTGTTTTAGTAGTAGTGGTCAGCATAGTGGGGTATAATTTGTTCCTGCTTTACTCTCCCTATTTTTTTATTATTACTTTTTTGTCCCCATATTATAGATTTAAATCTCAATTTTCCATGTTACATCTCAAATAAAATACAATACAGTTGGCCCTCCACATTTGCAGATTTCACTTTTGCTGACTTGATTATTCACAGATTTCATTAATATGTTATCTCTCTTCCAGGATTTGATTCCTAGCTCAGACATGAAGCTGTATCAAGGAACAGGCCCACCCTGATGTCTTTTAATAGCAAAGAGCTAACTACTAGGGGTTGAAGGAGAAAAATCATGCTCCAGTTAAGAGCTAGTGTTACAAAACTGAGCCAGTGCAATGAAAATGAAGGAGTGATTCCGTGTAGCCCATGGTAAACTGACTTGCCAGAGCTTCAGTACAAATAGCAACTCTAACCATTCCTGGAAGCTTTGCCTCACATGCACTCTATTCTGTGCTCATCCTCCTCAATTTATCTGCGGCATTTGACACTGTGGATCACTGTCTTCTAGTTGATATACTTTCTGACATTGGGTTCTCGAACACAGTTCTTAACTGGTTTAAATCTTATCTGCCAGATAGATCTTTTGCAGTGGTCACGGGTGGCCAGACTTCGTCCCCTGTTCCCCTATCTGTTGGAGTTCCCCAGGGTTCCGTTTTGGGTCTCCTATTGTTCTCTCTTTACACCTTGTCTTTAGGAAAACTTAGTATGCCGATGACACTCAACTGTATCTTTCCACCCCTGATCTCTCTCGAGGGCTTGAACAGCAAGTTTCTTCATGTCTCACAGCTGTCTCTCTGTGGATGCGTCATCGGCATTGAAGCTCAACATATCCAAGATGGAACTTCTTGTCTTTTCACCTAAGTCTTCCCTTCAATCCTCTTTCTCTGTTTTTGTCGACAACACCTCTATTCGACCGGTCCAGGAAGCCTGCAGCCTTGGTTTCAGTTTCGACTCTTCTCTGTCTTTTATTCCCCATATCCAGGCCACAGCCAAAGTCTGCGGATTTTTCCTTTATAACATTGCTAAAATCTGTCCTTTTCTTTCTGCCTCCACTGCCAAGACTCTGATCCACGCTTTGGTGGTCTCCCGATTAGACTATTGTAATCTCCTTCTAGCTGACCTTCCCCCTCTCATCTTTGCCCTTTAATTTCTGTCCAACATTCAGCCTCTTGCATCATTACTTCCGCTCGCTGCTTTGACCATGTTTCCCCTTTGCTGTCTTCTCTTCAGTGGCTCCCCTTCCTTTTCCGTATCCAATATAAGCTTTGCTTGCTAATTTTCAAAGCCCTGCATGGGCTAGCCCCTCTTTACCTATCTGAACTTCTTTCTCCTTACATTCCTACCCGTACCCTCCGTTCTAGTACCCAAGGCCTGCTGTCCCAACCTAGGCTCTCCAGTGCTCCATCCCAGATTCACCCCTTCTCGCTTGCCACCCCTCACTCCTGGAACCTTCTTCCCCCTCAAACACGGGCCATTACTTCTTTGTCCAATTTTAAATCCGAGTTAAAGACCATTTTGTTCAGGGAGGCATTCCCAGGCACTGTCTGATATACATTTACCTTTTCTGTCATTTGGATAGACAGTGGATGTTGCTAATTAATTGTTGTAATTGTCTTTTCCTTTAATTGACTTTTATTATTTTACCTATTGCTTTATATTTTAGATTGGACACCTTTGGCAGGTTTTTATTCTATTTTATGCTTGATTGTCTTTTTGTACAGCGCTGTGTACACTGACAACGCTTTCGAAATAAACTTTAATAATAATAATAATGCTGTCCCTGTGAGGAGATTAGTGAACTGGGAGTGCCTGTCTGGCAAAGCAACCAGGAAAGGTGTTTTCCCCACCTATGCAACATTGCCATGGGTCCACTCACTGCATATTTTAAACCTATGGGTTACAGAAATTTAAAACCCTTGTAAGGTTTGGACAAAAGCCACAATCCTCACATTTTTTGGTCATCAGTGGGTGAATCTACACAGCAGAATTAATGCTGTCTGACACCACCTTGACTGAATGCTATGGAATTCTAGGATCTGTAGCGCTGTGAGCTATTTCACCTTCTCTGTCAGAGAGCTCTGATTCCACATCACGCTATGAATCCCAGGATTCCATACGATGGAGCCATGACAGTTAAAGCGGCATCAAACTGCATGAATTCTGCAGTGTGACAGCAGGCACTGTTCTCTGTGTACTTGGCCATAGGTGTTTCCTTATCCTGACTTCTAGGGCAGGGCTTCTGTAAGCTCTTGAATGTCACTACATATATTCATTGTGGTATCATGCCCACCACAGATGCCTACCATAGTTGCAACCAGGGCTGGCATTATTAGAGAATGAAGTGCAGCAATGGGCAGCAGTTTGGGAGTGTCATGAAAGTATTTGATGTTACTATTGAATTTTTCCTGCCCAAGATGGGGAGAATTACTTGTGGGATTTTCAGACTCAGATGCTAAACTGAGATGCTAAATTAACTTTGATTGTTATACACCCAAACACAGGAAGGGAATAATTTGCTGCTTGGCCTCAAGGAGCAAAATGTTTTGCACTGCCCAGGCTATAACCCAAAAGGTATTTTTAAACATTCTTTGTCTATTCCTACTTAGGCAATGTGCTAAGGTGTCAGTATGTCAGTATTCTTGTTGCCATTTATTTGGACAATTTCATATTCATATTAATGCATTTTATTTTATGTCTTTTAGCAATACATTTTATATTATTTTCCTTTCTATAAATCAACTTTGCATTCAGTTGCTTCCTGACAGCCCACAACACAGAGAAAATTGGTTATTCAGTATTATTCAGGTTATTTTGTTGTGAGTAATTTGGGATGTGTAGTCCTTAAAATGAATAAGGTATTTTTTTCACATAATATCTATAATTCTTGGGTGTTTCCTGTTTGATAGGCCATTACTGTTATTTCCTGTATTAATAGTGTGTGTGTGTGCATGTGTGTGTGTGTTTATGAAAGAGAGAGAGAGAGAACATATGCAAAAGACTGACTTGCTCAAAGGAACCTATGTGCTCATGTTTAAAGGTGAATTAAGGGCTCACTACTCACATTCAAACCCAGATCTAGCCCTGTTCTTAGGCAGAATGAGGCAGCCATCTTAGCTAGCAGAATTTGTGTGTTATGAAAAGGTAGCAAATAAAGATATTAAATTTGTTATTGTTACAGTTTTCCTCTCTAGGAATGGCAGTTCTTGGATTTTCCACCCTAAACTCAAAATAACTTGTCAAGCCTTCAGTACTATGCACATTAGATATCACATTGCGTATCACAATTAGACAAGTTTTTTGCTAGTCTTGGGTTGAATTTAATGGCAGTTGTACTTAAAGTGGACATATGGAAATGAATGGGACTTGTTAAAATTAACTTTAGTCCAAGACAACCTATTGAGTTTACTCCAAAAAACTATAACATTGGAATCCAGTCCTGTGGTTTGCCGCTTAAACCAAGAAATGCATGGCAGACAGGTTCCCATTTCCGGTAAGTTTATCACTTGCCTCTTTTGTTATCTGTTTTAGGAATGGCAGCTGAAGAAACAAATCAGAAACAAACTGTGGTTATAGGTTTGAATGCTGTGACAAGCCATGGTTTAAACAAGCCAGAGTTTAAACATGTTCTAAAGAATCCATGTTTTTAGTTTGTAGTTTGTGGGTGGTTAGAAAACAATGGCTTGTTAGGAGGGGTAGCTTTGCATATCACAGAAAGCTAGATTGTAACAAACCACACCATCACTTGTAATGAAACATTAGTGCTGAATAATGTTTCCTTTTTGAGAAGGCAAAAAGCTGGCTTTTCTGCTGTGGCGGCTGTTTTTCTGCATTTCTGTGGTACGGTGTGTGTAAATGCCATGCCACAGAAATGCCATGATGCTGCTGCTGTGTAGTCAGTGAGGTAGCATGATGCTGGTTTTGGGGCAGCATCAGGGTATGTGACATGCATACACCACATGCCCACACCAACACGAAGCCGGCATTTTTTGCCAGTCTGTTTTGGCTCTTAGCTAGCTTTTAAATTTCTGAGCATTGCATAGAACAACTGAAGTTTTTTTCAGACTGCCAGTTGATTATTTCATAAAGTAAATACAGACACTTTTTACATAAAGACAGTCTCATTTTGAAAAGCATGACAAGTTTGCCATCAGCTAAATATCTGCCATGAAGATCTGCTATGGAAGAACATATATTATGGAGAAAAGGATAGTTTGCTTTTCCATTTTCCCCCTTCCTCCCTACTTGACTGAGGCTCAAACTACAAATGATGCTGTGGGTACATATACTTGTAATTCTTTACCCCTTCTTCCCACAATGATACCATCAAGTTAAGGAAGGCAATGATCTCAACTGAGGAGAACAGCATGCACCAATGCTCTTATCAAAATCAGGACCCTCTGCAGCTATTATAAAATAAATGCACCAATGTCAGGATCTCATCACACATTTCCTAAGTCACATTTCATTTGATCCAGAGGTAAATATCCTGTAAACTTGTATTAGGAGGAAAAAATCCACCTCGAAGTTAAGCTTTATAATTTCTGAGTGCCTTTTCATACCACAGGGCACTTAGGAATACACTTCCCCGAGTATCTGATCATTTTTGTAAGTAGTATTGCATCTTGTTCCACAGAATCCTGCTTCACCAGAAACTGAGTAAGAATGTAAATAGTGTATTGCTCCTCCAAGATGAAGGAAATTATATAGTGTGTCATCAACTGTCTCTTTTACAATTACATATGTAGGATATCCGAAAGAAAGGAAATGTTGTTGCTACTTTTTTTCTTAAAGGATACCATTATATTTGACAACAAATAGTGGGTGGGAATTGATAGCCAGGCAAAACATATTACTTCAGTAACATATTTTTCTAAAGAAGCCACAATAGTTTCGGACAACCAAGTTTTCATCTAATGAACACTGAATTTTTCACTTGAAAAGGCCTGCTTCTAGTTTAATGACTCTGTAGTTGAAGGATGGTTTGATTGATTAGTACATTAATTACTATTAATTAATTAATTAATTAATGATTAATATACTGACTCTGTAGTTGAAGGATGGTTTGATTGATTAGTACATTAATCACTATTAATTAATTAATTAATGATTAATATACATGTTTTAATCTACTAATTTCTATTCAAAGCTGCTTTGCAACTGATTGCTCTCTCTCTCTCTCTCTCTCTCTCTCTCTCTCTCTCTCTCTCTGTCTGTTGGGATTCCTTACAGGAAAGACACGCCAGACAGAATGAATGGGGACACAATGCTTGAGGGGGGTGATTTTCCCCCTCCTTTTATTCCCAGCCTGTTTACAAGAATCTTAGCTGTTTGTTCATCATTCATTAACTGTCAGAAGGTGCTTTTTCCCTGTGTCAGGATTCAAAGGTCAAGAGGATGTAAACAGGACAGGAAACCAGCCAAGTTAATCAGTAGGTTGTGTCTACGTGTGTAAACATCAGCCAGGCTTAGATATTAAACTCATAGAGGAAAATATGAATCTCAATTTGTGGTGTGCCAGCAAATTAATCCTCCACATCTACCTAGGTAGGTAGATAGGTAAAGGGAGAGCAAGAGAGGTATCCATTTGTTACACATTTATATTCAAAGCTGCTTTGAGACTAAATGCTGTGTGTGTATATCTCCCTCCCCGCCCTCCACATAGCAGGGAGTGGGGGAAAGGGGGATGTAGCTGACTGGTTACTCTAGTTAAAAGCATGACAGTTCCATTTCCCCTTTACATTCAGATTGGCAGAAGGAGCTCTTCCATAAAAACCAGGCACATACATCTATGCTTGGAAAATGGAAGCATCCATTATTACTCTCTACTAAGCAGCTTCATCTTAAGGGCCCATTTTTCATAGCTATCATTTTCTGCAGCTTTTGCAAGGACAAAAGTTAGCTATGATGAAAATAGATATGAGAAGCTCTTGACATGATTCATTTATCTCAAGTGCCTGTAAGGGTCTAAACCAGAAGTGGACAACGTGTGACTCCTCCAGATCCTGTTGGATTGTGATACCAATCCACAATTTGCTATGCTAGCAAGGGCTGTAGGCAGTTGAGGTCTAATAATATCTGGAGGAGCACAAATTGCTCTGATCTATGCCAAAAAAATTTCCTTCAGGATAATTGCCCCCCCCCCCCCCCCCCGGTGCAGACACACACAAACAATGGTCACAGTTCTTCTTAATTCAAACTATTTCAGAACAAAATACTGTCATAATGGGGGGAGGTACACTGAGCAGTATAAAGTACATAGGGAGTATTTATAGTTTTCTTTTAAAAATTCAAACTATTCTATTCTTTACAAATGTAATATGGTAGTCAACTCCCCTGTTCCCTTCCTCCCTTAACCTTTAATTAATATATATATATATATATATATATATATATATATATATATATATATCACAGTCACTCACAACAAATATAGTCCCCCTTTCAAAGTTTGCATCTTATTCAGGATGTATGTTTCCATAAAAATGCTTGACAATGGTGGTTTCAATCCAGAATTTATACAACTAACATAAGTAATAAAGGGTCTTTAAATTTATTCAAATGTGTATATTTTCTCCTCTTGCTAATCTAGTTTTATGTTAGTTTTTCTGGTAATACTATAGACCACAATCTATCTAGCTATCTTTGAACAGAGAGTTCTGTGAAAAATTTCCATAATTTTGTATTTTCTTATTTTGCAGTATTTAACAAAACTGCAATGAGGGATATTAATTTTTTTTAAAATCTATTTTGAGATTTTTTTGGTTCAAATGTTTAAAGGTTTTACCCCTCCCCCTTCCTGGATAGCCCTTTTAAATTGGCAATTCATATTAGTAAAAGATTTGTGAATAGCTGTGAGATATCAGTATGAGATTGGTCTTATTCCCATAACTAGAGGTGAAATAAATTAATATCATTTTACAGGGAGCTAGTAGCAAGTAAAAATATCATTGTAATTGCTTTTATACCTCAATGACCTTTCTATTTTACTAGCCTACTAGTTTAATTTTCATATTATGCACCTCAGTGTATGCCCTTCCAATTTTAACAGTAGAATTGTTTTCTTGTTCTTTGCTGGAAAATGCTACATGATAATTAAAAATGAGCAATAATATCTAAGAAATAATTCAGCAAATGATTTCTCCCTTCCCATAGGTTGGCTAAGGTTAACCTTTGGTCTTCTCAGTGTACGAAGAAATTAAATTCTATTGCATGCAGAACAATTTGGCAATTGCTTCAAAGACTACTGCAAGCAGGGGAATTATACAGCCCCTGATGTATTCTTTAACTGCAGCTCCTAGCATTCCTCACCTTAGGCTATGCTGGCTAGGGCTGCTAAGAACTTCAGTATAAAACATCTGGAGGTCTGTCCAATTCATACCTGAAGTTTTTGTGTTGAACGTGCTATAGCCACACAAAATGCAATGTTTGTTTCAGAAAATGCTGTTTACTGCACAAAACACAAAAATGTTTTATAATTGAACATTTAGCAAAAATGTGATAAATCCTTGAAAAAAGCATGAAACTTTGATCATGTCATCCAGTGGGAAGAACATATTTGAATTTTTCATCCTGTGGTGTGCCAAGATTTGCATCATTGTACTGGAAGAGCTCAAAAAAAGGGAAAACTTTCCATTGAACTAGATATTTAATATTTAATTATATTTTAAATTCTTGTAACATGCCTATTTGTTAAGTGTCATTTGACATGATTATACACAGATATATGTGCATATTTGCCCCAAGTTTAACATCTTATCATAACATTTGCATTTAGTAGGGCAAGAGCATCTAGCCTGTTCTCCTTTTGCCTGAACATTTTCTTGCTCTTACCAATGTACATCCTGTGCTTAACATTCCTGCAAAAAATATTAATTTTTTGTGCGTATGTAATAGAAGAACATTCTATTTTTAGAACTCCTTTGACATTGTCAGTGTTCTCCAAGGTTCCCAGCTATTTTTCTCTTATTTTCTCTGACTTTTCTCAGTGCCTTTCCAAAAGAATCATGTTTCAAGAGATGGAAAGCTTATGAATGACTATTAGTTTCAAGCTTGTCTGGATGTCTTTCAGATATAATGAGAACTTATAGTCCAACTGTGACAGTGGGTTGGAATGACATCAGTAATCTGGGGAAGAAACAATTTCTCCAGACACCTGCACATCATATTTTGTTGTTGTTTTTCTCCTTAACCCTATTGTGTTGAAGTGTTACATTCAAAGCAGGGGTTCAAAATGTGCCCTGTCTCCTGGTGGTTTCATGTAAATTAGTGGTGGGAATTATGTGGCCCTCCTGATGTTAGACTGCAATTCCTAGCATTCCTCCCCATTGCTGATACTGGCTAAGGCTGCTGGGATATTTAGTTCAACAGCATGCTTGCCACCTAAATGTAGATATTTTAAAAGTCTTGGGGACATGATGGAACTTTGTAATAGCCTATATACCAAAGTTATGAAACAAGAGTCCCCAAGCATCACTTTTCTGAGACTGTCCTCTAAATTGGGTTAGAACTTCTGCCATGGTGTACTCCCAAGCTCAATAATGACAACACGTACTAAGGATCACTAAGAGGGCTAAGAGAGCTAATTGGGTTACAGTCCTCAATCCATTCTCAGGCCCAAGTCATCCACCAGAATGACTAGGGAGGCTTCCATCCCAAAGCCAGGTTTGAAATAAAAATTGGATGGGATCCAAATAACCATTTGCTTCAAGACTAATTAAACTGGAGAGTTCATCACCAACACCTTGCACCTCCAATGGAAGATTGGAGCATAGGGAATACTGGACTTTAATCGCTATCACCTTAAGGGAAGTAGATATTAGCCCTTTTGTCAGAAACACATTGGCTATCACAATGCTAGCCCAAAGATGGCAGATTTCTCTTGTTCAGGATGGGCAAGGATGCAGGTAATATCTTTTATAATATGGGACATCTGACAGCCCTATAAGGAACAAGTTTCTGACTCCCAAATAAGGGATATCACTTACAATAAGGGTCCTCTAAAGTGGGCATTGGTCCTCTAAATAGTTTTTTTGCATTTTCAGTTTGCACAACCAAGGTTGTCAGAGACCCTTATTGTAAAGAATTTCCCTTATTTGAGAGTCAGAAAACTTGTCCCTTATAGGGCGATTGGGTGTCCCATAATATAAAAGGTGTTCTCTATTTGAGGGTTGGAAAGCTTTTCCTCCTATATAAATTGAATAAGATGCCAAAGAAATCTCATATTTTGGGGGCTGTGATGCCCCCCCACTAAAGAAAGAAATATGTACATTATATAAATTATGAATGCTGACAATATATTAATTTTATAGCTAAATACATGGCTAAGTGGACTGAAATCAATAATTTCATTTCAGTAGAATACAAACTTGTTCATGGCTACTTCCTGATTGTCAACTTTGCATGTCATGAATTTTGGCTTTTACATATGGCTATTTTGAAAACCTGGCAACACTACCACAAACTGAAATTTGAATGACAACAGGTCCAGTTGGTGTTTGAGTTGTATCAATATATAATTCTCTTTAAATTACAGGCCTACATCCAATTCCTTGTCTGTTGCAATAGACCCGTGAGATAATGCAATTTCTGTGTAGAGTTCATTTACCAAATTCTCACTGATTCTGTCAGTTTAATATAGTGGGGACTAACAATTGATTTAGGCTTTTGTGTACATGTTGGCACAGATTCAAATGAATTTGTCCACAAACTGCAGGGTGGTTACTGCAGTCCTTTGAGGGCTCCTCTTATATGATTAATCATCACATCAAATAGGCAGGTGTAATATGGGAAAAAATCGAGATGCAGCTACCACTTGATTTGCGAGTTAATCACTATATAGTTTGAGATGTGCTACAGTTCCTCCTGCTCTTCTGAATAAAGAACCTTCACAGTTCTTCCCACCCTATTTCCCATAAAGTATAAATTGTATCACATGTCTATATACTTATTATGACCGAAATGTTGTAGTTTGTGATGATTTCCCAAGCATTCAATGAATTTTCTCACTTTTTTCAATTGATTAACTCCATTGTCATCATGAGATACTTCAAAATATCATTTGTATTGTCAAGCTGTGACTGTGGGATTAATTAGCCAGTTAATTGGTCAATAACATATATAAACACCCTTCAATCAATCAACAACTTCAGGCTCTATTTGCATTCTCCCCCCCCCCCCGCCCCATCCATTTTTTTCCCATTAGACTCCATTTGATTTACCTCCAGTCCTTCAAAGTATCACAAGAGTTCTGTGGAAGCAACCTCACTGCAGTAGCATTACCGTGGTGCTGACAACTTGTGAGTTGGACTGAAAATACTGTTACCTCGGAATGGAAAAATAATTTGGAACATCTCTGATCAGAGTTATGGAGAATATCTCTGGTCTGAGATTTGAGGGGGGTTGCAATAATTTTGCAATAGAACTAGCTTAGAGGTGCACTTTGTTGGAGTTAAGGCATTTGCAACCAAGTGATTCTGAAACCACAATTGGTGTGCCACTCTTAGTCTTCTCTAAAGGAGAAAAAAATTGGTCCTCAAGTCTCCTTTTAATTTCCATAACTGGAATATAAAATTATACTTGCAAAACTATATACAGCTTGCAAAACTATATACAGCTCTTTCCCCTCAATGTCTTTATTGTTGTTGTTTTTTAAAAAAAAAAAAGCAAATAGTAGTATATAAATGTAAAAGGGGAAAAATAGGTGGGGCTCTTTTTTGTGTCTTGTGCTTTCTATTTCAGTTAATTTTCTTTCAGTAACATTTAATATGTTTTCCCAAACAGAGACTATTAAGTGCAGCAAATTGTGTGGAGAGGTGAGTGATAGGTGAAAAACCACCAAATCCTGACCTTGGAGGAAATTAGTTTCTAACAGTGAAACACAAGTCCTTTCTTTAATTAAGCCATCTAAGTTGCTCAATACTATTGCAAATATCTATTAACTCATTTCCAAAGGGCTTACACGTTAGCTGTCCTTGTTGCAGCAAGTGCCTGTGGCCATACAATGTGCACTTTGTTTCAAATGAGTATTTAATAAAATAATGTTGAAGTCATTTATAATATAGGCCAAAATGACAATAATAAAATTGTGACACTCTGCTTTGCCTGCCTACATGCCTTGTATTAAATCTAAGGGAAGTTTGCCTACACACATACCTGTCAGTAGTTTGATGGCTGTCAGTAGGATAACCTGCATGCATGGTGGGTCATCACTCATAGGTATGACACATTTAAATTCATTTTAGACATAGGATGGAATCCTATCAGTGATGTTTGTGTTCCTATATTTCTTTTTGGACAAGACAAGATGAGGGGGTTGTTCTCTAGCTCTTTGCACTCCCTCAGGCAGCTGTCAAATGTGTATGGGGTGCTGTTTACCAGTGGGTAGGGGAGAAACAGGGAGGCAGCTCTGAGTAGGGAGATGAGGCTGATCTCAGGTTTGAAGAGGAAAGAAATGAGTCATAGAGCCATAGAATGAGGGAGTTGGAAGGGACCTCATGGACCATTGAGTCCAATCCTCTGTTCAATGCACTTTTTCCAGTTAAACCTATCTCAGCAGATAGCTGTCCAGCCTACCACTTCTCTAGGCAATTGGTTCTCTTGCCGAACTGGGCTTACTGTCAAGAAATTCCTTATAATGTTCAATTAAAAGCTACTCTCCTGTACCTTCAAAGCATTAGACCTGCTCCTACCTTTTGTGGAAGCAAGGAATGATTCTGTCCCATCCTCTCTGTCACAGTGCTTGAGGTATTTACAGTGCAGTCATGTCACCCGACACTCATCTCTTCACCAAGCTAAACATGCCTTGCCCCTTCAAACTTTCCTAGATTATCTGCAACTGCCCAGAGGACCTTTTCGGCTATCGCTCCCAGACTGTAGAACAGCCTGCCGGATGAGATCCATCATTTGACCACCTTAAACAGCTTTAAAAAAGCAGTTAAGACAGACCTCTTTCAGCAGGCCTTTCCTGAGTGGGTAACCAGCCACCGAAAATAGTCATGCCTGTCCCTGATTTCCACTATAGCTATTTTAAATTATTTGTCATTTGTTGGGATGTTTTTGTAGTTTGTTATTTTTAAGTTTGTTTTTAATTTTTGATTGTTTAATTGTATTTTTGGGGGGTAGGCTATTGGGGGGGGACAGGATTGTTTGTTTTATCATGTAAGCCACTTTGGTTTTATTTTACAGAGAGGTGGGATATAAATACATTATTATTATTATTATTATTATTATTATTATTATTATTATTTCCTCACATTTTGTTTTTTGTACCTCTTATTATTATCATTGCCCTTCTTCGAATCTGCTCCAAATTGTCCAAATCTTTCTTAAAATGAGGCATCCAGAACTGAACACAGTATTACAGATGAGGCCTGACCAGTGCAGATTATAGTGGGACTATTAGTTCGCTCAGCTTGGAAACTATGCTTCTACTAAGGCAGGCTAAAATAGCATAAGGAATACGGTATATACTCATGTACAAGTCTAGAAATTTTAGGCAAAAAAACTGACTCAAAAACCCTGAATCAACTTATTCATGGGTCAATGTAAATACTGTACTTTATCTCTTCTTTAAAAAGGAATCATCCCTGGTGAAAGGCAAGAGTGTAATCTATTCTGGAAGTATAGACCCACCTCTAATGTTTCACCCATCCAGCCTTTAGTGTAAACACAAACAGTTATGCCTGCAGGAATTTTGTAAGTTCTTTGGCATTGTTTTCCTTTGCTTCATCCTTTAGATTCTTTGTTGCCTGCCCCTAAGTTCTATCCTCAACTTGTGCTTGGGTCATATCAAAATCCATAATTTGGGCCCTAAAACCTGCCCCTGACTTATACATCAGGTTGAATTATAGTCGAGTATATACTATATACCATTTTTTGGTGAGAGGTCCTGTCCATCCTGTACATCTTGTCCCTTTGCTCTGATTTTCCATGAACTCCTCAGGCAGCATGTAAGTGATCCAGAATATCAAAGTCCCTGTTATAGGTGTGACCTTATTCATTCTCCTTCCAGTAATCTGTCAGAAGTACTGTAATTGTATCCTGCCTTGAACAGAGCAGGAATGGCCATTGGCAGCCTTGCAAGAGCACTCCTGCAGCTCCTGAAGGTCCCCGTGCAGAAAAACATTGTTTTTCAAAGGAGAGGGGGGGGGGAATCAACATCACCAGGTGTGGTTCTCAATTAAAAAAAAAAATGTCCCTGAACTTCATTTTAGCCCCAGCCTCTTTTCTTAAAGTAGAAAAGATTTCCTGGTAACTCATGGAAATTGAAAATGCAGATTGTAGGGCTATCAGAGAGTAGGAAATGATTAATAGTGACCCCAGAATCAGAGAGATCAAGATTTGCTTGTCTCATTCTTATCCATGAAGGGATAAATTAAGGTAGGGTAGTGTGAAGCTGGACATCCTTGTTCATGCTTTCCAGAAACTCTGGAGAACTGCTAGCTTAGAGCACTTGGTTCCTCACTCTCTTGCTCAGAGAAAAGGAAAGGCACCACATAAATTGTCCTTGGTAGATCCTTCCACAAGCTCTTGGAAATGCCACCTGAAGGTGCTACAGTTTGCCACGCTTTTCTCTGCATAGGGAACAGGGTGAGGGGCCAACATCTAGTTTCTGACTGAAGCAGCTGGTGAAAAGATGTAGGCCTTTGGTTAGAAACTCAATGATTGAGTTTTTAGCCCAAGAGGAGGGGGACCACACTTCATCATCAGGGACATGGGCTGCATTTACAGCTGCAGAATGAGTGCAGTTTGACACTGCTTTAACTGCTATAGCTCAATGCAATGGAACTCTCCAATTTGTTGTTTTGAGAGATATTTAGCCTTCTCTGTCAAAGAGCTCTGGTGCCACAAACCCCTACAAATCTAGGATTTCATAGGATGGAGCCATGACAGTTAAGGCAGTGTCAAAATGCATTAATTCTGCAGTGTGGCAACAGCCCAGGACAGGCCTCCCACCTCATCTGGCCCATGAAACTCTGCATGTGAAGAAATCCAGCACCACACCACACTTCAGTACCCACTTTTGATCTAAGATCAGAATGGCCACCAAGTTTGTCATTAAAAAAGCCACCATATTCATCCCCCATTCACCCCCAAGTTCTGTCCCATTTATTAATTTCATTCAAATTTTAATAAGGACAACAGAACACTTGGTAACACATGTGACATCACAGAACTTTGCAAAATACAAAAAGATAATACAAATTAGGGTGATGCAGAAAACATGTCCTTTCATTGACAGAATATGTGCATTAGCACAGGTCAAAGATGTTCACCTTTCAAAGCCTGGAGGTTTTCATAAGTATAAAATGAGAAATGTGCCTGGAGCATTTTACCTAACCTCTGGTTTGTTTTGCAAAATGACTAATGGTACAGTGCTATGTTCTGTGGAATGGTATTGCTGAAGACAAACTTGATAATCTTAGAAATCACAGTTGCTGTTGTGACAAACAAAGATGCAAGTGGAGAAAGGCAGTTTGGTTGAGTGCCAAGGCTACTATTGGCTTTTTATGTTTTATTATCATTATGAAAGAAATCACAAAAAAAGACAGATGAAACAATATATTAATGAAAGGAGACCTAAATTGAATAACATCTATTGTTGACTGAAAATTATGGATTCTTCGCCTGCCTTTATACAGTTTTACTGAATGTGTCTGTTTCCCTTGCTGAGATATGCAGCAAGCTATAAATCCAATTATAGACTGCAGAGGTTTCAGATAATTTCCATTCTAACGACAATTCTATCTATGCTTGTATCAAAAACATGTTTGTCAGTTCCATATCAGAGTCATCCACAGTCTTTCTCAAACAGCCAAACAGATTTCCCAAATGATCATATGGCCAATCATTGAGCATGACATGCCTTGCATTTAATACAGCTATCTAGACATCCACCCCACCCCACCACCACAGGCTATCTATTTCTGAAATGCCACATTTCCAACAAAGATCAGAATTAATATAAGATATTGAATGGGGCTGCCCGACTTACCGGGCCAGCCCAGTTGCAAGGGATGGGAGCCAGCAGGTCCAAGCTGCTTCCTTGATGCAGCCCATGGCCCAGCACTCTCCCAGTAGATGCTGGGGATATTTGGCACCACCCTATTGGCTGCCGGAGCCGTGGGGAGGCAAGAATTCTGGCTCTGGCTGGGACTACATCTCCCAGCGTGCCTAGGGAGCCAGAAACACCTCCCCATTGGTTGGCCGCCAGCATAGGGGCTGTCTCTGGCTGGCAGGGAGGCCAGAAACAGCAGGACCTCCAGTCTCCCTGCCAACCAGAAACCTGTTGAAAAAGGGTGGAGATGTGAATGTGTGATCAGTCAGTAACCTTTTTGTCATCCTGAGGCCCAGCTGTGACTGGGCAAGTTGGTTCAACAAGTGGGTTGGTCAATTCTAGATCCAGACCTAATGCATTTGGGCCAACCTTACCTGTCAGTTGTACTTATGGCCTTTTCCTTCCAATTGTGTGTCCTGGTGCTAATTCTTGTGATGCTTCTCCTCCCTCAGCAAAAATATATTTTTTAATTTAAAAAAGAGTAGTCCCAGCTCAAAGTATCTTTAGATTCATACACCATACCTTCCAGCCATCCTGATTTGGTAGGGAAAATCTTGACTAATTTTCTGCTATCCTATTTTTCCAGCTGCTTTTAAAATGTCCCAGGTCCTGCCTTCACTGGCCAGGATACTTTAGGGGCTACTCATGCTGTTATCTCAGTCCCTCTGATCTGATGCTGGGCAGCTGTTTGCATGTGTGTCCCACTGTGCTGCCTGGCATATCTGCCATTGTGGTGCATTGCTTTTCTCTGAGGTCAAAACAATGGGCCCAGAGATCATCAGATGGTTGAAGGTCTCATTCTGAAATTAGAGCAAGTGACCTGCTATGGTGGTGGATGCACCAGGTAGTACAACAGGACATGTTCCAAACAGATGACTTGATTTGGAATGGAGGGCTGTGGATCTTCTGGAAAGATTCAGAGAAAGCAAGGAATTTTAAAAATGCATGTCAAGAGGGATATATTCTGGGACTGGCACTGGATGGGCCAGATATTGTCTGGTCTGTTTGTGCCAGATTCAGGGTGTGGGTCATGCATCATCCAGACTCCCATCAAGAGGAATGGAGAAACTAGTTTATTTGGTCTGTGCAGACAGGGGGCCAGTTTCCCTCTCTTCATCCCACTTTCTCCCTTGGTCCACAGTTTACTTTCTTTGTCACAAATTGAGTCCAAAATGCAAACCTTTTTGTACTCTGAGCATGGAGTAGAGGAGGGGAGAGCAGGGGTGGGATTTTGCCCTTCCTTGTAAACTAAACCAAAAGCAATCTGCTGCAACCTCTCCAAGCTTGTATGTTCTATCTCATAAATAACATTTGACATCTTGATCACACTTTGTTCTTGCTTGCTCCAGTTTTCATCTATGAAATGTTGGAGAGTATGGAAATGAGTATGGAAGAACTCCCTCACTCCTCTCTTTTTGTCAGCAAGCCAAGACTTTCCTAATTAAGCAGGTCTTCAACTTTTTAACCTGGTTGGGATAAAGCAATAGGTAGGTTTTAATGTACTTTCAGTTGTTTTAAATTAATGTTTTATTTAAGAGGATTGTGTTTAACTTTTTAAAATTCCAGATGGTTTTTAGCTGTATGGTATGAGCTGCTTGGGGTCCTGTATGGGAGAAAAGTGGGAAGAAAATTAAATAAATAAGTAAATAATACACATGGAGCTAGGAATGCTAGATAGTTTATTTGTGTCAGCACTTGAACCAGCATATGATTCTCCAAATTCATATGCCGTTGTTAACAAAGATGCCCTTTGAAATCTTTGTTGCTGTTCTTAACCGCTGTCAAGTCCACTTCGACTTATGGCAACCTCATGAATGGGAGACCTTCAAGTCACCACTAACTTCAACACCCTACTCAGGTCTTGCAGACTGAGGGCCATTGTGGCTTCCTTGACTATCTATCTGGAATGTGGTCTTCCTCTTTTCCTACCACTTTCTACTCTACCAAGCAGGATTGTCTTTTCCAGAAGGGGCTTTACTGCTTTAACAGAAGCTTAGCTACCAGAGGCAGAAATAATATGAAAATATCAGGGATAGGTTCCTGCACCTCAAAAGAAGAGTAGTAGTTCAAAAAGTTCCAGTATGCATTTTATTTTAAACTAACAATATGAGCATGTGAACTGAAACGACCATATCAAGTAAGCCTTGCATAAGTAAACAAAAACATTTTTGACTTTTTAGGAACAACTTGAAAGTCTCGTCCAAAATGCATCCAGGGACACTTTTTTCTTCCAGCAGCCTCCACCTGTCTTATGAGTTCCATTTTGGTGTCCAAACTTACAGATCTATGTTCTTTGTCTTCCCTCTCTCTCTCTATATATAAAAAATGTACTGGGAGAAACTGATAAGCTAGGCTTATCTGTTCTTCCTCTTTTGCATTTCACGCACGCTCAGTAAGGGATTCTGGAGGGAGCTGCTGTTTGCCTTGTCTTTTGTAGGCAGGCACACACATCTACATTTGGCTTGATTAAAACATTATTCAGCTTTTCCCCACCTTAGGCTTTATTGCATTGTTTACTGCAGACATGCTGCTGCAACCTGACATTAAAAATTTGTTTCCCTAGTCCTCTTTCACCTTGCATGTAATGTCAATGCTGCTAAAAACCTTCTAGCTAGACAAAGGATATGTAAAAATGGGACTATGCAGGCATTAGAAATCTTTATAAAAAGGAGCTTCTTTATCAGAGAATTTGGCTGTTATAATTGAATGCAAAAATTTGAAATTTACAGAAAGTTGTGTACTTCATAACTATACAAAAATGTATACACTGAAGTAACATGGCCTAAATCCAATTAGTTATCCCAACTAAAATAAACTTTTTGAATTCATAAGATTTATTCAGGTGTCAACTTCATATTCAGCAGTTGGTTAAATGGGTTTTCTCTAGCTGGAACTAGAAATTTGTACTGGTATTTAGGCCTATTTGTTTCTGTAAGGGAAAGATGACAATATAAATGCATACAAAAATAAATATGAATCTAAATTAAATATGAGGTTTTATATGGTTCCAAAAAATGCAGAATGATGCAGAGGTTGAATTGAATAATTGGCTGAGGTTGGAATAAAAGTGAAACTCAGACACATAAGCTTACCGCACGGCACTTACAAGAACGGGAATGGAACGGAACAGAGCAAAAACGCAATTTACTGCATGGGAGAACAGCACCGATGCCACCGGGAGTCCCCAAGGTGTTCCCCAGCCGTTCCTGGCAGCCGATTTTCGAAAAACAGTTCAAAATCATTCTTCAAAATCGGCTGCCAGCAGCATCGGTGGCATTCTCCCATGCAGTAAAATATGTTTTTGCTCCATTCCATTCCCTTCCATTCTATTCCATTCCCATTCTTTAAGTGCCGTGCAACAAGCTTAACAAATTGGTTATAGGCTAACCCATATGTCCCTACACTGAACATCTAACACTTGTTGATTTTTTTCAGTCACATTCTGTACATGTTGAAGAACTCAAACTGTGGTTGTCTCCACAGGGTATCATTTGGATCCCTCTAGCTTCCAGTTAGCCTTGCCTATCTAGATGGTGGAGGATAATGATAGCTGAACCAGTATAGGCAGACTCATGGTTGCTAGCTTTGTCTCTCCTCCACCACCTCTAAGAACATCACAGAATAACAGATGTACAAATAGAGTGTCCAAGATGGCAGCAGAAAATGGCAGTGGGTGGCAGAACATGAAGAGATAGACACCAGGAGCACTGAATTTTGACAGTGGAATGTGGGAAAAGGTGAAGAAAGGTTGGGAGTTAGTTCATGTCTGCTTGTGTGTTCATCATTGTTTGAGACCCAGCCAGTCAATAGAAGACTTTTTAGCCATGTGTTGCATGGACAGTTCAAGACTGATCTGTATTTAGTAACTGTATTTGATAGATTTGTATTCCACCTTTCCCTCTAAGAACAGTTTACAATTAAAAGAAAAAAGTAGAGACAGGATGTATTAAAAAGAATAAAATTAATATGCAGTTAAAAACAATGCTAATAAAAGGATTTAGAGCAAGCAAGTTTATTTCATTTGTTTGTTGTTTGTGTGCATTCATATCTCTACACTTATACACACACACATCCTGTGGCATTCAAATCATTATTCCTGTGACCTACATTTCAAATTAGATGTTGCCTTTTCTTCTCAAGGAGCAACCATTGTTCCTTTCCTTAGAGTGACATAACCCATATCAATGTTGGCAAATCCTGAATGTTGGCAAATTCCTATTGGTACTAACTCTTAATTTGTTCTGTGGATCAGTGTAGCTTTCAGGCAGTTGTTTCTCACTGGGGTCTCCTGAGTCTGAAAAGCTAACTTATATAAGCAATGTGTTAGATACTGTGATGGTACACTCACTAGAGGTAGCAGATATATGAGCATGAATGAACTATCTTTGATCCTGTCTGTCTGGACCTGGTATAGGAAAGTTACATAGAAGCTTGTAGAAGGGAGAGTAGCAGTGATAATGGGGAGCTGGGAGGCAGAATGAAGCATATGATTGAAACATTGGGCAAGAGAGTAGAAAGATATTTAAACACCATTCAGGTATGTTGATTTCATCCTTAATCAAGGTACAATGGGAGCTGAACAATTTTGTTCCTCTCCCACATTCCCACCATCCATCATGAGCTTCAAGTCAGAAATTCAAAAGGATACCTTAAATAAGTGTAAGGGTTTGAGAGAAAACATGATCCTTGAAATACACTCACCTCAGGATAGATCTGTTCATTGAAGTACAATCCTACTTCAATGTAATCTAGGGACAACCACCTACTTAGCTCTTAGTATAAAGGCAAAGATATTCCCCATTGACAAGGTTGTCAAGTCATGTCCAACCATAGGGGGCGGTGCTCATCTCCTTTACTAAGTTGAAGAGTTAGCATTGTCAGAGACTACTCTGTGATCATGTGGCCAGCATGCTTGTACAGAACACTGTTTACTTTCCCACCAAAGTGGTACCTGTTTATATATTTGCATTTGTATGCTTTCGAACTGCTAAGTTGGCAGAAGCTGGGACTAGCGAAAGGAGCTCACCTCATCAAGCAGCACCCAGGCCTTGAACTGCCAACCTGCCAATCTTGTAATCATCAGAGTCAGCGTCTTAACCACATGAGCCACTGCATCCCAGTTATATGGCTTTTAAAAACATTTAGCCAGCCAGCCTTTACTCAGGCAAGAAAGTTGGAGTCCAAAAGGAGGTTCTTATTTATCTCACAGAGTCACGCTGCTGGTTCTTTTGCTCAATCTCATCTTGAGTAACCTTACTGTGGAAAAACTTTGCTCCTGGGCTTCTCATTCCAAATTCCATTTTCAAACTGTATTTCACATTTTTTGTGGCTTAGCCAGTGAATTCAGTCTCCCCATTATTAGTCAGAATTGCTTGGGCTGGTCAGGACTGAAGATCACCACATATGGTTATCTGAGATGATAGTGCACCCTGAGGCTGATAAAGGTCAGGATAATCTATGCCAGCTATCCAGCTGATCACAACCAAGTTTGGAATTGCTCTCCTTTACGTTCCCTCTTTTCTCTGTAGTAAATACAATCAAACCTCAACCTTTGCAGGTTTAACTTTCACCAATTGGATTATTCGTGGCTTAGGCCCAAAACAGATGGGTCAAAAGGGATGGCTTTGGCCCAACCCAGGGGCATCATCTGTATGCCACATGGGTGGCCACCTAAGGAAGCCCAGAAAGGAGTGCAAAAAAAGTGCTCCTTACCAGCGGTCCATTCAATGGTGGTTGGCCTCAGGACTGCACCATCTGATCACCATAGTCCCACGCCAAACAGGGAGTTGGGAGCCAACCAGGCTGTTCTAAACTGCCGGTCTGCTTGAGCCTTTTGCCATCAATAATTAAATGCATTTTTTTAAATTTGGTGGCTTACTGTGGAAATCCACAAACAATGCATGTGGAGTAGAAAATATAAAGAATTTTTTTAAAAAAAAGTTTACTAAGGGTCAAGGAAGATGGCCAGGGAGGAGTGGCCTCTGGCTGGGAAAGAGTGTGCTGCTCAGGAGCTGGATTGAAATGGTTCCTTTTTGTTCTGGTCCTTTGGACAGGAGAGCAGCCTTGGAGTAGCTTCCAGCCACTTTGTCTAAACGCCACACCCCCAAAACAGCTGGAAGTCACTTCTTTTGGCCTATATGTTCTGGGCCCAAGTCATAATAAAATAACATTGAGTAGCCTTGCTTCCTTTTCCACCCCTGAAGTGTCTCCTGGCCCTGCTCTTCTCCTCTTTAGCCATATCCAGGACTACAAGACCTGACATGCCCCATGATGGCAGGACAGAAGTTGAGCTTTACTTGGGTTCCTTAGCCTATAGAGATTGGAATATAGACAGAGTTACGGTTTGGGAGTAGCTACAGGTCCACTTTTGCAGGGCTCCTGTGCCCCTAACCCGTAAATGCAGAGGGCTGGCTGTATACCTGTTTCCCTTTCTTTGTCCTCGGTTTGTCTATATAGCTTCTTACATGGTCCATTTTTTTTCTCACAAAACATAAAAAACACCTTGTTATGTTAAGCCTTCCAAGAATTGTCTCGCCATTCCCCCAGCATCCTCCCAGACCTTTTCTAGCAACACATAACACCTCACTTCCATCTTGCTTTCTTTTTGTTGCTCAGTCATAGCTGTTAGTATTTTCTACTGTTGGAGAGTTAATATATTCAATCATTTGCTTTATATTTTTAAAAATGGTAAAATAAAATTCCTGTGTTTTAACTGTCTACTTTCTTCTACTTGCATTAATTTCCCTCATTTTATTGAAGTGCAGTGTAAAGCTGACTTTGTATCAGCTATTTTGTTGTTGCTGTGTGCCTTCAAATCATTTTTGACTTATGGAGACCCTAAGGCAAACATACCTTGCAAAATATCTCTACTTCTTTGGGTCTGTCAGGGGCACATGAATTTGCAGTAACAATTATTACTTCCAGATTCCATAATTACATTTGTCTATGCAAGTTGGGACCCCCCCCACACACACACACTATATTCATAAGTGTTGATTGAAAACTTCCTTTCTCATCTTTATCTATCCTGAACTGGGAGTTCAGCATGGTAGCTAAAGTGTGTTAATGAACAAGTAATCTATGTAAATTCATATTCTGTGCCTCTAAAGGTGTCAGGAGATACTGAAAACAACAGGAATGGGATTATTCAGCATTTCATAGGATCTGAGCCCCACATCAGTGATACTGCTTTTATTCCATTGCATAACTGAGCTACAGAAAATACACAGGAGCATTATAAACAATGTTGCAGACAATTGAAAATGGCACGGTTTGAAACAAATGTCCTAAAGGCTGTCTTAATTTTATTCTGTTGCTAGGTGCTTAATAGGACTCCTGTGGTTGGCTGAAATGAACCAGGGATGTATAGGACAGTGTTTGATCATACATATCTTAATTTTTTTTAAACTACATAGTTATATTTTTGACAGCTTGCACTTTTGCAATCCTATTTCATCTGAGAGAATCTGGTTTGTTTGTTTGAAATGACACATTTTACTCAATCTCTTAAAATTATTATTATCATTGCATGGTTCAATATAGTAGGAAAGATTTGCAGTTAGAGCTTACATTCATACACAGATGGAGCTGCATTCAGGTTTGTCTCAATTGATTTCATAACCTTTTGATGGCTAACCTGCTTAGCACTAACTGGGAGCATTCCCAGGATCTTGCAGATGTCCCAGAGCTGTGGATGTGGTTTTGTGTTTGTTGCTGCGATTGCAGACAACAGCTGGATTGCAAGCTTGGCAAATGAGAGAGGACTTTATCAGATGTGCTCATGAACTACAGGACCAAACACTGGGCTTGGATTTGTTCCTTTCTTATGGATTCCACATAAAACTAATTGGTGTTTTTTTTTTTTTTTAATGGCTGCCCTTATGTCTGTTTGATCAGGCTGAGTGGCAGTTGCTTACCATTATAATTTTGTTTGGCTCTGGACAATTACTTTTCATCTCTCCTCACCTCTTACTTGCTGGAGTGATCAGTCCAAAGAGAGCAAGAGAGAGTGGGGGGTGGGGTAGAATAATAGCATATATATAGCATCATATGGCCAGGGGCTTCCTTGGCAACATGAACATGACTCTTTGATGCCAGGTATTAGTATAGTGCTAAGAGGGTACAAAAGTATTGAAGAATCAAATTGTGTTTATTTGGCTATTGCCTCATGTTTCTGCTAGAGATTTTGTTTTGTTTTGTTCCTTCGCTTGCTTTATGTTGTGCAGTCGTGATCTTCAACTTCAGCAGTCGCCCATGGGGAATGTACATTGTTGTCATTGTTTTAATTATTCGTTCAGTATAGGGAAAAGGTTCACACAGACTCTCTCCCTCTCTGTCTCTCTCTCTCTCTCTCAAGCGCGTGGAAGCTTAACCACATGAGAATCCCAAAGAGAAAGCAATGTGATTTCATTGAATGAAAATAGTGGACAATTACCTCCAGTACATTTCTCTTCAGCCTCATACTGCAAAACTGGTGAGTAAAATTTTATTCTATAACCTGTACATTTTCTGATTGTATAGTGGGGGAAGGAGTGGGGGGAGTCTTGCAAATGAAAGGACATTGTTTGATGTTCTCCTACCTGTTGTGTATGCATATTTCAGAGAGTCTTCACTTCTAGATTCCAGCTTGAGTTGTACTGTTTCTATGTATAGGATTTGTGCATTTGGGTTGATATAACTATATTATGTAGGACTCCATGGCAATCTGAGTTATAAGATTGCATTGATAAAGAATAAGATTATTCATGAGGAAGAAGATAAGAAAGAGATGCCTGAGGTTATATTATGATTTACACTTTTTGAAATGTACTCCTTTGTGATTAATCTACATAAGAAAGCCACACTTGTTGACAAAAGCTGTGTGGATATTATAGAGGGGTGGACAGTATGATGCCTCCCAAACATGCTTTGTGCTCTACAATGTACATGAGCATCAGGAGACTTACTGATTTATGCTCAGTTATGGCAATAAAAATGGAAACTGCAAATTTAGGGAGAGGGAGTGTCTCTTCCCTTCTAGTAGCTAAGCTTTCTGTCGTAGTCAAGCTACTAAAGTATTTACACTCATTATTGCTCTTTAATTGCCATTGTGGAATTAATTCTTCACAAAAGGGAATGGCACCAAAAGAGTGGCAGCTAAATGCAATTAGCATATGAGGAACTACGATGCATGTGTGTTGTTCCCCCTCCCCCATTCTGAGTTCTGCAGATGTTTTGATCATTTGATCATTGGACTAGCTCCGATAACTGTGCTAAGGAGTAGGAAGTACTATGACAAGTACGGAGAGCTTCTAGAGATTATACTCACACTGCAGATACCTTATCTAAGCAATGACCCAAGATGGATATTATTTGAGGTTACCAGAGATGAAAGTCCTCCAGTGCATTGGTTTGCTGCACCACCTAGCGTCAGCTGTGGCTGTCTTTTGCAACAAATTGTCAGCAGTTTTTAGTTCCAGCAAGTAATGGTATCAGTTATAGTACCCGTATAATCACAGCCCAGTTGTATCTGGTGAGACACATGTGGCTCCTAGATCAACCTGCAAACCAAAGCAACTGAGAGAGGAAACCAGTTAGGAGTACATACAAGGGTAGCCAAACATGATGGACTAACCTGGGCAAGAAAATGAAGAGGTAGGAGTTTAGGTAGAAGCTGGGAGTAGGAAGAGCAGTTGAGGAGAAAAGCAAGAAGACTGGTAAATCTGCAAAGATAACTTTAGCAAAGAAAGAAGTGGTGTCAAATCAATTTTGCCATGCAGTTAGAGAGCACCATGATGGAGTTCCTTTGTTCTCTAAGGTTTGAGAGCTTTAACCACCAGCTTTAACTACTTACACTGGTTGAAGAAGCATGAGTGGCAGTATGGTAAGATCCATGTCTATGAAATGGATGAGTAAGCTCCTATTCTGCATAATAATAAATAAGTGTGGGAAACAAAGTGTCAGTGACTTTATCAGTGTGAGTTTGACATATTCAAAGTCACCACAGAATGATGAGCTTCTAGAACTGGATGTTTTAATTCAGAACAGTAGGCTTCTAGAACTTCTTGACAGTAAGAGTTGTTCAACAGTGGAATGTGCTGCCTCTTGAGTGTGGTTGAGTCTCCTTTGGGGTCTTTAAACAGAGCCTGGATGGTCATCTGTTAGGAGTGCTTTGATGGTGTGTTCCTATATGGCAGGGGATTGGACTGGATGGCTCTTTTGGTCTCTTCCAACTCCATGATTTTATGATCACGGTAATTGGTAAAGTACAACATGTAAAGCAAAATATGTCATACTTTAACATGTTAATCGAATTGTTTTTTTCTGTGATGAGGGCTAAAAAGAGTGTAAATGCGTCTGATGTAAGAAGGATCTTAAATGCTACTGGTTTCATCTCAATGGCAATAAGTTCTGGCTTGTTTTCATTGTTGGAGCATGACCTGGTGGAACTCATATGTTTTAATTGTTGCTTGTTTTGCACCATCTCTTAGGAATTTATCACACAGGGAAACTTGGAAGTTTTGGTCAGAACCTATGGTTATCCAGCATATTAGGCTCAATTGCACAAATGGTTTTCAGATGACATTGTGCACAAACCACTTGGAATCTGACAGGAAAGTGACATGAACCAGCACATAGGCATTTTCAAAAAAATACCATAATTTCATTTTGTTTCATTCACAAATTCACTTTTTTTGTGTGCAATTGCTCTAGTGTGAAAGCCATTTGTGTGATTCCCCCCGTTTCTATACTTCTTGCCAGATTTCCATGGTTCTTTGAGATGAGTAACTAGGGCTGTTAAATGAACAGTTGCTGAGGCAAAGGCAGGGACACAGAGAAAAAGCTTGCTTCTCTTTCTGTGTGAATGTCCCTCTTCCCCATTAGTTGGGGCTCTTAAAGGAACAGCTGCTCAGGGAAGGCAGGGACACCAGTTGCCAAGAGGGATGCAGCCTTAATGCTGTTTTTCTATCTTTCCTACTTCTTTGGGTAATGTTTTGTTCTT
>CM034703.1:176742675-176767511 GCA_020142125.1 Phrynosoma platyrhinos
CCTTGAATTCTGCCTGGAAATGGACCGGTAGCCAGTGTAGCTGTTTCATTAAGGGAGTAACATGATCCCTGTAACCAGTCCCGGCCAACAGCCTGGCTGCAGCATTTTGCACCTGCTACAGTTTCCAGTTTCCAAGGGCAGCCCTACATAGAGCATGTTACAATAGTCTAAGCAGGATGTAACCAAGGCGTGTGTCACCATAGCCAGATCTGATATCTCAAGGAACGGGCACAGCTGGTGCACAAGTTTTAGCTGTGCAAATGCACTCCTGGCCACTGCTGAAACCTAGGCATCCAGTCTCGGAGTGGAGTCTGGGATCATACCCAAGCTATGAGCCTGAGATTTCAGGTGGAGTGTGACCCCATCCAGTACAGTCTGAATCCCTATTCCCTGATCTGACCAGGAGCACCTCTGTCTTGTCTGGATTAAACTTCAATTTGATTGCCCACATCCAGTCTATTACTGAGAGCAGACACTGGTTCAGTACAAAGACAGTTTCCTTGGAGTCAAATGGAAAGGAGAGATAGAGTTGGGTGTCATCAGCATATTGGTGACACCACACCCCAAAATTCTGGATGACCGCTCCCAGCAGTTTAATGTAAATGTTTAATAACATGGCGGACAGAACAGAACCCTGAGGGACCCCACAGGCCAGTGGTCAAGCAGTCAAATAGGAGTCCCTCAACACCAACTTATGAGATTGCCCCTCCAAGAAAGACTGGAACCACTGCATAACAGTGATCCCAAGTCCCATTCTAGAGTGGTGGCCCAGAAGGATACCATGGTTGATGGTATCTAAAGCCACTGAGAGATCCAGCAGAACCAACAGGAACACACTGCTTGTGTCCAGATCCCTGTGTAGGTCATTCACCAAGGCAACCAAAGTTGTCTCTGTCCCATAGTCAGGTCTGATGTCAGATTGAAATGGATCTA
This sequence comes from Phrynosoma platyrhinos, assembly GCA_020142125.1. Classification (NCBI taxonomy): domain Eukaryota; kingdom Metazoa; phylum Chordata; class Lepidosauria; order Squamata; family Phrynosomatidae; genus Phrynosoma; species Phrynosoma platyrhinos. The sequence continues at coordinate 176,743,609 of CM034703.1, forward strand.
GATAATCACTTTCATCTCACAACAACCGCTGGAGTTGGGAAGCCACCACATGTTCCAACAGCTTGCCCAAAAAGGAAATATTTGAGAGTGGCTTATAGTTTTCCAATCTGGTGGGATCTAGGGAAGATTTTTTCAGTAGTGGCCTCACCACAGCTCCTTTTAGACAAGCTGGGTGCCTTGCTGCAGTGAGACATTAACTACTCCCCTTACCCAGTCAGCCAGTCCCTGACAAATTGACATGGCAATCCCTGGCCATTTCCCTATTCCAGAAATTAGTCAAGGCTTCAACAGGATCACCTGCCAAGGCAACAGGAAACTCCTCCAGAGCCATCAGGAATCTATCTGGATCCATAAGCTTCCTGGGTGGACCATCTTAATTGGCCTCCCTCCACCCATGCAGATACTTTGAGTTCCAGTGAGTCTAAACCCTACTAGGTAATGATCTGTCCATGACAACAGAACTACTGAAAGCTCCTCCATACCCAGATCATGAACATCCTGTCTGCACAGAAAACTAGATCAAGAGTGTGTTCAACAACATGGGTGGCACCAGATACTACTTGGGACAGCCCCATGGTTGTCATGGCAGACATGAAGTCCAGAGCCACTCCTGACAGATCTGTCTCCACATGGATGTTGAAGTCCCCCAGCACAACCAGCCATGGAGACTCCAACACCACTGCCAAGACCAACTCAGGAAGGGAGACTGTTGAGCAGCTGGGTGGATGATACACCAACAGAATTTGTATTCTGTCCCAACCACCCACCTTTAGACACACTCATACCCAGTAGATTGTGGGACAGGGCACCTAGTGAGAGTGATGGAATCCTGATAGACCACTGCAACTCCACTTCCCCACCCCCTAGGCCTCGCCTGCTGCTGTACGGAGAACCCTGGTGGACAAAGCTGGGAGAGATTAGCCCCCTCAGCTTCATCCAGCCAGGTCTCCGTAATACAAGCCAGGTCAGCGTGCTCTTCTAGGATCAAGGATCAATAGGATCAATAGGATCTTCAGCTCTTATTCTGTCTGACTGAAAGCATGCTTAATACTCATGCCATCCCATGATACTTAAAGTCTGTGGCTTAAGATAGCTGCCTCACCTTGCCAAATGGCACCTTACTATTAAAAGCCCCTGCTCCAGGTTGCCTGGAACTCTGAACTTGAGCATTGCTTTCAGGAGGAGTGAATACACAATTTTTTGTTGTCATTGTTGCAGATTCCAACGTGTAGTTTCTAATTCCTGAGCTCAAATATCACATGTTCAAAGCAGTAGGAAACCACCACATTAAGCACCAATTCACCCCAGATTAGAACAGCTCCTTTTAGACAAGCTGGGTGCCTTGGGTATTCCTATTATCCAGAATTTGTACAATCACTTTTAAACAGCAAGTAGCAACAGAATGTCAATGTCAAAGCAAGGCAAAGCAGATTCATTTATATACCACTTCATATCGCACTATGGGATGTCTAAGCAGTTTACAGCTGTAAGCTCATTGCCCCCCAACAGTTGGGTACTCATTTTAGTGACCTTGGAAGGATGCAGGCCTGGGTCTAGCATGAGCCCTGGCTAGTATTGAACTCACAACCTTGTGGTCTATGAGTGAGTGGCTGTAGTACAGGCATTTAACCACTGCGCCACCAGGGCTGCTTTTGTCATCAAAAGCAGTTACTAGTGTATGTGTGTGTGTCCTGTTGACTTATTGCAAATTTCATAGGGTTTTATTAGGCAAAGAATCCTCAGAGGCGGTTTTACCAGTTCCTTCCTCTGAAATGTAGCCTATGGTTGTGTTGGCGGTCTTCCATCTAAGTACTAACCAGAGCTGACCCTACTTAGCTTCCAAGATCAGATGGGATCTGGTACCTTTAGAGAAGACCTGCACAACTTGAAAGTAGGTAGAGGCCAAAATTAAAGTAAGCTAAAGTTCTTCAGGCCACAGATAGGTTTTGAGCAGGAGAGTGTTCCCCCTTCCTCCTCCACCACATCCTGGCCTCTCCTCAGGAGCAAGATCAGGCTGTGAGGATGAGCAAATGCTTGCTCCCAAGCCTTCTCCATAGCCCAGCTTTCTCCTGAGGAGATGGCTGGGCTGTGAAAGAGGATCGGAGGCACCTGTTCACCTGTCCTCCTCCATAGTCCAGCCATCTCCTCAGGAGTGGCAGAGGAGGCTTGGTGGTGAGCTTTTGCGGGATGCTTATAGCCCACAGGCCATATGTTGTGCAGGCCTGCTTTAGAGTACTTAGGTACTATTATAGTTACATATAAAAGTAATATTTACTTGTTTTCCATAAGTACCTGAATTACTTGCTTCTGGTTGCTTTGAAAAAAGTGAATGCTACAAACTACTGGCTGGTTGCACAAAACATACTTAAGTAATGAGGCCACATTCCCTTTACAACTATAAAAATAACTAAAATATTTATAAGTTCCATCACAAGAAGGAACAACATTATCCCTTGCATTTCTAGAGGATGTATACAGGGAGAAGCAATAGAATAAACACAGACCCAGAGCATTTTGTAGTGGAATGGAAATTGACCACTTCATTTGATTCAAATTATGTAGAATTTGATGGTTCATGCAGAACAGATTTGATCATCAATCAGCCCTACTTAAAGTCAAGCTAGACAGCAAGGAAACTGAAACAGTTAAAGATTTCCCATACCTTGGATCAAACATTGATCAGAATGGAGACTGCAGTCAAGAGATAAGAAGAAGACTAGGATTGGAAAGGGCAGTCATAAAAGAATTAGACAAGATACTAAAGTGTAAAGATATAAAACTAATCACTAAAGTTAGAATCACCCAGTCACTGTATTCCCCATCGCTATGTATAGATGTGAGAGCTGAACAGTGAAGGAAACAGATAGGAAGAAAATCAAGTCATTTGAGATGTGGTGCTGGAAAAGAGTGCTGAGGATATTGTGCATGGCCAAAAAGACAAACAAATGGTCCCTTGAAAAGATCAAGCTAGAAATCTCCCTGGAAACCAAGATGATGAATGGGCCTTTGCAGACTGCCAGAAATAGTGCAAATTGAGTCCACTTTAAGGGTTAGGGTTAGGGAATCATGGGAACTGTATTTTATTGTGGCACCAGAACTCTCTGACAGAGAAGGCTCAATGTCTCAGGGAAAAAAACAATTCCCATGACTCCCTAGCACTAATCCTAACCCTTAAAGTGGACTCAGTTTGCACTATTTAATCTGAGGCTGTTGTATTTTGGCCACATCATGAGAAGGCATGACCCATTAGAAAAGACAATAGCACTAGGAAAGGTAGGAGATCGCATAAAGAGAAGACTGCATGCCAGATGGATAGTTTCAATTAAGGAGGTCATGGGCAGGAATCTACAACACCTAAGCAGAGCAGTGGAAGACAAGGGGGTCTTGGAAATGTCTCATCCACAGGGTCAACATGAGTTGAGGTTGAGTTGAGGGCATTTAACAGCAGCAGCAGCAGCAGCAGCAGCAACAGCAACCTACTTGTTAGCCAAAGCCCTTCCCTGTCTTTCTCTGTAATAACCAAACAGAGCAGTTCCAGCCAGGTCCCACTCTGTTCTGGACCATTGTGTGGTTCTTTCTCATCACCTGAGATGGAGGCAGACCCCAAAGAGGGCAGGGACCTCATACCCAAACCCCCGAGGAAGACTTCTCAATTAGGGTAACAGGTAGACCTACCAGCTTCCCCAACATGGAACCAGCCCACTGCTACAATAGTCTACGCTGGGGGTGGGCATATTATGGCCCAGGGTTGATGAAAAAACAATGATATTTTAAATTAATTTTTAAAATTTAAATCTTTTTTTAAAAAATAAATAAATCACATAAATGACATTTTATTAAAGCTATTCCTTTAAAAAGAGCCTTAAATCACCATGAATAGTAATTATACAGTACAAACTCTAATTATATTCTATAAATATGTTAATATCATTAATAAGAAGTAACCTGATCAGTCCTTGTTCTGCAGGTGGTGTACCTGAAGTGCATGTATTCTCTCTCTCTCTCTCCCTTGCCCCACTTTGAATGCAAAGACAGAAAGGGTCAATGAATAGAGAATTTGTGATCTGTACAAGAAGGAAGAACCTGGATATAAATGCAAGGGATATCCTTTTTATAAACTGAAAATTAATCTGAAAACCATTCAGAATAATTGCTTAGTGTGTACTTACTGGTACCTTCTAATGAAACCTCTGTCTCTGAATATTTATTAAGGTAATATTAAATAATAATGTACAGTACTTCTACTAAAAATTATTAAATAGAATCTTCCTCAGTAGAAATTTAAACTGTGATTTAAATAATTAAAATGGAGTTCTTCAGACAAAGAATTTTAATCAATTTGATTGAACTCACATCAACCCTGGTACAGTTGTCCAGATGCAGTTGAACTGCAACTGCCTTCAGTCCTAGCCTGCATAGTCAATCCTGGGGGAATGAGGTAGCTGCAACCCAATAACATCAGGAAGACTGCATTTTGCCCACTTCTGCCATACACCACCAATTTATGGCAAAAAGGGAAGCATACATTATGCAATTGGGGGGAGGAAATCAGGTAAATTGCCATGGGGAGGCAATCATCCTATGAGCAGGTAGCCACTATTTTCCATGAGTATATTTCCTTCCCAGACCCATTAAGTGGTGGCTCACCAGAACTCTTGAGAATGTGGGTTCGTCCTTAGAGAAGGCTGGTTGGGAAATTGTATTTGGCATTGAACAGTGTAGTAACCTCAATACTGGCAATGGTGAGAACAGAGCTGATGAGGAGCTGCTCACTTCAACTCAATCACTATGTTTCCATCCATAAGCTTTCCTTTCCAGTCCTAGCATACTGCCTGGTTGCACAAATGCTAGATTAGGCTAGTGAGAGGGTGGATTATATAGAAAGAGGTGATCATGTAAGGTAATCACAATTAAAACCATGTAGGGCTTTGAAGGCAATAACCAATACTTTGTACCTTGCCTGGAAACTAATTGGCAGCAAGTGGAGTTATTTTAACATTGATGTGATATGACCATTCCTAGATGCACAACTAACCAATCTGACTGGCATGTTTTGAACTAATTGAAGTTTCTGAACATATACAGAGGTAGTCCAATGTACAGCACATTGCAGAAGTCCAGCCTTGAGGTTATCAGGACATGCACTACCATATTTAAGCCATTTCCTTTTCTAGAAAGGAAAGCAGCTGCTATCCGCAAGCACCACCATCTGGAACTTGCCAAGAGGTATAATTAGAACCACTGCAACACAGTGTGTCTCCAATTCCCAACTCCCTCAGAAGGATATTATGGTTGATGTTATTGAACACTGCTGAGAAGTCTAAAAGCATTGACACACTCCCTCTGTCAGTGGACAGGTGAAGATCATCCCCTAAGGTGACCATAGTGGTCTCAATTCTGCATCCTGATCTGAAGCCAGTTTGAAATAGGTCTAGAAAATCTTTATTATTCAAGATTATCTGGAGTTAGATGGCAACTACCCTCTCAATCGGCCTGAAAAAAAGATGTCATATTGGTTTATATACTGGTCAATGATTCTCAATTTCTACATACTGTGTAGTTAACCTATCTGGAGTTAGATGGCAACTACCCTCTCAATCAGCTTGCCTTAAAAAAAGGTGTCACATTGGTTTACAAACTGGTCAATGATTCTCAATTTGTACATACTGTGTAGTTAGCGAGTCCAATATACCCTAAGGTGAAGCCTTATAGCAAATTAGATGGTACCATATTGTGCTCCCTCCACTACCTGGACTTACAGATGCCACTCCCATGTCAGCCAAATCTATCAGTATTATAATGAATGGTATATCTTCATAACTACTTAGTCAAATTAAACTCTCATAATGTATTAGTGTGGTTCTAGCATACAGCAAAACAATACATCACAAGACACAACATAACTCTCCACTCACTTCATATTAGTCTCTCTCATCCCTTATGTTTCTGTTTCTGTTGTGTAGTGTCATGTGTCTAGTTCCAGCCTCCCCTCATTTAATGTGCAACTTGCAGTTATGACAGGAACCCATCTGGAAACCAAAGGAGCAATGCCTTGGGCATTTGCTGCTGGGAAAGGTGGTTGGGCAAGCAAAGTTGCAAAAAGAAACACATTGCAAACAACTCACTGAAAATTTGTTACAACCCACTGTAACAAATGCTTTCAAACTCTTGTTGTAATATAATTAAAGAGCTCTAGGTAATATTACTATAGTATGAAGTATCAAGAAACCGCACTACTGGGGGCAATATTTGGATTCTGCAGTGAGGTTCCATGAGCCACTCAAAGCTTGGAATTTTCAAGCATGCAGGTAGGGTGGAAGGACTTGATAGACTGGGTAATTGTAATGCCATCACATAATTGTGTTTTGTCTGTACAGTAGGAAAAAGCCTTTTACTATATATCCTTCACAGATGAAATTTGGGACGTGCATGTAAAAGCACCATCAGAGTATGGTCAAGATGGCAACTGGTATTGACGAGGAAGAACAGAGAAGCTAGAAAGGGCTGCAGCTGTTTGCTTTTGCCTGAGCTTCCTGGGAAGGTCACAATTCTGCCCTGTCCTCTCCTCTCTCCCCTGCTAATTGTGTGCAAACTATTTTTGCACTTTGAATTCTGGAGCAACTGAAGTAATTTGAAGACAAAGGGGGACAGTTGGAGGAGAAGAGAGAAACTGGGACATATTAAAATCATCTGGAAAAGTGGGATAACAGAGGATTAATTAGGATTGTCTCTATCAAAATCAGGACAACTGGATGGCATGTTATTACTGCTGCAGAAGGAAAGGGACACTTTGCTTCCTTTTAGTGTATGCAGATCCCCATATACAGTCATTACCTCCTCATCTATGTTCAAACATATACAGTAAACTGGGGCATAACTAGGGGTGTGCAGGGGTACAGACCACGCTGGGGGACATCCTAGATGGGAGTAAGCACCTAGTGAGACAGTTGCTGGTGGTAAGGGGCTTCCCTTCTGGGTCTGGCAGGGCTTCTGCCCGGGCAGAAAAGGGAGTCATTAGGTGTGTGTAGGGGTACATACCCCTAGTTACCTGCCTTTCCTGCTTGGCCAGCAGCCCTATCAAATCTAGAAGGGTCTGCCACATGGCAGCAGCACCCCACTCCCACCATGGCACAGGTGGCCTGGCTAGTGGAGGGGAGCAGCTGGAAGGATGCCAGGCAGCCTGAGGATTACAGCATGAGTTATCATACTGGGGTGATACCAACGCTAGTGATGCTACTGATAGCATCTGTCCCAACCTTGCCAGTGAGCTGAATCATGACAAGTAAGATAAGTAGGGAAACATAAACATAGATTTTTGCCACAGTGTTACAAAATACTGTTATTAAAAGGGAAAGGGAGAAAAAAGATTTTAGCATATGCAGCTTGTGACTGAATTGCACAATTGCAGAAATTAATACTGATGGCAATAATCAGCTTTCTCTTCTTATAAACAAGCTTCTAGTCTCCAGCCTGTAAAGTTAGACAATCCACTGGGGACAGAGCAGGATTTGTTTTGGTCACAATGGGGCTTCCTTGCACCTATCCCACTGATGAGGAGAAAGAGAATAAAATGGACAAAATCAGCAAATATATATACAGATGCCAATTCTACAACGGTACAGAATTTGGTGATTTAATAAAATGAAATAAATTTGGCAGCATTCACTTTGCTTTCCAGAACTTCATTCTGTCTTAAGTAACAAGCCAAGATCCATTCAGGGCTAGAATCCCAGAAAACTTCCCATGCCTGCTCCCTCACCCTCCCCTGTTTCCTTTTATTCTTACCATGGAAGAATTCCTTACTGGGGGTGGACAGGATTTCTTTTGACCGTAAATGTTGTTTGGACTTAACAAGGCACTTTCCTTATTGTTGTGCATCCCAATTATTGGCCTGTCTCTCAACATATGTTAATCATTTAAGTGATTTGTCTGTTTACAATACTTCATAAGCTGAGGAATGTGTAAGATTCTCTTTGTGATCTGACCAAGTCATGTTTCAAGAGGTCTGCTGTCATTGCCACCACCACTTTCAGAGCAGATGGAAGGGAAGTCAAGAGGAGTTGGAACTGGGGGCTGAATGTCCTCAATAATGAAAAGGGAAAAAACAATTAAGAGCAACAAACTGTAGCAAGTGAGAAAAACTTGATGAGGAGCAATGCACAAACCTTTCTGAAAGCAAAGACTGTATTGGCTGTATCAGAGGGAGTGGAGGGGGGCGGACCAGCAGCCCTCCAGACAAATAGTCCATTCTACACCCACCTATTTCAGGACCCTCGTGGTGTCTCAAAAGAAAGGAACTTTCTAACAGATACATTTTAGACTGAGTCATAAACTGGCAATTGAAATAATTTTACAATCCATTCCTAACCTTACTTGGAAGTAATTCCCTCAAAATCAATAGGGCTTGCATGCTTGATTTAAACATTTGTATCCCAACTTCTATCCAAAATTCTCTGGACCATCAGAATGTTTAAAACAGGATGTATAATTAAGATGATTTTAAAAGGATAAAACCATATTAAACAATTTAGCAAGTTAAAAAGACAAAAGAATTAAAATAGTTTAAAATAAATAATAACTTAGATGAAACTATGGATAGGATAAAAATGTCAGTATGAAAATATTGTCTTGTCTTGAGAAAGGTAAAACATGAGGCAAAACCTACTTCCACCCCCTTCCTGTGCCCATCTTCTTTTTGAAGGGACTTTAGACACCCCAATTGCTGGAAAGAAACTGATACCTTTAAAGCATGGCTTTCCATTTGTAAACCAAAATAATTCTCCATCATCTCCATCATCATAGCTGGACCAAATGTGGAGGATAGAAATTATCAGTTAAGTATTCCTGGTATGAAGGTTTTTTTCCCCAAAAGACTACTTAATTTATGTTTTCCTATGTGTTTTTCCCCTCCAGTGTCCATGTTTATGACTTTGGTTTGATATACACTCTGTGTAGGGGCTCACTCCCACTTACATTTAAGTTAGCTTGTGATTCGCTTTTGCTCCGGGTTGGTGAATCAATTCCAGTCAATGCATCGTTCCCATTATGGAAGCAGGTCTTTTCTTTATTCACTTCTTTTTTTTTTTTTGCATGATTGTCATTCCCACTAGTTTATGCTGCTTCAAAATGCCTGTCAATCATCTACGCATCATCGGTGATGCAACCGGCAACACATTCAAGAAAACACAGAAGGGAGTCATGGGTGCCATGGCCAGAATTCTCCCCTGGGATGCATGCATCCATGGGTGTCATATGGAAGATTCTCCCCTGGGATGCAGGGGTCTATGGGTGTCATGGAGGACTCTCCCCTGGGATGCATGGGTCCATGGGTGTCATGGAGGACTCTCCCCTGGGATGCATGGGTCCATGGGTGTCATGGAGGACTCTTCCCTGGGATGCCTGTGTCCATAGGTGTCATGAAGGATTCTCCCCCGGGATGCATGGGTCCATGGGTTTTTTGGAAGACTCTCCCCTGGGATGCATGAATCCATGGGTGTCATGGAAGACTCTCCCCCAGGATACATGCAATTTTTTTTAAAAAAAATTGATAGTATATGCGCACCATTGTTTTTGCAATTACTTGTCCCACTGAGCCACAGTCGGTCTGCTTGCCCAGCTCACCTCTCACAAGTAATTGCAAGAAACTGCAAATACAATGGAGTGCATATATTGTCTAATAGTGCCAATAGTTCACACCACAAAGCACAAAGGCAACGCTGAGAGGGGGAAACTGGTGGATTTTCCCCAAAACTGGTGAGAGATATGCCAACCCTCTGCCACAGTAATCCTGGCCCTTCAGTTTGATGACACTCAGGTCCATCGTTCCCATTTGCTGAACACGCTTGCTAATCGCTTCTTTTCAAAAGGACTGGCAAAAAGCTAGTAACTGAAAAGAGCAATTTAATTTTGTATTTATCTCACTTCAAAGCAAGTCCAAAAAACTGTAGTCACATCTGAAACCATTTCAAACGGGGATTGGGCACATTTGAAGTGATCAGCAAATCAATGTAAATAATAGTGGAAATGAGCCCTGTGTGGAACAGAAGCGGGCAGAGTGTGGGTTCCCAAGGCTATTCTTGCACCCCCTGTCCCCTACCAACTCCTTGGCTTACCACTTTTCTGACCAAAAGAAGGTGACCTCCCTGTCCTGGAAGCATCCAGGACAGCAATTCTCATTTTAAATTGGTTGCAAGCCTTTCCTGCATTGCTTAATATTTTAAAATATCCTTCAAAATCAAAAGTAGTCTTCCAACCTTTTCCATGGGTAGTGACAGCAATGGTGGTTTTGGCAGACCATGGAACCTCTGGAGGGGCTCAGAGGCAAAATAAATGAAATAAAAAAATATCAGCCCCACAATTGCCCATCTCTTGTAGACTGGCATTCCTCCTGTGTAAAAAAAATGGTGTGGGTTCAGGATAAGGTGTTACAGTATACATTTGCTTTATTTTCCTTGTGGCATTAAAGCAAGAAGTCTTGTTTACCGAATGCCACCTCTTTCCTTCACAGGAGTGGGTATCACAGCAAGGACAAAAGGAGCACAGAATGGGGATTGGGAAAGCTACAAAGATCAGACAGGAGCAAACCTGGGAAGAAAGAAGTGAGATGTTATCTTACATCAGGCCGGACTATGAGTCTTTCCAACCTAGCATTGTTTACTAGTAGCACTCTCCTGGGCCTTTCTAACCAAGGTCTTTCCTATTATATAGTCTTTTAAACTGGTAATATGAGGGATTAAGTTGGGTGTTTCTTATTGCCTTGAGAAATAAATGCTCACAATTTTACCAGCACTTTTTTCCTGCTTCCCTTTTGCAAATGCATCTGACAATGCCAGTGTGGCCAGATATGCCAAATACAGGTATAGTTCTGTTGACAAAGCTGATGTGTATCCAGGCATTACTTCTCTAACAGAAACTTTGGTGCCAGAGGAAAAGATACCATGGAAAGAATAGGAGAAGATTCCTACACCACAAAAAAGAAGAGCAGCTTAATAGGTTGCAGTAAACTTTTTATGCAAAACTAACAGTATGTACATGTGAAATGAAACAATCAGCTCCAGTAAGCCTTCAGTAATCAGAAAATACATATTTTCAACCCTCTCGACACCACTTGAAAGCTTCTTCCAAAATATATCCACCTTTCTTATGATTTCCATTTTGGTGGGTAAACCTGTAGATTTGTGTTCTCTCTGTCCTGAAACAGGTGGGTCAAAAGGGGTGGCTTCTGGCCACTTTGAAAGTGGGGTGTGCAGACATCGCATGCCCCTGGAGCAGCCAAAAGCCACTCTGAGGCAACCTAAGGTAACATGAAACAGCCCATTCAGGACAGCAGCAGTGGCCACCGTTGGGATCATGGCATCTAGTTGCTATGGTTCCAGGCTGATCGGGGGGGGGGGGGGGGAAGAATCATGGCTGGAGGGGCCAACGGCAACTCCAAGCCACCTGTCTATCTGACTCCACCTTTTGTTAACAAACTGGAGGAGCTGATAAGTCAGGCTTATCTGTTCCCTGTTTTTGCATTTCATGCATGCTCAGTATGGGATTCTGGGGTGAGCTACTATTTACTTTGTCTGTTGTAGGCAGGCACACACATCTATACTTGGATTGGCTAGAGGAGAATCCAGCTTTTTCTCATCTTAATATTCATTACATTGTTTACTGCTGACAAGCTGTTCAAACTGACAATGAAAATATGTGTTTCTCCAGCTGTCCTTCATCATGCTCCCAATGCCAATACTGCTAAAAACCTTCAAGTTAGACAGTGGATGAGGGGAAAGGGGGAACTTGGGTGGGCATCAAAAGACTTGGTAGAAAGGAGCTTCTTTGTCAGTGGTTTAGTAAATTGAAGCATATCTATAACTATGAATTTCAAAATGTATTTTAATAAATAACTATGAATTACAGGATTTATTTTTACATGCATGCCACAGAAATCAGAGCAAATGGAGATGGGGGTGGAAGAAGTAAGGAGATCAAGCAGAGCAAGTATTTCAAGGAAAGCAAACTTTGTAATGCCTTCTTTTTCTAAGTGTTGAATATCGTGACTTCATGTTTAATTCCAGTATACCAATGAAGTGCATATGTTTTGGTAACAGAGCTTTCCTTTTTTTCCCTTAGGAACTACTACGTGAAAAATGACCCAGCAAATGCAGAGTCTACAGCTTACCCAGACAAAAAAAACCAACCCACCATCATCTCCCAATGCTGCTAAACGCCTCTATCGGAATCTCTCAGAGAAACTCAAGGGAAGTCACTCATCTTTCGATGAGGTATATTTCAGAGCCAGATCAGACCGTCTCAGTCTCCGAAAGTCTTCAGTGGTAATGTTTTTTTATTTCATTAGATAATATACTAAGGGTTCAAATTAATCACACATCTCTCTAAGATTAAGCCCAATATCATTTTGCATTCCCATGTCCAACTGTTCTCAATCTTTTCCATTACATTGTCCTTCATGTGTAAATCTTTGAATCTCTATTTCATCTGCAAAAAGTGATGGGGAGAACATGATGAGCCAAGAACCTATGCATGCATATAAAAATATGGAGGACCACTCTTGAGGGCAGAACTTCTTTTGTTGTATGTAGTAAAGAGACTATGGCTGGGGAAATAGATGGAAGAAGAAGTCAATTTTTCCCCAAATTAGTGCCTTCCATATTTTGGAATACAACACTTAACCTCCAGCCAGCATAGAACCTGCCTGATGCAGCCTTGTCTCCAACTTCCCTGTGCATACTGTCCCCATTTGTGTGTGCAGCAGAAACATCTGGAGGGGACTTCTACATCTTTTTTGGTGGGCATGCATAGAAAACTCTGTGCTATCAGCCACTGTCATTGAGCAGATTAGAATTAAGTGGACGGAGATTATGAGAATGTATGTAGCACATGCCTCACTGCAGTCTGTCTCCACAGTTAACCCTAACATTTTCTTGTGAGTGCCTGAATAGGACTTGAGATGCTGAATTGTTCATGGCTGGAAGCAGCAGTCAGCAGACACAAGCAGCTCTTGAGGGTCTGAATGGCCTGAGGAAAGCCACCAGTGTTGAAGCTGAAGTAAAATTTGGCCTGGTATTTACTAAATTGGGTATATTCAAATAAACATTTTTGTCATCATCATCAAAGAGATGGTTCCTCCAGATGGTAACACGTATGAGCATCACCACCATGGACCACAGGATGTCAAAGCCTATGGATGCCATTCAACAGAATAGGCAAAATTCCACTAGGAAATTGTCTTTGGTCCCCACTGAAATGAAATATTTCTTTATATTTCAACTAGGCTTGAGGAGAACTTCCTGGAATAAATTATGCCCCATCTTACCCAGTGAAAAGAGAGATGCTATTGTGATTTGATTTTCTATTCCAAGACTCAATTTGTTGATTCCTTGTTGTTGATTTGTTGAAAGGTCTGGGCACACTGTCTGGGTGATATGACTGATCTGAAACATACATCTGGGATAATTTAAAGCTCCTCAGGATTTCTAAGACTTTTACTCTGTTTTTGGCAGTATAAAGAAAAAGCACTAAAGTATGCAAGTAAAGAAATGTTAGGTTGACTGGGCAGTTATGTACCTAGATGAGAGAATTACTGGACAGTTATGTACCTAAAACTAGATGAGAGAATTACTCTTAAATGAGATGATAAACTGTTGCTGTTGTTGTTGTTCTAAATCTGGATGGTTACTTCAAATGTGCAGGTTTTCAAAGCATGGAAAGATACTTTTAAAGAAGAATGAATATAATGACATGCTGAAGACAACGTTAACTGAGCAGTGGTAGAATGATGCCCTGGGACCAAGAAAGGCTGGTCTGATTCAAAGTTTGGACAGCTTCTTATTGAAGCCAGAGTCTCTGATACCTCTGCAAACAGTTATGCCAAGACAATATTTCTGTCTGTACCAATGGATTCCACCCATTTTGAGTGATAAACCCATGATGGATAGCTTCATGCTGCATATTTGAAGCAGAACACAGGGAGAAAAATAGCAAAGGCAATAATAGTTCATATAAAACAAAGCCAGCATGGTGTAGTGGCATGAATATTGAACAAAGACTCTGGGAAACCAGGGCTTGAATACCTACTCAGTAATGGAAACCCATTGGGTGATCTTGGGCAAGTCACATTCTCTCAGCCTCAGAGGAAGGGAATGGGAAAACCTCTTCTAAACAAATCTTGACAAGAAAACCCTGTGACAGGGTCACCATAAGTCAGAGGTTGTTGCCACACTACAATTAATGTCATTTGATATGGCTTTAACTGTTATGGTTCCATTCTATAGAATCTTGGGATTCATAGTTTGTTGTGGCACCATAGTTTGTTGTGGCACTTCCTCTCTGGCAGGGAAGGCTAGATATCTCACAGAACTATAAACCCCAGAATTCCATAGTCTTGAGCCATGGCTCTTAAAGCGGTGTCAAACTGCATTAATTCTGCAGTGTAGATGCAGCCAGATTCAACTTGAAAGTCCATAACAACAACAGCAATAAAACAAACAAATCAGTGGTCATGCCCCAGTCAAAATTCAGCTACAGTGAATTTATAGGGGATGATCTCAAATCAATGGACAGGCAATATCATTATTAGAACTGAACAAAATTTGCAAAATTTGTAATACCTGCACGTATTACATGTACTAGGAAAAATTTTCGAAAAATTTTCATCAGGCAAGAAATGGTAAAAAGTAGCATGGAGGGTGAAGAGTGGGGGCAAGTAACTATGGGCCAATGCAGACAGCACCTAAGGGGTAGCTCTGTGCCACCCCTGGGAGTGCTGGATCGGGGCTGCAGCAACCACACGCTGTGGCCCCAATCTGGCTTTTTGCTGCTCCAAAAAGAGCTGGTAAATGCTACTCCTTTTTGGGGAAGCAAAAAGCCGCCCTTAGCACCACTGCCACATCTCTTTTACACCCCTTTGATGCAGCATGTCTACATGCTGCACCAATGGGGTGCCCTGACACTGCATGCTGTGAGGTTAGGCATGCAGCATGACGGCAGTGTCAGGGAGGAGTTGGGGCTGCTGGCATGCGGTCGCCCTGTCCCAACTCCACCCCAGGCTGGCCCTTTTGGCCAGTCTGCATCAGCCCTATGTAAAGTAAGAGGAAAATTGGGGGGGAGGAGTCAAAGACTTAAGTGCATTAGGTGACACAAAGGCCACATCTCCACTGTAAAATTAATGCTGTTTGGCACCGCTTTAACTGCCATGGCTGAATGCTACGGAATTCTAGGATTTGTAGTTGTGTGAAATATTTAGCCTTCTCTATCAAAGAGCTTTTGTGTCACCAAAATCTACAAATCTGAGAATTCCATAGGATGGAACATGACAGTTAAATTGGTATCAAACTGCATCAGTTCTGTAATGTGGCAACAGCCTCAGATGCCAGGCAAGTTTCATGTTATGACTTGGACTGCTGGAACAAACAAATGCATAACAACTCCTTTTCACATTTTTGACAATACAGATATAAATAATACTCACAGATTTTCTTATCCTCATTAAGAAATGGTGTCTTGAGAATATGACACATCCCTGTGGAGTGGGGTAGGGTGGGGGAAATAGTCATGTCATGACTATGGAGATTCTTCATCCATAGGCAAGAGTGAAAAGAACTGTTTGTTATTTTTCCCTGTCATCAATACAGAAAAAGGGGTCATGTACAAAAAGTATTCCATTTTGTGGGAAAACATTTTATTTTCACAAAAAGCAATGTTTTGTACAAAAAACATTTTGTGAAAAATTCACAAACAAGGTCCAGAAATGCTAAAAATCATTGTAAAATGCATGAAAACTATTTTCACCCTGCCCTGCAAGGAGAAAATGTTTCAAGCATGAGAACAAAGTAAGAAAAGATTTACATCTGTTTTAAAAATATCATATCCAATAATTACTCTGATTTGTCTCCAGGGGTGTGCCCTGTTTTCATAAAAGCTATAAATTACCCAGTTTTGGTATAAGATATGAAATATACTTGTCCTGATGTGCTGTGCAACTGTCTTGCTTTCTTTTTATAAAAAGGCCATTAATTGCTTTGGTGTAATATTTATGAACTATGGATGAAGTGATAATATGATACCCAGGTAGATGGCTAGTTTAGAATGCTCTGTGACATCTAATTTTCTGTGAGAAGAGGGGTGTTTGAAGGAAAGAACTGACTATATGATTGATTTCCCACCTCTGCTCTGAAGATGTGTGGAACTAGGCTTTTATTCTGCCTTGTTTCAAGTTAAGTTTTATCATGTAGAGTTGATTTGGTGTCAGTTCAGTCCTGTTCTCATAAAAGCTACTAGCCTCAGTGTTCTACAGGGAAGTACATTCTGTAAGATTCACCAGAAATGATACCTATTGATAGCTCATGCTCCATACTGACATTTTCAGGATGTATTAGGAGCATTGTGGGAGGCTATGTCTGTCAATCATATTATTGCTTTCTGCTAAAACTCTTTAAAGATGTACCATGTGGTACTATTCTAATGACAAAAGAATAGCCAGGCATTTAATTTCCTTCAATCCTGGAAAAGGACCATCAGACATAACTAGTAACTCTTCCAAGTTCTGCTCAGTACTTACACCATTTACAGTAGTAGTGGCAGCTGGCTCCATGTCAGTGGGGCAATGAATCCTTTGCAGGTTTTATCCTGAACTTTCAAGTAGTTATCCAAAGTCCTGAACCTATTTGGAGAATGCTGTTCAGGACCTCAGATAGCTCCTTTTCAGATAGCAACAACAACAACAGCAATGACAGTAACAACATTTATTTATAATACTCTTTTGACCAAAAGGTGGAACATCAGACATATATAACCAAGAATGTCACAATAAAACACAACACTATAATATACTAAAATACTAAAATAATACAGTAATGTACCAAAAGCAAAATCTTTGACAGTAAAACCAGAGCAAATTCATTGCTCAACCAAGGCAGAAGCATTCAGCTAGCAGTAGCTCTCCTTGATCAGAGAGAAAGAAAGATCTTTCCCATCACAGCCAATCTAGTCCTTTCTTTTTGCTGCAAACATAAGGGACTGGATCTAGAATTACCTGCATATTCAGAGCACCTGTTCTGTTACTGAGCTATGGCCCTCAGGAAAAGGGCTGTGTCAGAATGATGAATGACCTTTGTCACAATGGTAGAGGTCTTTGTGTGTGAGAGAACTTTGCCTCCTAGAGAAATCATATGTTCTTATCCCAGGACCAGCTCTGTCAAAATAGTGAGTGAGGTAACTGCCTCAGGAAACTGATTCAGGGTGTTAGGGAGTAAAACAGTTACATATTTTTAAATTTACTGTTGCATTTTCACTCTCAGGGGGAGCAAGAGACATTTGTGTGATTTTCTAAATGAGTTCATATAATCATAGATCCATAGAATTAGAAAAGTCCCCAAGGGCCATCTAGTCCAACCCCCTGCCATGCAGGAATATACAATCAAAGCACTCCAGACAGATGACCATCCAGCCTCTATTTAAAAACCTCCAAAGAAGAAGATTCCACCACATTCCAAGGCAATGTGTTCCACTGTCAAACAACTCTTGCTGTCAGAAAGTTCTTCCTAATGTTTAGGTGGAATCTCTTCTTGTAACTTGAATCCATTGCTCTGTGTCCTAGGCTCTGGAGCATCAAAAACAAGCTTGGTCTTCCTCCATATGATATCTCATCAAATATTTAACCGTGACTGTTAATGTCACCTCTTAACCTTCTCTTCCCCAGAACAAACATACCCAGCTCCCTAAATCACTCCCCATAGGGCATGGCTTCCAGATCTTTTACTGTTTTGGTCACCCTCCTCTGGACACCCTCCATCTTGCCAACATTCTTCTTGAATTTTGGTGACTAGAACTGGACACAATAGAGAGGACAACAATGTTATTGAAATGAACAGAGGAGCCCTTGCGAGTGACATGATTGCTATGTTCATTGTAGTCTTCTGCCTAAAGAAAGATATATGCCTACATGTATGCCATGTGCCAGATCTTGGAAAAATGACTTTTGGGGGCTACAGTTCCCCCAGCCTAGAATGGGAAGAAGGAATTCTAAGAGTAAAGGTACATCTACATTGTAGGAAAAAAATGCAGTTTGATACCACTTTCATTTCTGTAGCTCTATCCTATACAATTCTGGGATTTGCAGTTTTGTGAGGTCTTTAGCCTTCTCTGCCAAAGAGTAGTGATGCATTAAAAACTACAAATCCCAGGCTTCTGTAGGTTGGAGCCATGGCAGTTAAAGTGGTATTGAGCTGTATTATTTCTACAATGCAGATTCACCTTTAGGCCTTCTTTGAGGTTACTGAGTCCATATGTTAGTTCTGCAGCAGTCTCAGCAATACTCAAATACTGCCATTTGCCCACTGGTCTCTCTTAACCATGGAGGACTAAGATGGAGAGGGTCAGAGTAACATTAATAGTGGCTGTTTACTCCACAGCCAGCCCTATCAATGGGCAGAATGAAGGAGCTGTCTCAGGTAGCAGATGCTCAGAGGCAAGGAGCTACAGCAAGGTGTTAGTAGTCCCTTGCCAGAGGTGATAGGGATGGCATCTTATCATGAGTGTTTAGGTAACTTTTGCAGATGGAGTAGAAGGAGAAGAACATCTTATCCATTGGCACAGGAAGCAAAATGATTTGGGGTGTCCCTGATGTGTCCTCCTTTACAGTGCTCTGTATGAAGGACTGTCAGAAGACAGTGCTCTATTTGAAGGACTCTTCCGTTTGAAGGGCTATCCAGGACCAGATCCAGTTGAAAGATGAGAATGGAGACCAGGAGAGGGCTTTTGTTGCAGTTCAGCAAACAGTTGGCACCCAAGCAGCAGACTGAACAATTCTCCCCCTCCCATGTGATGAAATGTATTGTATGGCTATTTAAATGACAGTAATCATGTCTAGATTTGTACATATAATGATTTAGCATTCATAAATTGTATGCAAATCTGTCGCTTGTATGCTTTTTATAGTGGTGCATTTCACCCCTTTTACTGATACAAAAGTGAGGATGCTGATTTGAATGCATGATCTGCAGATACCCCATTATGCTGCATCTGTATCTGCCCTTCCACCTTGGAAAGGTTACTTTGGGGGGGCTACAACTGCCAGAATACTCCAGCTAATTTAACTAGTGGCCATGTTGGTTGTGGATTCTGGGATTCTTCAAAGCCTTGCTGGTTTTTACCTGGGCTTTCTTAGATGCCATCTCTCTTTGTGCCAAGCTGTTCAGTAAGCTGCTTCATCCTTTCTTACAACTTGAGAAACCACCTTCATTTCTTGATGAGTACATATCAAGTAAGAAAATGCACCAAGGACAAACACTTATCCGTTCACCTTGAAAATGGTAAGGGACTTGTAAACATTTATTGTGATTTCTTATAAAACCTTGAGGGGTGTTAATAATGCTCACATAGAGTGCTAACAAATCCTCTGTGGCTATAATCCATGAAAGCTTATGTTGAAATAAATTGGTTAGTTTTAATAGTACTACAAGATTCCTTTTCCACCCCCATCCCCTTTATGCAGAGATAAAACTAACAAAGCTATCTCTTTGAAAATTGCTACAGTGGCTGAAGGCTCTTTAACTCAGCTTATTGAAATGAGCAAAGTCTCTGTGTCTCTGTTGATCACAAGAGACAATTTTAAAGATACTATGTGGCTTAAAGATACTATGTGGACAGACCATTTCATTTAAAAAATTGGCTCATGGGGAAACAGGCACCAGTCTTACCTCTGTGATAAGATAGTCCTCAGCACTAGGTTGATGATGGCCTTTCACCAGCCATTTTTGTGCGTGCCACCTGTTCAGTATTGCATATTGAGATCTATGAAGGTAGATTTCCATTTGGGATCTGATGCTTACTTGAATGAACCCACACTACAATCAAAATGACTTACCAGCATTCAAGCAGTGTAGATGCATGAGGTGGGGACGATGTTTTAAAATACTTCCCAATCTTTCAGTGACACAGTTCCTCACAGGTACATAGCCCCACACTATGAGTTGGTGATGAGAGTCTGGAGACCTATATGCCTTACCTTGTAGGCACCTTACCTATTAGGAAATGAGCAGTTGATTCAGCCTCCACATCTAAGTTGATGAGGGGTGCAATGCCACTATGAGAGAGAAAATCCAGCCAAGGGAATCCCATTAAAACAAAGAGAATCCAGTCCCTCGGGATCAAAAAGTTGATTTTTTTCTCTTTACTATTTGAAAACCAGCTCTTCTATTCAAAATATTCACTGTGAAATAGGCTGATCTCTGAACAGAGGAGCATCCCCCCCCCCAGAAATGCAGATTCTCTGTGTACTGTGTCTTGCATTAACCCAAAACTTAATCTAAAGCAAAATAGGTGTCAGTGTAAGGATTCCACCATAGATGAAATATGTAAAGATTTACACATGGAAAACCTAAAGAGTGCCCATAAAACTAGCATAACATAACACAATAAAAAACGAGCAAACAAATAAAGGGTTTCTTCAGTCATCTTAAAAACTGAAATATCTATTGTTATGGTGGCGTAACTAGTCATGCTTCTGACAAAATGAACACAGAGTGACATTACCTTTTGCCTCTATATCTATTTTAAGGTACAACAGAACTCTTTGGTTGTTTTTCTTCAGGGGTCTAGTATGACCTACCCCTGTGACATAGACTAATAGTGGAGAGGTAGCCTGAACATCCCTAAGTTGTTACTAAATTTCATCTAAAGTAAAATTTAAAACCAAATTTGGAGGGTTTTTCCCATGTGAAACATCAGGAATTTACTGAAGGCAGCCAAAATTGTCTCCTAAGACTAATGACACTGGAAATGAGTCAGATTCATGCATATTAAATCTTTCTTCCTCATTTTTAGATCTCACCCCAGTTCTGGAAATAGATCTCATGCCAGTTCTAGAAATGTACCACACAGTATCTCCTGATCTCCCTAATTGGACTTTTCTTTCCCAAATTCTCTGTCTACAGCACGTTTGTGTGTATGTGCCTTCAAGTTGCCTGGCAACTTATTGTGACACCATGAATTTCTTATGATTTTTTTTTTTTTTTTTTTTTTTTTTTTGGGTAAGGACAACTCAGAGGAGGTTTTGCTACTTCCTTTTCCTTTGAAATATAGCCTACAGCACCTGGTATTTGATATCCATCAACATTTTAAGATAATAATCTACAATAGAAAATATTCCCAAAGAAAGCTGCTGCATTGGTACAAACAGACAATAACAGTGTCACCTTGTCCTCTTTTTACTAGACAAAAGTAATCCACTCTTCTCTTCTCACTCCATTATAAACTCAATGGATGGACATATTGAGTCTCTTGTTCTTGTGTTTTTAGTCTTTAGAATGGGGCACACAAATGACCAAACCACCCTACCAAAACAAAACGATGCAACAGCTTGTGTGAGGCAATTATCTGCTCTATGTTGTCCACAGAAGCTCTCATTTCTCAGCTCAGAATATTGTCACATACTTCCCACAGTGTTTCCAAAATGCTCAACTGGGTCTTACTTTTCATCCATTTTTCCTCACTCTTTTCTTCTGGCTAGAACAATGCTGCTAGCTAACGATCAAAAAGGGACCCTGAAAAAGGAATTATGAGGAACTTGGCCAGCCCCCATTGCTGCAGAGCATTAGAAGGATGTTCATGTAAATAAAAACCTACAGGCCATATTATATTGCTGCACCTGCTTCTCTCCCATTCATTTAGGAGATGATGTGCATCTTTGTTTCCTGTGGCTTGTTTTTTCTGCACATCTCATAGACTTAACTGTTGTGAAAAAGGAGATCTGATGGTTCCTTGGAATAGTTAGCACTAAATAGTTAGCTGTGCAGATGACAGAAAGCAACAAATATTTTGCAGATAGTCCTTCTGTCCCCATGGTCCAGTGGTTCAATATTTATACATCTTCTGATTGCTCTGAAGCTATAAGACCACACCAGAAGACTTCAAGGTGTAATAAGATGGTAGGATCAATGACTGGAGGAAATCTGGATCAATTATTTATGTATGTGTGCATTGCTCTCTGTCAGGGTGTACAATATATTTATTTATTGATTAATTATTAGGTGGAGTGGTTAGATTGGTGCAGCTATCCCAAAGAAGACGTAAAATAAGTCAGAATAAGTAAGAAAATCTTGGGGGCCTTCTTTTGATCTGGGAGCGGGTATCGAGGTTGTGCGGGGGAAAGGAAGGTATGGCAGCAACAGAGTGAAAGTCTATTATAAAAGAAGGCAGGATCGATGTTTGGAAGCCACCCCACCTTCAGTTCACTCTGTTTCCTAGAATAGATTGGAGAGCGCACTAATAATTCCACAGAACCTTAACCCTGCTCCTTTGCAACGCCAGGTTGGTTAGGAATAAGACCCATTTAATTTACTTTTTCCTCTTAGATGAGGATGCCGACCTGGCTTGCTTTACAGAGAGCTGGCTGGGAAAGAGTGCTGTGACTTGGACACAGACCCTCCCAGCTGGGTACTCTGTTAGTGAGCAGGTAAGCGGAAGTGGGCAGGGAGTGGGGCGGAGTGGCCCTGTTTCACAAGAACAACTTGACCATGACCAGGATACTTGTCTGGAACACAGTCCACTTTGAGTGTATGTACCTGAGGACCAAGGATAGTTTGGGGATTCTGCTAGTATACCAACTACCCTATTGTCTAGCAGACTACCCTGAGCTGACATAGCTGGTCTCAGAGTTGTTGCTGGGGTCACCCAGACTTTTAGTTCTGGGTGACTTCAACATCCCTCTTGAGACCAGTCTGTCAAATCTTACAGGGGCGGCTTGGGAGTTCATGAATTCCATGACAAACATGGGCCAATCCCAATTGGTCATTGGCCCCACTCATTGTGTGGGCCATACCCTCGATGTGATCTTTAGTATGGAACAGGAATATCCATAGGCGGAGGTTATTAAAACCACTGCATTGTCATGGACAGATCATTTCCTGGTCAAGATTGAACTAAGAGCCACTGTACACCCCACCAGGGGTGGGGGACCTATTAGAATGGTCTGCCCTCAAAGGCTAATGGAACCAACTGGATTCCAGAAAACCCTAGAGGGTTTAATGGTTGGTAATGCCGGTGATTCTGTCAAAAATTTAATGAATACCTGGAACACCGATCTCACCACTTTCGACACAATCATTCCCAAGCATCCTTTCCAACCCTCTTCTAACCATAAGCCTTAGTATACAGAAGAGCTTAGGAAGGTGAAGCAGGTTGGACAACGACTGAAGCACACGTGGCAGAGAACTCGACTCTTATCTGACAAGACTCGTCATAGGAACTTTCTTTGTTCCTATCGAGAGGCAATACGTGCACTGCAGAGATCTTTCTTCTCTGCACATATTGCATCTGCAGAGTCCCATCCAGCAGAACTGTTTAGGGTGGTGGGGAGCTGATGCGGGTTTCACCGGGCCAGAACCCACTACTTAACCCAACAATGGCCTGCCGTGATACGTTTAACAACTTCTTTGCAGATAAAATCTCTCAGATAAGAGCCGACTTAGATGCCAGTGTTGTAACAGAATCACTTGACGAGGTGTCCAACAACTCCGTTAAAGAAATTATACTGGATTGATTTCAATCTGTGAGTACTGATGACATGGGTAAGCTCCTTGGTAGAGTGAGGAAGACAACCTGCCCTCTCGATCCTTGCCTGTCATGGCTGGCCGTCTGGGAGGGATGCCTTGAGGATGCTCTTTAGGGATATCATCAATGCATCCCTCAGGGAAGGTCATGTTCCATCTTGTTCGAAGGAAGCAGCAGTTAGGCCACTCCTGAAAAAAATCTTCCCTGAACCCCCTGGATATGAACAGCTATAGGTTGGTCTCCTTACTACCTTTTCTAAGCAAAGTGATCGAGAGAGTGGTTGTTCTTCAACTCCAAGCTGTCTTTAGGACTGGATTTGGAGTTGAGATTGCCATGGTTGCCTTGGCTGA
>CM034703.1:176767611-176799073 GCA_020142125.1 Phrynosoma platyrhinos
GAGACTGAATCCAGATAAAATGGAGGTACTTACAGTAGCGGCCCAGAATCTAGGCATTGGGATACAACCTCCAGTCCTCGTCACACTCTCCACTAAGGACTGTGTTCACAATCTGGGGGTTCTCCTAGACCCATCGCTCTTGATGACTAATCAGGTAAGTGTGACGGCTAGGAGTGCCTGTTATCAGCTTCAGCTGATACGCCAGCTACGCCCTTTCCTGGAAGCTAGGGACCTTGAAACTGTGGTGCATGAATTTATAACCTCCCGTCTTGATTCCTGTAATGCACTCTACATGGAGCTATCCTTGCACTTGGCCCGGAAACTTCAATTAGTACAGAACATGGCAGACAGGTTGGTCTCGAGTACATCATGGAGAGACCATATAACACCAGTCTTAAAGTCACTGCACTGGCTACCTATTAGTTTCTAGGCAGTACAAGGTGTTGGTTATCACCTTTAAAGCCCTAAATGGCTTGGGTCCATCCTATCTTCGGGACTGCCTCATCCCATATAATCCACCCCAAACACTCCGGTCCTCTGGGAGGAATTTGCTACAGCCTATAAAAACAAGGCTGTCTGCAACCTCCCAAAGGGCCTTTTCAGCAACCACTCCCAGATTATGGAACGGCCTGCTGGACAAGATCCGTCATATTACTACCCTAAGCAGCTTTAAAAAAGCTGTTAAGGCAGATCTCTTTCGGCAGGCCTTTCCTGATTAGAAATCCTGGGCCTCAAGAGTTAGTCCATCCTCTCTTCCCCTATGCTCCGCCGCAGTCAGTCTTATTGTTTGTTTAGTGAGATTTATCTAAGTATGTTTAAATTATGATATTGTTTAATGCTTTTTTAAGGGGTGGGTGGGTTTTGGGGTTCCTTGGGTTCTAATTGTTATTGTATTTTATGGTAATTTTAATGCTGTAAGCCGCCCTGATTGCCCTGTAGAGGTGTGGGATATAAATAATTTATTATTATTATTATTATTATTATTATTATTATTATTATTATTATTATTGAGGATTACTACAATCTTGCATTACACCAACAATAATTGAAATACTTTTCATTGTGTACTCTACCAGGGGAAATTTTGTGAAATGCATGAGCACAAAGAGAATATTTATTTTAATTTGCCATTGTTAATGTCTCCTTACCACAGTTTTTTTTACACAAGAATTAAACTGCATCTAATATTAAATGCACCTTTGCATGCAATACGCAGGATTTTTTTTTAAAAAAAGTGAATTGCATCAGTTGCAAGATAAATTATTGTTATCAGAAAAAGAAAGGAGGTGAGATTTGGCTCTTTCTTCCATCCTGTTGTCCTATTGGAAGACTGTGCTATTTGAGGGTGTACTTTGTGAAAAGGGAAGGGGTTTAAACTATCCAAATGATGCTTCTTTTGTCCTGGACTATTTTTTTTTGAAAATCCTGGACTATTTTTTGATAATTTCCAGCACCAGCTGCAACATTTTATTCTCACCTTTGAGAGGAGGAGGGGGGGGGGGAAGAAATCCTTCTCCTCTTTACTTTTAATTTTTTTTTTCATAAAGATCTAGTGCATAAGTGAAATGACACCTTTGCACTATAACACTGTTGTAACTCTAAGATGGGGGTGGGGGCAGTGGAGGAGGGAAGAGAAAACTTGCACTTCAAACCACAGGCCCACCTTAGAAAACTTTGCTCCAGTTTTTAAAACCTTTCGGAAATGTTGTAGTGCAGAACCAAGAAATTGCCTCAAACAGTCCCTCTCTCAAATAGAATGGTAGAATGTGGAGACAATACAAACCAGCAGAGTCCAAGAGCTATACCACAAGAATACACAGTTCTTCAGACCCATTTGGAAGAGTACGGAATGTCACATATAGTTTTACCATGAATTTCACCAACTCACCCTTCCTCTCAGAAGAAAAAATATTTCAGCCATTTCAGTACAAACTTGGGAGATCTCAGCTGTAGTTTTATCAACCCACAAAACTAGACCAGATTTTTACTTACAATAAGGAACTACCTAAGTACATTTATTTCAAAGTGAATAAAAGAACCTGGAGCAAGTCTTTCTTGTAGTCATTTGGGTACATCATCAAGAAATCACAGTTTTTAAATGGATTTTGCAAAGAAATGTAGAAAAGATTCCAGTTGGCTACAGCTAAGTGTTACCCAAAGAAAGTGGAGGTGAAGGAACAGGGTTATCCCCAACAACTATTAATGTCACTTTAATTGTTTGGAGAAATTAGCTTAAACTTTCACAAGGCTGGATAACCTTTAGGACTGTTGGCACTTGTTTATACCAGCAATAACTGAAGAGGACAGGAGTGCAATCATACACACACACTAGCAATTCAAACAGACACAGCATTCAGACCTAACTGAAATGGAAATATGGAAATGGGACAATGGAGTTTGAGGGGTTTAAGGAGGATTATAGTTACCAGTCCAAAGTTTAAACCATGGAAAACATTTGTGGCTCAAACTGAGGTCTGAACGCAACACAGAACGTACACAGAACACATCCTGGAACAACTGTCTTGTGAGGTAACAAAAACTTGATGGCTTTCCCAGGAATCAACAATGGGATTCTGTACTGGTTGATGGTTCTAACTTCAGGGTTACACAAACAGCAATTGGATCAGGACAACCCCAGGGTGAACTGACAGAGAGGATAGCTGGAAGCATGGCAGGTGATATGCAGAGAGAACTGGCTTACTGTTTCAGTGAGAGGAGGACCTCCTTTGTGTCTTGGTATAAGAAGAAATGCAGAGAACTTAGGGGAAGTAGGGAGTGATTAGTATACCCATTTGGCCTTAATTACAGTATTATCTGGATTGTGCACATGGCCTCAGGTCTTCGCTCTTTTTCTCTTGGGAATTTCATCTAATATCCCAAAACACCATCATGACCTTTTAAGAACATGTTGACTCCAGATATGAAATATGAAAACATGGAGACCCAAATATGTTTATGTAGCACGGTTTATGTAGTGTGTACTAACATAGGGCCAATAGTGTGGCAACGTTAAGACACACAATGGCCATTTCAGAATTCATGTAATCTTGACATAGAGTTGTCTCATAAAATAAAGAACAGGGCTCCTACTTCTTTAACAGTTATGTAGAAGAGGGAATTTCAGCAGGAGTTCCTTGCATGACAAGCAACACCTGCAGAAGTTCAGTTCTGTTATTATTATTAATAATATCCAGCTTTCCCCAAAAGGGTTGGGACTCAAGGTGGCTCACAGTTTAAAAGAACAATACAATTAAAAACATACAAAAATAGAATTGAGGATTTGTAGTATTAAAACATTTCATAGAAGAAAATGCAATTTAAAAAGATAAAAGTGCTTTAAAAACAGTACAGTTAAAACAGTACCGTACCCCCATTCTGTTGTTTAATAACTTAAAAGCCTGTTTGAACAAAAATGTTTTAACCTGCCCATAGGATAACAATAGGGAATTCCAGAGTCTAGGGACAGCCACCGAGAAGGTCCTCTCTTGTGTCCTCACCAACCATGCTTGCGATGGTTGTGGGCCTGAGGCTGAGCCAGAAAATTATTTGACAGCATATACCTCTCCTTGGCAGTAAAAACAGAGCAATCATTATTTACATAACTAGTGATGGGCTTCCTTTTCACTATACGGGGAAGCAGACGGGTGGCCGTGGGCCGCCCCGGAAACTGCGCTGCGGGGCTGAGGTATCCCCATACCTTGGCCCTGAGGCGCAGCTTCGCCGCCCCTGAAAGGAGCGCTAAATTGGTGCTCCTTTCACAAATCGCTGAAGGTGTGCCACAAAAGGCTGCAGCACACCTTTGGCGACTCTTCCGTCGCAGCGTGTGCAAACGCTGCGGCGGGAGGTCCTCCTTGGAGCGCCGGCCGTGCGGAGGGCCGGCTGCTCCGGGGACAACCTGGGGAAGGGGTTGGGGTGCCGATCATGTGGCTGCCCCTCCCCTTCCCTGTCCCCAAGACGGCTCAATTAGCCATCTGCTTGTTCCACAGTCTGATTCAACCACCTTACTCTGACTAATGTTAGGACTGGTTCTGATTGAAAAATAGGACTTCACTATATGAGAAACATGCTTTTACAGCTAGAACCAGTCTCCCAACATACACATCTTCCCCTCTATAGCATATAGTTAAGGTAGCATTTATCAAACATCCATTGTGCTGACATTCTTAGGAGCTTATTGAATTACAAAATAAATCGTCTTACCCCTGCCATTTTAAATTCTATTACAAGATGCAACCAGGTACTA
Organism: Phrynosoma platyrhinos; assembly: GCA_020142125.1. Taxonomy (NCBI): domain Eukaryota; kingdom Metazoa; phylum Chordata; class Lepidosauria; order Squamata; family Phrynosomatidae; genus Phrynosoma; species Phrynosoma platyrhinos. Next base: position 176,771,855 of record CM034703.1, read on the forward strand.
TCACATGCAAAATGCCACCAATGCTGCCGTTCAACTGCATCCTGCCTAAAACCCAGCTAAAATCTGTGCTCAGCTGGCAGATTTGCAAGGTTGAGAGCTTTGTACATCAGCCAGCTGAGTGTGGATTTTAGCCAGGCTTTAGACGGGATGCAACCAGGCACTGGCATCGGTGGCATTTTGCGTGTGATAGTACCCAGCTGAATCCTGTAACAGAATTCAAAATGGCAGGGGTAAGACGATTTATTTTGTAATGCGATAAGCTTCTTACATTCTGCATTTCCCCACACCCTGAGGCTACCATTGTCAGGAACAAAGAAATGTTATCCAGGTTTAGTTTATTCAAAATGCTAACCACCTTTTCCCAAGCTTTCAGAAGCTGTCTTCAAATATGTAAAATCTCAGTAATAATCTACACCAAATACAAATATAACAGAACATGACAACCGTATGTTTAATTAGCTTCCAAGAGGCACCCAAAATGGCAGTGGGGAGTTTGTTGGATGAGTGGGTGGGAATGGTTGAGATGCTGCAGCACAGCTAGTGACTGTACTTTAATTCACAGAATAATAGGTGATTTCTAAAAACAGAAGTACAGAAGGGCCCAGAACAGATAGTTATTTTGACAGTTTCCTTGTTTATTTTCTTATTGGTGAACAGAACTTCCAGTGCTGTGAAGCTATGCTGGAGGCTGTGGAACAGCAGGACATGGATGCCGTCCAGATTCTCCTCTATCAATACACACCTGAGGAACTGGATATTAATACTCCTAATAGTGAAGGATTAACTGCACTGGACATTGCTATCCTGACAAATAATGTGCCTATTGCGAAGCTCCTTTTGAAAGTTGGGGCAAAGGAAAGTCCACACTGTAAGTAGAGCCAAATGCAATATTTTGCCAAATTGTACAGAAAACCCTGTAAAATACAATGTGAAAAGGCTCCCAAAATATATGAAATAGAGTGAATAATTCGTTGCATCAGAGAGAGGCGAGCAAGTGTGGATGTTTGACCAAAGGTGAGAAAAATGAGGCCTCCCACATCCCACATGCAGCCTTTTAGGGAGCCCAGTGTGCCCACTCACCAATATTTGTCCTTAAAATTTAAATGAAAAGGGTCTCCCTGCTCTCTAAAGCCTATGTGTGGGTGGGCAATTTCACCAGGTGCCTGTCTCAATGAACTGGTAAAGGTCACTCCCAGTTTTGAAAAGAGTTTCTTCCTGGTCTTGAAACAAACTGGGGGAGGGGGTTAAAAAAAACACCTGGTGAAATTGCTCTCCATGGAATTGAGGGTATGTTGAGTAATAAAATAACATGAAATAGGTGTGGAGGCATGGAGGAAAGATGTAGCTTTTCCAGGCCCAATTGTGGGGGAGGCAGTTCTGTGGTCCTGGAGACGTTGCCCAGAGAGATGGACTTGTGTGGTTGCACAGCTTTCACCCCAAAAAGAGTATTGTAGGGGAAGAATATGTGCTTTTCAGGGATAACTGGCAGATCACTTTGAGGAACCGGACTTGGTTTATTGATGCAGACTCCTCCTCATTGTGCATGCAACACCATTGACAATAATGAGGCAGGGTAATCCGTGGACACTTGAGTCTATGAATGTCTAGCCCACCAATATGGCAGGCTCACTTAACAAATGAAGTTAGTGTTAAGGGATGGCTGCTTGTCAGATTCCCTTGTTTCCGTCTGGGTGCTGTGGAAATACACAGATTAGTATTTACATAAATGCTTCATAAAAGTAAAATTAGCAGAGTCATGAAGTTGGAAGCAACATGAGATTTTGAATGCATAGAAATATGAATGCATAGAAAATAGCATTTTCTGTGCAGGAAATAGTTTCTTCTTTTTTTTAACACAGAAAATATTTCTGCTACAGAATAAGTCCAAAATTGTAATAACTTTTAAAAACCTGTGTGGTTTTCAAAGCAGGAACAAAATTGGTAAAAATGCACATTATTTCCTTCAAGAAGAAATTTTAAATTTTAAATTTTAAATCCATTCCCAGACTTTGGAATGGCCTGCCGGACGAGATCCGTCTCATTACTACTCTTGCTGCTTTTAAAAAGGCAGTAAAGACGGATCTCTTCCGGCAGGCCTTCCCGGAATAACGCTCTGGCTCGAAGGGATGGTTTTATCTGCCCCTCCCTGATGCTGCTACTATATGTTTATTTATTGTTCTGTTTTTATTATTGCTGTTCCCCGCCTCGATTGCGTTGCAGAGAGGCGGGTTATAAATAAAATTTATTATTATTATTATTATAAATTTTAAAAAATGGATTCTGTGAACTCACAAAAGTTTAGGCAAAATTCCTGTCTGCAACCTACAATATTTTTGTTTCAGTGAGGCATACTTTCAAAATCTTTCCAACTGAGATTCCTACATATGTTGCTTCTCTTCCATGAGTAGAAGTTTTTTAGCTAGAAAGAAGATATCTGTATGGGTATATATGTGTCCTCCACACAAAGAGTGGATGTTCTGCAAGAATTTCACAAAAAGACTTTTGTCTACCATTTAGAACTTCCTTTGCCTTGGGCAGCACCTAGCCCTCTCTTGGCACCATTTACCTATTAAATAATATCAATTTGTTCTGTTATCCACTATGAGAATGCAGTGGGCTGTGAAACTCAGCAACAGTAGTTTATGATTTAGGGTTTATTTGTCTTTGATTGCATCGGGCCACACAACAAACTGAGCAAGTGCACAATAAAAGAGTCAACAAATAAACAAATAATCCAGAGTTTTGGGACTGTTTTTGCTTTTGCAGGATCCTAAGGAAAACCAACTGAATTCAGTTGGGCGGTTAAAAATTGACAGCTAGCAACAAATAGGATCCTTGTATTTTGTGGGGGGGGGGGGCTGTGTATGGCTGTGTGCTGTGCTGACTTCAACCAAAGCCAACTCTTGTCCAATATCAGCAGCAGACTAATACACTAAGAGCACTTAGAGTGGGTTATGAAACTGTCCTTTGTCTTCTTTCATAGGACTGTCTCGCTGCATTTCCTCCCCTCATTGTTTGTTTGTTTGCAAGAGGAGAGCAAGTGACTTTCCGAGTCCATTAATCATGCTTTAAGCCATGACACAAATTCTGACGCCTTACCTGGGGCTAAAAATACATTGAAGCCTATGGATTTTGCTCGAAACTGTCAATGCCTATATTTAGGCCTTTCCCAGCAAGGCCATAATGAAACTGTGTTTTCAGGAGTTCAGACTCAGCAGACTCTGCCATTAATTTGGAGTTAGTTAAATTAACAACATTTAGTAGTGACCTGTCAATCTCCAAGCTCCAGGAAATTGCACCTTGAGGCTACTAATATTGCCAATTTTTTTCCACTGGGCTGTGTGTGTATGTGAGGGTGTCTATTTCTCTCCACCTCCACGACTTTTCTGCTTGGCCTTCAGAATCGGTGCACCTTTATTGCTCTGCTATGTCCACAGCACTTACATTATCATTTATCCTGGCCTCCTTTAAATTTCCCCAGGGATTTTCCTCCCCTCTTGTATAGTATGGCTGCTCAATGAAAACAGTTGTGTAGTTTTGTATTTATTTGTTTATATTTCTGTGATGGTTCGTGACTGGGGGGGGGGGTGGGGGAATGCAAGGGTGACAGGCTTTGGAATGCATGATTGACGGCTGAAGCAACATTCATTAGGCATGACAAATCTACAGGAAAACACAGCTTTGAGTGTTCTAAACAGCAGTGAGTTTTTTTTGGAAAAAAGGGTAAACTAATATTTCATTGACTTCATCTGTAAATAAATGCAGGCTGATGGCATGCGAGGGCAATCATAAATTAGTATTCATTTCCTGTCATTAATACCAACATGCCTATGAACACTGAGAATATGACTCTATAACCACTTAATTTCCATTGTAAAATACCATACTGTGCTTATCACTATGTTTTAAAATATTTGACTTTTCAGTCTGGCATAAAGACCACTCCTACACGCATGCCCTCACTGAACAGGGAACAGAATTCACCATTGGGTGCTGCTTGCCCTCTTCCCTGTAAACAGTCCTTACTCCCTTTCACACTGCAGTCATAGCACTTTGATTCCACTTTTGATGGCCATGGCTGAATCCTATGGAATCCGGGGTTTTTTGTTGTTTCAAGAAGGAGTGAGAGCCAGCATGGTGTAGGGTTTGAATGTTGGACTAATACACTAGGAGACTCAAATCTCTGCTCAGTCATGGAAATCATGGAAAACCTTGGACAAGTCACTCTGAGGCAGGGGCCACACTAGAGAGTGTGGGGGGTGTAGGCTGCACCAGGTGACACCCAAAATGGAGGTGGCACCAATATTCCCCAAACATCTGCTTTTTGTCAGAAATGGGTTGTAGTGTTCATTGGCATTCCTTTAAAACACTGAAGAGATGGTGTGAGTAGGACAAGGCTCTACAGGAACAGAAAGGAAGGGCTTTTAAATAAATACATTTTTAAAAATAAAATTATATATATATATATATATATATATATATTCATCACACCTTACCAAGTTTTCACTTTAACCACATGAAACAATGCACATGTAAATATATTTAGGCCATGTGTATGATATTACAATTTAAATGCACGGTATAATTTTAATTTTGCTAGTTGTTTATGCTACAACTATTACCATTATAATCAGTGATATACAAGAACTGAGATTTATGAGTAACTAGTGTCAAAAACATTACTAAGGAGTTTATATTGTGTGGTATGGGAGGAGGACAATGGGAGAGGTGACACCATGAATTACTGCACAGGGTGACACCAACCCTAGTGATGCCACTGCTCAGAGACGGGGAAAGGCAAACCCCCTCTGAACAAATCTTGCCAGGAAACCACTGTAATAGGCTCACCTTGGGGTCATCACAAGTCAGAAATGACCATATTACACTGGTCTTAAAAAGACTTCACTGGCTGCCAATCAGTTTCCAGGCCCAGTACAAGGTGTTGGTTATTACCTTTAAAGTCCTACATGGCTTGGGTCCATCCTATCTTTGGGACTGTCTCCTTCCATACAATCCCACTCGCACACTACAGTCTTCTGGAAGGAATTTGCTTCAGCTTGCTAAAACTAGAATGTCGACATCCTCCCAGAGGGCTTTCTTGGAAACCGCTCCCAGATTATGGAACGGCCTGCCTGCCAGACGAGATCCGTCAAATTACCAACTTCAACAGTTTTAAAAGGGCTGTCAAGATGGATCTCTTTCGGCAGGCCTTTCCTGATTGACAGCCTCGGCAGACGACTAATAAAGTCATCTTGGAGGCAGGGAAGAGGAGGGGCAGCCACACGAGTAGCACCCCTTCCTCCTCCCGAGGTTGCCCTCGGAGCTGCTGGCCCTCTGCACGGCCGGCGCTCCCAGGGCAACCTTCTGCCGCAGCGTCCGCACATGCTGCGGCAGAAAAGTCAGGGAAAGTGCACCCTACGTGTTTAGGGCACACTTTCCCTGACTTCTGAAAGGAGCGCCAATTTGGCGCTCCTTTCAGGGACACCGCCGGTGCACTGCCATGCGAGTGCCTCGCTCCAGTGGCGCACCATCCCAGGGCGTCCCCAACGCCCTGGTCTGCATCCCCCCTAAATTCCTGGCCAAGGAGTGAGTCACTCTCTCCCCCCACCCGCTACTACATCCAGCCACATTATTTATCACTTGTGGGCTGCCTGTTAGAATGTTTTATAGTTTTATAGTTTGTAATTTGTTAAATTTGTTTAATTGTTGTAGTTTTTTTAATTTTTATTATGTTTAATATTGTTTTAAGAGGAGGGTGGGTTTGGGAGGGTATATTGTGACATTTTATTGATGTAAGACACCCTGATTGCTTCCATATAGAGGGGTGGGATAGAAATAATTTTTATTATTATTATTATTATTATTATTATTATTATTATTATTATTATTATTACTCAGAGGCATGTAACAAGAACAAGGCTCATGGAATAGCTCTGTCCCTACATACAGTGGGCACTTCCCATCTGTGTGGGTTTGATTCTGGACTACCACCCACCCCACATATGTGATTGGAAAAAAGTCTCTGTTGATCAATAGGAGGTGATATGCACATGTCCACATCAACACAGCTGTGTGCATGCACCTCCATTGACTAATATGAGGCAGGGCAATCTGTGGGAGCTCCAATCCATGGGTGGCTAAACTGTGGATGCAGCAGACCCACTGTAAACCTTTTTCCCCAGTGATTTGCTTCCACAATTCTTCAATTTTTCATTGCAAAGCTTTGAGGGGAAATCCCACTGAACTCAATGGGAATTATCTCTGGTCAGACATGCACAAGATTTTTGGATTCATCTAGGATTCCTGCCTCCCACCTTCATCTCTCACCCTTGTCCACACAGAGATACAGTATGGAATGTCTTTTCCTCCATTCAGTCTACTTTTGAAGGAAACATCTTAAAGTTTTACAGAATGTTCTTATTTATTTCACTAGTTTGCTGTGGAAAAAATGAAGCAATCAATTTGGGTGTACTTGACAGCTTCAAAATGATCTGTCATGATCTCAGAGGACTCTATTCACAGCATAACCTTGTGCACATATACTCAGGAGGGGTTTATTTAGCTCCACTTTTCTACTTTATTCCAATCATAGGGCCTCGGCAGACGGCTAATTGAGCCGTCCTCGAGGCAGGGAAGAGGAGGGGCAGCCGCATGCTCAGTGCCCCTTCCTCCTCCCGTGGTTGCCCTCGGAGCCACTGGCCCTCCACACAGCCGGCGCTCCGAAGGCAACCTCCTGCTGCAGCGTCCGCACACGCTGCGGCAGATAAGTCAGCGAAAGTGCGCCTCATGCTTTTGGGGTGTGCTTTCGCTGACTTCTGAAAGGAGCGCTGATTTAGCGTTCCTTTCAGGGGCGCCGATGGTGCACCGCGGTGAGGGTGCCTCGGTCCCACGGCGCACCGTCCCGCGGCATCCCAGAGCCTCTCGTCTGCTTCCCCCCATAGTCAGCTGAACTGAGGCTGCATGTACATGGCTTCAGATCTTGCATGTGATTAGCCTTGGTTTGAGACCCAGACTTACATTAAAATAAGCAAGGAAGCTTTTACTACTTAATTGAACTTAGTAGAATCTACTTCAGGGACTACAACTCCCATTAGTCCTTCACTAACGGCTATGGTGATAGTAGTTTTAGCCCAATATAACCTGGAGGGCTACATTTTCCCCACTTATCTGGAACAGCTCATTTCATAATGTTTCTATCTGTACTTGTGATACATTTAAATCTAAATTCACTGGGAGGGCTGAGTGCAGTTTGAGCGATTTTTCCTCATTCAGTATTTTTAAAGGAATTAAATGTATCTTTAAAATTCAAGGTGTTGATGGGTTTTGAATTGTGGGTTTGAAATAAAGTGTTGTACTGAAAGCTGATGTTTAGTAATGCTATGTTAAAAATAATCAGCAATGCCACAGATTCAATTATTGTTATTATTTAAGTACGAGTAAAAATCAAAATTTTAAAACAAAGTTTGTAAATGGAGGCAATTCTAATCCAATGGTTAGTCACAATTAAATCCAACCAAATACTAAATCTAATTGCTAGTCCAAGTCACATCTTGAGTAGGCACATTGTCAACACGCATGTATATTCTACTGCTTCATGAGTCTATGTAGTCATGGCTAGCAATTGGATGTAGGCCTACATTTTAAATTTCTGTGAAATGTTATTTTGCCCTAATGGACTGCTCTCCATAAATCACTGTTTTGAATCACAGGGGGGTAACTCTATGAGGCAGCATTCAGGGTCTGGAAGGCTACATTTTCCCCAGTTTGCTGAAACATCACATACAATGTGATAAGAGGACTATTTCATCACAGGTGCATGCTCCAGTGCAAGTTCTAAGTTGAAGAAAGGAATCAAAGAGTTGATGGTGGGTGGAAACATTAGAGGATAGACAATATATCTAAGAATAATATGATATGCCTTCACATGTAATCTTCTCCCACATTTTGCTGCCCATACTTTGAAATAATCTATATGTATCCCCAGATTTAAAATTTAGATGCCAACCAACAAGAGCCCTATTTCATGATGATGGCCTATTTTTATAGTACTTACTTAGAACTGTTAACTTGGGACCTTCACCAAGTGGGCTTTTAGTATCTACTGGGGCTTGGTTCCAGGACCTCCCACTCCCCATGGATACAAACATTCATGGATGCTCAAGTTCCATTAAATACAGAGGCATACTAAAATGGTGTCCCTTATATAAAATGGCAAAATCAAGACTTGCTTTTTGGAATTTATAATTTTTGAATATTTTCAAGCTGTGGATGGTTGAATCTGTGGATAAGGCATCGTGGATACAGAGGGCTAGTTGTAATTCAAAATGGCCTAATTCTTTTGGGCAATTTGTGGCTAAGCTGTTATACTGCTTTGCTATTATTTTTTGATTGTGCCACTAGTGTTTCCCTCTCTGGTTTCAGGAACTTTCAGGCTGTTGCCATTTGTGTTGCTTAACTTTATTTTTTATTGTGGCTATAATCTGTGTTAGAAGTTGCAACAAAAGACAAAATAGGAATATTTTAAAATGAATGCCAAGAATTATAGGATGCAGAATTATGGGATGACTTTGGGCTTATTGTTTAAGAGGTCACATCATTTCTTCACCACAACTTCAAAGTCTGGGCTGGTTCAGCTGCAGAATCACCTCATGTGGCAGGGGGATGGGATGTTAGGACAGTATATTTTAGAAGTGATGCATATTATCCCATAGATCAGATCTACACTATGTATAACTCAAAAAACTGAACCCAGGGCCCTAACCATGTATTGTGGCTTGCCTGGCTATTGATGGCCACTTAGGGGATGAACAGACAGTCCCTTTCCTTGCCAGATTGGGACCATTGCCACTGCATGTCACAGCCCTGATCTGGTGTTTGCCACTCTAAAAAGATCTGGCAAATGCTGCTCCTTTTTAGAGCGGCAAAAAAACGCCCTTGCCACTGTGGTGGCAGCTTTTCTGTGCTCCTTTGGCTCAGCGTGTGCGAACGCTGTACCAAGGGAGTGCCCTGACGCCACCTGCCATCTGGTTGGGTGGACAGCATGACGGCGGCATCCGGGGTGGAGTCGGGGCGGCTGGTGTGCGGTTGCCGCACTCTTACTCAACCCCCAGGCCAGCCCTTTTGGCCAGTCTGTACAGCCCCATAATGTTCTCAGCACTGGGCAGGTAGCAAAACCAAGGAGTTTGTGGAGGCCCTTGTTGGATGCCATACTTGCCGCCCCAATTGCTCTGCAAAGGGGTGGGATATAAATAAGTTGTTGTTGATGTTGTTGTTGTTGTTTAAGAACCTAAAAGTTCTACTGGAGCAGCACCAGTCCCACTGTGGTTAATTATAGACACCTCTAGAGAAGATGCATATTAGATCCTCTTCTCCCCAGCATTCAGTGCCCATGCTTCTGAATTTGGAAGTTCCATATATCCCAGATTTATTATTAGCCACTTGTAGACTTAACATCTGTTAACACTTTTTAATACTGCATAAGATAGGTGCCATCACCCCTTTTTTTCCTGGGGCTTACCTTTGTAAGTCACAAGTTTTGGAGTTCTTTAGGAGAGTTGGGGTTTTTTTGTGTTTTTTGTTGTTTTTTTTTGTTTTGTTTTGTTTTGTTTTGTTTTTTGGCAGGGTCACAGAAGAGTCTGGAATTCATTACTTGCATCACAGCTGTATCATTTGGCCAATGGTTTGGTTAACACAATCAACCAGTATACAGGTTTGATTTCCATCTTGCCCTGAAAACTGATGAAATTCAGGATTCTTTCAGTAACTTCCTGACATTTAATACCCTGCCTTTTCCCTCACAGTTGTTGATATGGAAAGCAGGTCAATCCACCTGAACAACTTAGTTGAAGAAGCTCAGCAACGAGTGAGCGACCTGTCTGCACAAATAATGAGTGAAAGTCTTGGTGCAGACAGTTGTGAGAAAGAGAAGCAACTGAAAGCCTGGGAATGGAGATACCGGCTCTACAAACGCATGAAATCAGGCTATGAACATTCCAGTAAGGACAAACCATGGTAAAATGCATGCATGACACAAACTGTAGAAGAATAGCTTCGAAGTTCATAGCACAGTAATTTGCAATTATTCTTACAGTTGCATTCATGCTGAGCAGTTAACTTTAATTATATAGGTGAAAAAACAGGAGCAGATGAAGCAATTAGCTCAAATGTAAAACAAGGAGAATGGCAAGATTCAAGAATACTCATCCAATTGACTGTTGTTGTTGTTTTTGGAGATAGCAGGTAGCCATTTTCCATAAACTTACAGAAACAATTGGATTTGGTCCTATTAGTAGTCTCAAATCAATGGGATTTATTTGAATGCTGACTCACCATTCAGCAATTGATTCAATGGGTCTCCTCTGCTTGGGATTACCAGTAGTGTTCAGGTCTCTGCAGTTATTTTGGGAATGCTTTAATTGTCCCATTTATAAATATAGATTTTTTTTTAAAAAAAAGAAATTGTTTTAATCTATTTTTAGATAATGTTTCATATCATTTCATCTGTTGGTCATCAAGTTAGGAGTTCTGGTGAGCTGTGAGGAGATGCTTTTCATAAGTAAATAAATATACAGTACTTTTCCTTAAAGTCTATTTTTTCTGAAATAAAGAGGAGCTAATCTTTCCCTGAAACCCAGCAGCCTAACATTTTACACCTACTGCAGTCAGGTTCATCATGTTCACTGCTACAGTTAGAAAAATACCCTACTTAAACCTCAGCTTCATGTTTTGTACACTGACAATGTTGAGTAGACAGTACTAGGCTAGATGGACCAGTAATATGAACTAATATGAGTTTACTATGTATTATAAATCTCCTATTTTATTACTTCCTTCTAACAATGACTGGAGCATTATTGATTAAAACATACACTTCATTCTCTATTTGAGCCAGAGTTTTAGTAGTGAGGTTTTAGTAATAATCATATTTACATCTTGTAGGTTAATTAATCAGTTAATCAGTTAAAAATAGATGATAGATCAATTAAAATATTTAATTCTTAATTAACTTACTGTTCTTTATATTTCTTAAAGTTCCTTTCTCTGTCTGCTCACATCAGCTATTGTTAGGAATTAACAGGAATTAAAAATAAGCTAAAATGTTCCCTTTTTCTTGTTCACCTTAATGTAGAGTTTTTTGGTTTCCTCAAACCACTATTTGTGATGAAATCTGTACCAGAATACTGTGGTTTCATTAACCCTCAAAGCCAGTATTACAAACCACTGTTTGATCATAGTTTGCTTGACCTCATCATTTGAATTCACTTCGCTATTGCTAATCCTCCTCCAAAACCATTTACGGTCTGTTGTTTGTCAGTGTCAATGACCAATTAAGTGAAATCATCAATCATTCCTGGGAAAGGGGGAATATAATTTTCTGGTCTTTTCCCCAAAACCAAATATATTACAATTGCTGCACTTGAAGGGGGGGGGGAATCTGCAGTCCTATACATAATACCTGGGAGAAAGTCTCATTGACATAAATAGGACATCTGACTAGACAAATAAGGGGGGGTTGCAGACTGCCAGAAATAGTGCAAATTGAGTCCGCTTTTAGGGTTAGAATTAGTGCTAGGGAATCATGGGAACTGTGTTTTTTCTGAGACATTGAGCTTTCTCTGTCAGAGAGCTCTGGTGCCACAATAAAATATAATTCCCATGATTCCCTAACCCTAACCCTAACCCTAAAAGTGGACTCAATTTGAACTATTTCTGCCAGCTTGCAACCTCCCTAAGTAACACAAACAATAACCCCCTTTTCACAAGGAAAAGGTATTATTTAAGCTGGATAAGACTGCTTATTTAACAATAATGTGAACTGAAATTGAAATAAATTAATGAGCTTTTTGTTTCCTATCTGTCCCCTTAATTACATGGAGGAAGAACTAGATGGAGGGGAGGTGCTGCCATTATCCAAAAGAGATGAAGCCACCACAGGGGAAAAAAAATATCAGATTTCATGAGCAAGGACTCCTTGTTGATGTTCAAAGGACAAATGCAAACATCTTTAAATCAAAGCTCACCACAACTAACTGCAGGGTTTTGACTTGCTTCCTTGATAAGCCAGGGGACTGTTTGAAAGGCATTTGTTCTGCATGAGACACAATATTTTCTCTTTGCTCCCAGGAGCCCCAGAGGCACCGTCCAACATCTGCCTTATGGTAACAAGCAGTACATCACTCACTGTCACTTTCCAAGAACCTCATAGCATGAACTCAGCAGTAGTGACCAAATACAAAGGTACTGGTTTTGGATCAATTTCCTGACCTTTTGCATATTATCTTGCTGTTGTTTCTGATGATAATGATGATTATATTGATTTATATCCTGCTTTTCCCCAAAATTGGGACACAAAATGGCTTAAAAAATGAAAAGAACAGTACAATTAAAAACATACAGAAGTGAACATGAAAATAAAACTAAGCTACAACAATATTAAAACATCACTTATTAAAAGAATAAAATGCAATCAAAAAGATAAAAGTACATTTTAAAACAGTTAAAATACTAAAATGAATTTAAAAAATAAAAATAAAACTACATAAGTACCCTTAAAATATATTTTAAAAAAACCAACAGTGCCACATAGCATTAAGATACTAACCTCAACCATTAGTGAAGGTCTGGTGGCACAAAAATGTTTTAACTTGCTGCTGGAAAGATAGTAAGAATGAGGCCATCCTGGCCTCTCTGGGGAGGAAGTTCCAGAGTCTGTGAGCAGCCATTGAGAAGGTCCTCTCCCTTGTTCCTGGCCTGGAAAGCCAGCAGTTGGGCTGATAGCCAAGGCAAGGGGGAGTCCTCCAAACCAAGTCCTCATTACCAATCCGAAGGGGCAACCAGCAAAGAGTCAAACACAGTCCGTAGGTTGAGAGTTTCAGAATAGCTGGGAAACAAGGCAGTTCAAGGTCCAGGGATGCAGAAGTCCGGTCTGGGAAACAAGGCAGTTCAAGGTCCAGGGATGCAGAGTCGTCACCGGTCTGAAGGTCAAGGATACTGGGAGTCCAGGATAGTCAAGAGTCAAGGTTCAAGGCAAAGAACAAGGAGAGACAAAGAGGCTTTCGCCAGGAAGCTCAGATAACCTCTGGCACTGAGGCAGCATTTCCACATTTGCTTAAATCCCCAAGCTGCCAGAGCTCAACTGGGGCTGATCACCTTGTTTACCTTGGCATTTTTCATAAAGCCTCTTTGAGCACCTGAGGCCTGCTCTTTTGGCTCAATGCTGACTAAAGGTAGGCACAGTCCCCTGATCCTCTTCCATGTCCAACGGCTCTGTTGTTGGAAGGCTTGGCTGTGATGCGACTTCCTGAGACACCACAGACTCTGCTAGAGACTCCGCGGGAGTTTGCAAAGCAGGACTGGTAGGGCCAGGCTAGGTCTCCTCCGCCATAGGCTCATGGTCTGGAGGATGTTCTGACTCATCCTCTGAGTCCTCTGAGTTCTTGTACAGTCAGGGCATGACAGTTCCCACTAAACGAGGCTGAGAAGATGGTGGGACAGAGAAGAGAACCTCTCCAGATGATGTTAAAACCCTAATGGGTTCATACAGGGACACACAATCCTTCAGGGAATCAGAACTCAAGCCATATAGGGCTTTATAGGTCAAAATCATCACTTTGAACTGTGCCCAGAAATGGCCTGGAAGCCAGTACAGCTCTTTCAACAGAGGAGTTTCTGTAGTGCTTTCTGTAGACCCAGTTAACAATCTCGCTGCATGCAGCTCTTTAGGCCAGGTGAAGTTTCTGAGCACTTTTCAAAGGCAGCCCCACATAGAGCACATTACAGAAATCCAAATAGGATGTGACCAATGCATGTACCAACATGGCCAGATTTGACTTCTCCAGGAATGGGCACAGTTGGCGTGCAAACTTTTAACTATGCAAACACATTCCTGGTCGCTGCTGAGACCTGGGCTTCAAGGCTTAGTGCTGAATCCAGAAGTACTCCAAAACTACAGACCTGTATTTTCATGGGGAGTGTAACCCCATCTAACACAGGCTGAATCCCTATTCCTAGATCTGTCAGGAGCACCTCTGACTTGTCAAGATTAAGTTTCAGTTTGTTTGCCCTCATCCAGTCCATCATAGCTGCAAGGTACTAGTTTAACACAGAAACAGCCTCCTTGGAATTGACTGGAAATGAGTAATATTGCTGGGTATCATCATAATAGACCGAGAACCAGAGGAACTATGGTCTCAAGCCAGGGACATAATAAAAAAATGTAGACAGACACTTTCAATAAACAAAAAGAAAGAGGAAAAAATCATTGATGACAGAAAAAAACACTACATACAAGCAATAAAGAAAAGAAGAGAAGAAAAACAAAAGGGAGATAGAAACAAACTAAGAATTATGATTGCAACATTACAACAGCTTGTGTGGAAAGATAAAGAAAATTACTACAATGATCAATGCAGAGAAATAGAAGACAACAACAAAAAGGGAAGACAAGAAGTCTATTTGACAAAATCTGGGAAATGAAAGAAAAATTCAAACCAAGGACTGGGACAATTTATGACATTAAAAATAAAATAATTCAAGACCAGGAAGGAATAAAAATACATTGGATGCAATACACAGAAGAATTATACAAAAGAGACGATAAAAGAAAGAGACATGGAATGAAGATGAACCTCAAATATGAAGATGAACCTCAAATTCTAAAAATTGAGGGGGAAACTACAATAAGAAAAATAGAGAAAAACAAATCACCAGGAACAGATGATATTCCAATTGAACGGCTGCAATCCACACTGGCAGAGTCAACTCTAGTGCCAACCAACATATGTCAATAGCTATGGAAAACAAAATGATGTCCAACAGACTGGAGGCAATTAATATACATCCCCATCCACAAAAAGAGACTGCAGCAACTAAAGGACCATAGCACTGGTCTCCCACACATGCAAAATCATGCTCACAATTCTTCAACATAGACTCCAACCATACATGAGGTGTCCAATAACCCCATTATTGAGATTAAAGTGAATCGGTTTGAGTCGATGAGTACCGCTGATGTGGACAAGATCCTTGGAAACGTGAAGAAGACTACATGCCTTCTTGATCACTGCCCATCATGGCTGACCGTCCAGAGGGAAGATATCTTGATTAAATTTCTTAGAGATATCAATGTGTCCCTTAGGGGAGGCTGTGTTCCACCTTGTTTAAAGGAAGTGGTCATTAGATCGCTCCTGAAAAGTACTTCCCTGGACCCCCTGGATATAAAAAACTATAGGCCTGTATCTCATCTACCATTTTTGAGCAAGGTGATCAAGAAGGCTGTTGCCCTTCAACTCCAAGTCATCTTGGATGAAACCGATTATCTAGATCCATTTCAAACTGGCTTCAGGACAGGATATGGGGTGGAGACTGCCATGGTTGCTCTGGCTGATGACCTCAGTTTAGACATCGACAGAGGAAGCGTGACCCTGTTGGTGCTTCTAGACCTCTCAGTGGCTTTTTACACTATAGATCACGACATCCTCTTGGAATGCCTGGGAGATTTAGGAATTGGAGGCATTGTGTTGCAGTAGTTCTGTTCCTTCCTCTCAGGTAGATTCCAGAGGGTGATGCTTGGGGACAGTCACTCCTCCAAAACAAAGCTTAATTGGAGGCTGACTGAACTAAGAACTACTGTCCACCCCACCTAGGGTAGCGGACCTATTAAAATGGTCTGCCCTCAAAGGCTAATGGAACCAATTGGATTCCAGAAAGCCTTAGAGGGTTTAACGACAGTGATTCTGTCGAAGCTTTGGTTGATACTTGGAACACCAATCTTACCAAGGCTATTGACACAATTGCTCCCAAGTGTCTTTTCCAAACCGTTTCTAACCACTAGCCATGGTATATGGAGGAGCTTAGGAAGATGAAGAAGGTTGGACAACGATGAGAGCACATCTGGCAACAAACTCTTATCTGACAAGACTCGTCATAGGAACTTTCTTTGTTCCTATCAAGAGGCAATACATGCAGCACAGAAATTTTTCTCCTCTGCACATATTGCATCTTCAGAGTCCCATCCAGCAGAGCTGTTTAGGGTGGTAGGGGAACTGACACCGGTTTTACCTGTGCAGAACCCTTTACTTAATCCGACAATGGCCTGCTGTGATGTGTTTAACAACTTCTTCACAGATAAAGTCTCTCAGATAAGAGCCGACTTAGATGCCAGTGTTGTGACAGAATCAACTGACAAGGTGTCCAGCAACTCCATTGATTATACTGGATCAGCTTCAACCTGTGAGCACTGATGACATGGACAAGCTTCTTGGTAGAGTGAGGAAAACAACCTGCCCTCTTGATCCTTGCCCGTCATGGCTGGCCATCCAGGGGGGAGATGCATTGAGAATGTTTCTCAGGGAAGGTTTTGGTCCATCTTGTCTAAAGGAAGTGGTGGTCAGGCCACTTGTGAAAAAACCTTCCCTGGACCCCCTGGATATGAACAACTATAGGCCAGTCTCTCTATTACCTTTTTTAAGCAAAGTGATCGAGAGGGCGGTTGCTCTTCAACTCCAAGCTGTCTTGGAAGAAACCGATTATCTAGATCCATTTCAAATTGGCTTTAGGACAGGATATGGACTTGAGACTGCCATGGTTGCCCTGGCTGATGACCTTTGCCTGGGCATCGACAGGGGTAGTGTAACGTTGTTGGTGCTACTGGACCTCTCAACGGCTTTTGATACAATAGATCATACCATCCTTCTGGATCGTAGGAATTGGAGGCATTGCATTGCAGCGGTTCCGTTCCTTCCTTTCTGGCAGATCGCAGATGATGAGGCTAGGGGACAGTTGCTCTACAAAAAAAGAGCTCAATTGTGGCATCCCTCAAGGTTCCATCCTGTCCCCGATGCTATTCAATATATATATGAAGCCACTGGGAGAGATCATTTGGAGACATGGGGCACAGTGTTATCAGTATGCTGATGACACCCAGATATATTTCTCCATGTCTCAGTCCTCAGCTTCTACTTCAGATGGCATCTCTCCTCTCAATGAATGTCTTAAGGCAGTAATGGACTGGATGAGGAAAAACAGATTGAGACTGAATCCAGATAAAATGGAGGTACTTACAGTTGTGGTCCCAAAACCAGATATGGGAATACAACTTCCAGTCCTGGATGGGGTCACACTCTCCTCCAAGGACTGTGTTCGCAGTCTGGGGGTGCTCCTGGATCTGTCACTACAGATGTCAAATCAGGTAAATGTGATGGTTAGGAATGCCTGTTATCAGCTTCAGCTGATACGCCAGCTGCACCCTTTCCTGGAGACTAGGGATCTTGAAACTGTGGTACATGCTCTGGTAACTACACGTATTGACTTCTGTAATGCGCTCTACATGGGGTTTCCCTTGTTCTTGACTCGGAAACTTCAATTAGTACAGAATATGGCAGCCAGGTTAGTCTCTGGAACATCTAGAGATCATTTGGAGACATGGGGCACAGACATTTAACACCCATGTTAAAATCACTTCACTGGCTGCCTATTAGTTTCCAGGCACAGTACAAGGTGTTGGTTATTACCTTTAAAGGCCTAAATGGCTTGGGGCCAACCTATCTCCGGGGCCGCCGCCTCCCATATAATCTACCTCTCCCAGACTGTGGAATGGCTTGCCAGAGGAGATCGTTAATTTACCAATTTAGATAGCTTCAAAAAAGCTGTCAAGATGGATCTTTTCCAGCAGGCCTTTCCTGGATAGAATTCCTCAACTATAAGCAAACCCCCTTACACTTGTAGTATGCTGCCTTTCTTCCCAACAGACCATTTGCTATTAATATATTTTAACAAATTATGTTTTTTAAACTGTGCTAAGTTTAATTCTCTTTTAAGGGGGGGGGTAAGATATATGATCATGTACTGTTATTATGTATTATATTGGCTTGTTTTAACATGTAAGCCACTCTGATTGCTATTATAGTAGAAAAGCGGGATAGAAATAAAAGTTGTATTATTATTATTATTATTATTATTATTATTATTATTATTATTATTATTTGTATTATTTACATGGAGAGAGAAATCCCACAAGTCCAAGCAGGGTTCAGGAAAGGAAGAGGCAGAGGGGACCACACTGCAAATATACAACGGCTAATGGAATGCACCAGGGAATTCCAAAAGAAAATCAGCATGTGCTTTATAAACTATAGCAAAGCCTTTGACTGCATAGATCATGAAAGGCTATGGAATGCCCTTAGAGACATGGGAGTGCCAACACATCTGATAATCCTGATGAGGAATCTGGACTCAGGATAAGAGGCTACTGTTAGAACAGAACACAGAGAAACAGAATGGTTCCTAGTTGGCAAAGGAGTCAGACAAGGCTGCATCCTTTCACCCTTTCTGTTCAACTTGTATGCACAACACATTATAAGAAAAGCAGGCTTAGACACAGACGGAGGAGGAGTAAAAATAGGAGGAAGGAATATCAACAATCTAAAATATGCAGATGACACCATAGTACAACAGAAAAAACCATAGTACAACATAGGCATCAGAAATCCATCCAGATCCATAAGCTTCCTGCAGAGGTTCTGAGTCCCAGGAATTCTAAATCTGACCAGAAAGCTATCTGTCCATGACAACAGAGCAGTAGAAAGCTTTTCAGATCTCCATCATACCATCACCATAGAGAAAACAAGGTCTAGAATGTGCTTAGCAGCATGACCTTAAATGTGAATACTGGTTGGTGCAGCTCCCTGGCTTCTAGGATGGGGGTGGGGGGGTGGAGTTTGTGATCATTTCGATGATGCCATGTGAATACCAGTTGTGCAGCTGCCTGGCTTCTAGGATTGTGGGTGGTGGAGATTTGTGATAACAATACCATGACCATAAATGTGAATACTGGTTGGTGTAGTTTCCTGCCTTCTAGAATAGCAGATGGCCGTGTGTGTGTGTGTGTGTGATCATTTCAATGATGCCTTGACGATAAATGTGAAACCAGTTGATGAAGCTGCCTGGCCTCTAGGATTAGGGAGGATTTGTGATAGTTGCAACAATGCCATGACCATAAATGTGAACAGCTTTTCTCCTCTTTCTTTATTAATTTACCATATGTTCTCCAACTTGTTCCTTGTTTCATTTCTTTTCTTTGTATTGCTTCGTGGGGGGAGAACCAAGAAGACAATTTTGGTATAATCCTTTATTTATATTTGTTCTAAGTCCTGAATAGGGAATGCCTGATACAATGATTGTTAAATTCTTAGTTCGCATTCAATTTATCATATCCCAGAAATGTGTGCCAACCAAAACAAAGACCATCTCCTTCTAATTCTAGCAATTCATCATTGTGTAAGATTATCCATTCTCTTAACCATGTAAAACAACATGCTTTGTGGTATAGCTTTAAATTCGGTACCCCCAATCCCCCTCTCTCTGTCGAATCCTGTAGTAATTTTAGTCTAATTCTTGGCCTTTTGTTTTGCCAAATAAAAGTACAGTACTCGTATCTTTGTGCCAGAAAGCTTTTAAAAAAGCTTTCTTTCATTACTATTGGGAGCATTTGAAATAGAAAGATCATCCTAGGCAAGGCCATTATCTTGAGAGTTGATATTCTTCCCATTAACATTAACTGTTTCTTGTTCCAGGAACTCAAATTCCTTTTAATTTCATTCCATTTTTTTATAGTTATCATCAAATAATTCTATTGTTTTCTTTGTAATTGTGATACCTAAATATTTTACTTTATTTTGTATCTTCATACCCGTTTTTTGCCTAATTCAACTTCTTTTTCTCTGGACATATTTTTTGTAAGTATTGCAGATTTCTCTTTGTTTAATTTACATCCTGTTATTTCTCTGAATTTTTCTATAACTTCCAAAAACTCAGTCACACAAGTGCAGGGGATATCTAAAAATATTACAATATTGTCAGCAAAGGCTCTTACCTTATAGTTGTATTTTTTTTTATTTCCTGAATTGAATCTTGACTCTTAATTTCTTTTATTAGTCTTTCAATTATTGCCAAACATAGGAGTGGGGAAAGAGAGCAACCTTGCCTTGTTCTTCTTCTAATTTCTATATATTCAGTTCTTTCTCCATTAATGATAATTTTTGCCTTCTGGTCTTTGTATATTTCTTTTATTCACTCTGTAAATTTGGGGCCTAATTCTATTTTATCTATGATTTCGAAGAGAGTTTGCCAATTAACCATGTTGAATGTTTTTTCCAAATCTATAAATATCATACCAAGATTCATTTCATTGTGTTTCTCATAATATTCAATCACATCCGATACTATTCTAATGTTATCTCTCATTTGCCTCTGTGGCAGAAAACCCCTTTGATTTTTATTGATCCAATCCTTTAAGCAGTTTTTTAGCCTATTAGCCAATATATTCGAGAATATTTTATAATCAGCATTTAGAAGAGAGATTGGTCTATAATTTCTTATCTCTTTTATGTTTTTCCCTTCTTTTGGTATTACCACAATCTTGGCTTCCTGCTATGTCCGTGGCATCCGTTCTTCAAGTGTGGAATTCATTACAATTTGGAGAGGTGCACATAATTCATTTGCAAATGTTTTATAAAATATAGTAGTGAATCCATCTGGACCAGGAGATTTCCCTTCATTACTTCTTTTAATTTCTTCTAGGACTTTGGTGGCGCTTATAGGTCTGTTTAGTTCCTCGAGCTGCTTTGCTGTTGGAGTCTTGAATTCTTGTTTGTCTATATATTCTCTAATTTTCTCTAATTCTATTGCTTGTTTTTTTATAAAGTTCAGAAAAAACTCTGTAAAATGTGCCCTTTATCTCACTTTGCTGGTTTACCAATTTCTGCTCATCTTTTATCTCTATTATTGTCTTTTTCTCTTTTTCTTTTCTTAATTGCTCAGCCAACCATTTTCCTGTCTTATTAGCGAATTCAAAATTTCTTTGTTTTAGTGCTTTTAATTTCTTCCCTGTCTCCAATGTATTCTTCCTTGCTTCTTGTTTTTGTAATATTTTTATCTGTCCTGGTATTTTTTTATTTCCTGGTTCATTTTTAATTCATTTTCTTTTTGTAATAGCAGCTTCCAAATTTCCTGGTCTTTCTCTTTTTTGATCTTCTGTATGCAAGCATCTTGACTAATTAGTAAACCTCTAAAAACTATTTTCCCCACTTCCCAGACAGTGGTCATTTTAGTTTCATTTGACATGTTTTCTTTAAAGAATAATTTTATATCTCCTCTAATCTTTTCCATTACTTCTTGGTTATGTAATAGTTCATCTTTTAGCTTTCAATTAAATTGTTTCTTCTGTTCTGTTAGTGTTAATATCAATGCATTATGGTTTGATGTCATTCTAGGCAGTATTTTTACAGATTTCACAAATTTAATCATTCCTTTTGGAATCCAAAACAAATCCTAGATAGTGAATGGTGCCTATTTGAATAAAAAGTAAATCCCTCCAAATTTTCATTCAGATGTGTCCATGCATCTATTAAAGCAAAGCTTTCAACCAATTCAAAATAAGTTCTTGGAAGTCTCCCTCAAATATTTATTTTGTTAGGTTCTAAATTAGCTTTTCTATCTAAATGGGTTAATTACCCCATTAAAGTCGCAACACAACAATACTTTTTCATATTCTAGCTCTGAGATTGCTTTATTTAGTTTCTCATAAAAGGACCCCTTGTTTTCCTGAGGTCTGTAAACTCCCACTAATAAGAAAATTTCTTCATTCCATTTTAGTTTAACACCTATATAGTGTCCCTTGGGATCATTCATTATTTCTGTTGCCTGTATCTGCTTATTAATATATAATGCTACCCCTTTTTTCTTATTCTTGTTTGCTAAAATAAACACATTCCCTACCTTTTTGTTTCTAATTAGTCTTTTCTCTGAACTTTTAATGTGTGTTTCCTGAAGGCATACTATATTGTATTTCTCTTTTTCTAATAAGTGGAAAAATCCTTTTTGACCCTTTAGTCCTTTTACATTCAGGCTTAGTATTCTCATTTTTTCCTAAACTTCTTTATTTCTATTTTCTAGTTAGAAGCCAGTACTATGTGTTGTAAGCCTTCAATCTCAGTTCTTACTTTTCTCATAATTTTTTAAAATTTCCTTCTTCTTCTTCTTCTTCTTCTTCTTCTTCTTCTTCTATACTTATATTTTCTCCTCCTTGAGTAGAATCTTTGCTCTCTTCTTCTCTCATATTAAATTCTTCTTCTTCCTCTGTCAGGTTTGTTACTGATCCTTCTTTTGAGTTCCATTTTTCTTATTTGTTACTAATCTCATATCTTCCTTTCTCTGGTCTTCCTCCTATTCGTCTTCATTTCCTTTTTCTGTTTTATTATGACTTTTTTCTGAATTTGAATGTCTTTCAATTTCTTTCCTGTGTTCTTTCCAAAACTCTCCTGCTTTTTCAATTGTGTTTAGCCTGTATCTCTTCAATTGTGTTTAGCCTGTATCTCTTCTGTTTCCACATTAGCAATATCCCCTCTATCTCTTCCCATCTAAATGAGATTCTATAATATTTCAGTTATTCCATCAGAAATAGATAATCTTTCCATCTCTTCAGTATCTGGACAGGTATATCTTTAAACATTTGAATTTCATTACCTCTTATTACAAATCTAGTTTTGTAATTCTTCTGCAGAAATTTATCCTTGGTTTGTTTCCTGGTCCAGTATATTATGACATCTCTAGGAAGGTTTTTGTTTCTGGCTACTCTTGAGTTGATTCTGTATCAATTTCATTCTGGATTTGTTGTAAGGGTTTGTCGAGATATTTTGCTAAGTATGATATCAGATAATCGTATAAATGTTCATTAGTTTGCTCCAGTAAACCTCTAAGCTTGATGCACTTCTCCCTCTGTTTGATTTCAAGTCTCAAGATCGTCTCATGGTCTTCTTGCTGATCTCTAGCTATTTCCTCCACTTTATTTTCTATTTGTTTTGTTTTTTGTTCTAGTTTATCTACTTTCTCTGTTATTTTTTCCAAATCTTTGTTAATTTTGTTGAGATTTTGTCTTATTAATTTGGATTCATGTCTCAGTTCTCTCGTTGTTTCTTCTCTGGAATCTCTAATTTCTTGCCTTGTTTCATCTCTTGAGTCTCTAATTTAATTTCTTAAATCCAAATGTAATTTCTTCATTTCTTCTAAGAGAAACATATTTTGTTCATTTCCCTTTGTTATCGTCTCTAAAGAGAGTCTTCTCTGGCTTTGAGGAATTGTCTCCTGGGCCTGTTTTTCTCTTTCTCTTCTTGACATCATGTCTACTTCTATCTTTACTGTTAATTAGTAATTTTAAACTTAAATTTATTTTATTATATTTAATTATGTTATTTGAATTTTGTTTCCTTTGTTTTCTTTAGATTTATACAATTTCCTATTTGGCTTTCTTTCTTCCCTTCTTTCCTTAGCAATACTTTTAGGTTTACTTAATTTAAATCTGCTTGATTTCTTTATACCCTTCCCCCCCCCCCCATTTTCCTTTTACTTTCTTTTTTCCTATTACAATCAATAAAGAATTTTTGGACTTTAAATAGATTTTCTCAAATTCAGTATCTCAGAGAAAATTCTTCTTTTACCTGTATTTCCTTTTTCACTTCCAATTATTCAAAATCAATTCAGAATCCACAATTTCAAATCTGTCCCAATTAAGTACACTATTATTTGATTTCTTAAAGAAAAATATCCCAAGTATTTACCTATACAATCCTCCTGTTCTGTAGTACCAATTACCTATACAGTCATGCTATTCTCTATTACCAATTACACAATAACCAATCAACTATAATTCTCAATTCAATAGATTAAATTTTCAAATAAACCTTATAGCACTCTTATCCCACAATTACTTCCTTCAATCAGTAAGTAGCTAAAAAGTCTTAGTAAAAAATTATATATCAATATCAATTACCACTTTTCCCTCTTACACTTTCTTCTATTTTCAGACAGAGGTTTATATCAAGGTTACATTCTATTATCTATTCACAGATGTGCCCACAGATCTACTATATATATATATATATATATATATATATATATATATGTTTGCTTTTACTCCACAATTGTAAAATTCTTTTATCAGCTTACCTAAGCAATTTTTAGCACAATTATCACTATATAATCAATTTCCCTCCCCTTGTCAAGTTATGTTTACTCTAATTCAAAATCCTTCTCTACAGCAATATATCAAACTATATCAAAGTCTAAATTTATTACACAATTTTATAGCATTTACTACAACCCCTATGTCCACCAGTTATTCCCAAAGTTTTTTTTTTATTTTATAAACAGTTTGCTTTCCTATCTTGCTATTTTGTTTCTTCCGCTTCTCTTTAATTCCTTTCAATCCTTTCTTCATTGTTCAGGTGCTAGTTTATTGCCAGTCTTCTTCTTACTGCTGAGTTGTGACAATTTACTTTCCCTCTCAAGTTAGTGTTTAAAGTCCCTGTTTGTCTCTGATTTCTTTCATTTGCCACAGTTCCTTTGAGTCGTAATCTCCCTTTCTCTATTCTGATCACAGTCCTGCTATTTGGAAAAAAAACAATCTTTTCAGTCAGCTGTCCTGATACACGTGGTTGCTTCTAAGTGCCTTTTATTTTCAGTTCCAACCGGCGCCCACAACATCGACCAACATCCACAATCTTCCACCCAACAGTTTTTTTCTCGCCCTTCCCACAATGATTCTGCAAAAGTAATGTTTCAAAATGTTTATCTTCTTTCCTGTAGTTTCTTCTAATATCAGGTTTTCTATTTCAATAAGTCTGTCTTAGGTGTCCTGTCTTGTAGCAATCTGTCACTTGTCATTCGAGTCCTTCAGATTGCAAAAAAAAAAGGGGGGAGGGAAAACACCAGTGTTCTTAACCTACTTTTATTTCTCAAATATGTCTAGAATACTTCAGGGTTAAAGAACATAGTGAGGGGGTAGGGTGTGAAAACTGACTTTTAGGAGTTTTACGTTTTGTTTGGCTTTAGCTTCATTGTGCAAATTATTTGCATTGCTTTCAAGCTGTAAAATGTTGTGAATAAATGAGAGAATAATATGAGGTAAGGATCAAGCACTGCCCTCCTTTCTGCTACTTTCCTGCTTTAAAGGCACTTTGAAATGAGAAAGTGCTATCAAAGCTTTGTTACATATGGCCAGAGTGTAAAAGGTACCTTGTCCCCATAGGGATTAATCTTTGGTTTACATTTTGGCAACTTTATTTATGTATAATTATTGCAACATACTTTTTGTCTTTAAAAACCTTGTGTTCAGACAGAGCCTTGATGATGTTCCACACTAAAATAATGTCACATAATTATGAGCATTATAATGCATTAGAAGACTTTTAACAATTAATGGGTCAGACAGATAAATATTAATTAAACATCTTTCTACAAAACTGCAATTTACAGTTTTAAAAACATCAAATGTTGTGGAAATCATGCTTCTCTTATTAATCACATAAGTGGTTTTCTATATTCCTAGTGAACTCAGTTGGACTGAATAGACATTGCATTGTCAGTCACTTGTTTAAAACCAGCAGAGGGGAAAACCGATCTTTGTGTTATCATTTCAGCTGGAGGTCAGTAGCATTGTCCTCATCAGTGCTATCTCCCAAAGGTTCCTGCCAATCTTGATGTAAAAAAGGAAGGAAAGAATACACACTACAGCCAAGGTGGCAAGTTTTTGCATTGGGGCAATAGCTTGCTGTCATAGGATGATGCTTTAAATTTTAATGTGTATATTATTTGAATGGTTTTTTACTATGCAGTTTCTAAATCTATCCAGATTTTGAATTATTGATAAAAAAAATTGACATATAGTATCCCTCCTAGTATGTGATAACCTTGTATGTGATAATGTTTGATGTATTTCCTTGTTGTTGTTTTCTTTTTTCTTTTTTTTTGTACTGGTCATTGATCGTAATAAATTTCATTCATTCAAGGAATACATACACACACACATTTGCAGCCATACTGATAAAGAAGCACTTTTTTACAAAGTCTTTTTGCACCTACCCTACTCCCCTTTTCCTCATTGTCCTCTGTATAGCTGGATTTTTTTTAGTAGCATTGACATGTTCACAAGAAGCAATGCAATAAACACTAAGCTGGAAAGAATAGGATTCTACTCTAGCTGATCCTACATTAGCTATGTGTGCCTGCCTAAAACAGCCAAAGTAAACAGCAATTTCCCCTAGAACCCTTACTGAGCATGTATAACACAGAGAAAGGGAGAAAGCATATCTCATGACAGGGCCTTCCAGAATGTGCTGTACAGATACTGTTTATTTGTTGTTGTTATTGTTTAATGGTCACACTTTTAACTGCTTTTAATTCTTTTGACAATTTCATTATATTTTTAACTTTTGTGTGTGAATTTTACAGATGCATTTGTGTTAGCCTTTGTAAGCCACCTTGAGTCCCAGACTGGGAAAGGGGCATTAGATGGATAGATGAGAGAGAGAGAGAGAGAGAAAGTTAATAGGGCATTGACCTCCCCACATTTCTCCTCTCCTTTGCCAGGCCTATCTCTGAGTCCAGAGCATTCTTCAGAGGAAAGGGAAAGGATCTGTTAGATGAAGACCTGAGCTCTTCTGTTTTCCAGCCAACCAACCAGCAAAAACAGAAGGGGCCAGAAAAAAATTGTGCCTGATACTTTTAGGAAACTAGCTGGAGCAAAACAAGGACCAAGAGGGTAGGAGAGCCCATGAGAAGGATGCCGTAGGAGGATAAACAATGGGGCAAAGAAAAACAGTAGGAAAGCCAGTGAAAAACAGTAGGACATCCAGTGGAAAACTTCAGATTAAAAGGATTGCATTGTGCTTTTCTTTTGGCATCACTTGTTTGCCATTCAATGAAACAGATGCTCTGTTGCAGTAGTCAATGTCATTGCTCACTCTCATTGGCAGCCAGTTTGTGATTTCGTGATCAGCAACACTCACAAACTCCCAAACATCCTCACAGATGCAGGAAAGTTACAAAGTTACAAAGCTCTGTGTAAACCATGGGTACCACGACTTGTCCTTCAGAGGAGAGAGACAAATAATGTCCTCTCCATTCTAGGTACAGCATCCTCCAGGTCAGCAGGCTAACTGAGGCTAATTGAGAGGAGTTGGAAGCACTCTCAACTCTGTCAAGAGGCCACTGTCAGAACAGAATATGGAGAAACAGAATGGTTCCCACTTGGCAAAGAAGTCAGTCAAGGCTGCATCCTTTCACCCTATCTGTTCACGTTATATGCACAACATATTGTAAGAAAAGCAGCTTGGACACAGGAGGAGTGAAAATAGGAGGAAGGAATATCAACCATCTAAGATAGGC
>CM034703.1:176799173-176811470 GCA_020142125.1 Phrynosoma platyrhinos
TTTGAGATGTGGTACTGGGGAAGAATGCTGAGGATCCCATGGACAGCCCAAAATTGGGCCCCAATCTAGCAAGGAAAGTGGCAGCAGGACGCCATCCCTTAGGGGCCATCTGTTCAGCCTCTGAGTCTCTAGGTTAAAGTGTTCCGTTCCATGGAAGGCTTATATCAGAATTGCTTCTTGACTGAAGGTGCTGTGAAAATCTTCATGTATCTGCATTTTGGATGCATTGGAGGAACCTGTCTATGTGAGGGGTTGCTTGAAACCACATGAACTTGAGAATGATAAGCAAAAATGGTTTTTAAAATCAATCTCTGGGGGCCTATTCACAGCACCAATTTGTGTATTGCTAGATCATAGATGGCACTGTTAAATGTAAGAAGAGATCTTCACCTGAATTCACAATATTGCAAATTTCTCAATGGATACAATACAAGGAAAATTCATTAAATGTCTTAGAATTTTATTTTTTTAAAAACATCATTTTCATTGAGTGATTTTCACATATTACACATAAAACATCCAATCTTTTCAACACAATATGCATACTACATCAAACATTACAAACTAAACAATAATCACAATACACTATACACTTATCTAAAATCTATAACGATTTTGTCCTTATAATTTTCTTAAATCATAGTAGTTTAGAATACTATCTCTCAACTTCCCTTTCTGCTTCCTTCTTTTACTTCTTCTTTCTTTTTCTTTCTTCTACTTCTAACAGTACATCACATCTTTTCTTCTGTTATCCCCTTCTCTCCTCACCGTTCTTTTTCCTTCTTTTCCTATCTCTCCATCTACTCAACCTTGATTTCACTTACACATACCTTCCTCACTTTTTACTTTGTTCTTTTTCACTTAATCCTATTTTGCTTTTCTAATCTTCCTTTATTCTCCTAAACTAAATGTGATCCAAAAGCTATATACGCCTTCCTTTCTAATAAAACATACATTGCCTAAAACATACAATTGTCTAAAACCTAAACATTTCAAATATCTTACATTCAAATAACACCTACTTCCCATCTTATAAATTTTGATTATTTTCAAAACTTTTGATTATTTTCAAAATTTTGATTATTTTCAAAACTTAATCCTTTAGCTTTCTTTCTAAGTTTGCAACTGCAAAAATCCACAAAAACCATTCTGGCTGTAATAATTAAATAGAATAATACTCTGCCATGTTGCTTTTCAATTTTGATATCCATAATGTTTAACAGATATATTTCCAGTTTGAAATCAAGCACAATATTGAATACACTACATATTTCTCTATGGATTTCTATCCAATATTTTTAACCCCTTACAGAACCACTATGAATACAAAAAGTTCCCTTTTCCTTTGCTCACATCCAACATTTATTGTTTAATCCATATATCTTAGCAAGTTTATCTGGTGATATTTACCAACGATAGAACATCTTGTAGTAATTTTCTGTAATATCTTGGATTCTAGTATATTTTAATCTAGTGGGCCACTTATACTCCTATTGTGATAATTCAATTGAGTGACTTAGACTGTGCACCCATGTAATCATGTTATTTTTTATTATTTCTTTCTCCATTTCAATTTTAAACAAATATTTGTATAACTTTGATAACATACCTTTATTATCTGATTCCAGAATATTTTCTAATTCTGTTTTCATTACTTCAATATTGTGTGTGTGTGTGTGTGTGTGTGTGTGTGTGTGTGTGTGTTCAGTTTAAATCTCTCCTTCAGTTGCCACTTTAGGTACCAATGGATATTAATTCCTTCTATCGCTAATTCTTCCTCTCTTTTTAATCTAAATTTATCATTTTGCCTAATTAGAATATCTTTGTATTTCAGCCAGTTCTTAAGTGATCCTAATTCTTTTCTTTAAAAAATGCCTCATGTGGTGAAATTTCTAGTGATATTTTTTCTCCTAATTTCTTTCTTTCTTCTAGATCCACAATAATGTTTCTTAAACAGTGATTATTAAACTCCCTGTTATATTTGTCTTTGTTATAATGTAAATATGCATGCAAACCAAATGGTATCCTTATACCATTTCATTGATGCTTTCTTATTATTTATTTACTTTTGTTTTTCTCTAATTTTTCTCAATCTAGTCATATCTCCTTTTATTCATAAGAACTTCTAACCTTCATGTAGTTTGTTTTCAGACTCATTATTTAGTCTCTTTCCATTTCTTTAACTATTAACTATTAATACTTCTTAACTTCCTTCATTTCATCCCTTGTGTTGTCTTAATTCCTAAATGGTTGTTCTATCTTGCATTGTTCTATCCTAAACTTGACCATAGTCTCTTCAGTATATAGGTCATTTTCTGAGATCTATCCTCTTACTTCTTCTTCATGTATCCTTAATAGTTGGGGTTTTTCCCCACTGTTCCTTTATATATTTCAAAATTGGTGTCCATTCTTTGTTTCCAGTTTCAATCAAATTATCACTTAAAAATTTAGTAAGTGTGTCCATTTCAATTATATCATAAAGCTTTATTGTCCAATCTTTTATGCTTGGGATACTGTTAGATTTCCACTTTTAAACTAGTGTTATCTTGCAGTTGTGATTAGATATAAAAGTATTTTACCAAATTCTTTATCTAAATCACTCTCCCACATGTTTAATAAGTAAATCTCTGGGCACATTTGTATTTTTTTATTTAACATAAGATTAAGGATTAGTGTTAGGGTTAGGGTTAATTTAATAAATTTGTACAGGCTTCGTCAATATAAAATTCCTTACAGTTCCTTACAATTCATTAGAAATCTTCCAGTCCCAGATCAAATTTATCTTCTATCTCTTCAATTTCCATTTATTCCTCATTATCTCCTATTAATTTACTGGAATTAATTAATATTACATTCAAACCAATTGTCCAATTCTTATCAATTTAATTCCATTGAGTTTTTGTTTTAATTGATTCTGTTGTCTGTTTAAATTAATTTAATTATTCAAACATTCAATCAGTGGTTTTCAGTTCATTCAAAAGTTGCTTTTATATAAATTTGTCCTCCAATTCTTAATTGATTTTCCTTTTTATTGCCTATATCAAAATGAAATCAAATTGCATTGTCCTTATTTCTTTTGAAGAATTCAAATTCTCCTTTAGTTTTCTATTTCTTATGATTGTGACGTCTTTACTGGTCTTTGAGGGATTTTAATAGTAGTCTCATTTTCTTTAATATCTTTAAAGTCTTGATGACTTTAAAGTCTCTTTTATTTCCTTAAAATATTTCCCCCCCCCCCCCTCACAATCTTCATCTCTGTCTCCCTTTCCTTTTACTTCACTTTAACAAAGTTTTTCCTTCAGGTTTTATTTTTTCTTCCCTTTCTTGTCAAAAAAGTTACTTGTAATTTCTATTTCTGCTTTTGTAGTTATAACGAAGGATTCTTTGTCTCAAAACTCATAAGATGTAGGGCCTTTGCAGACTGCCAGAAATAGTGCACATTAAATTGAGGCACTGCCCTGGCTCAGTGCTAGGGAATCATGGGAACTGTAATTTATTGTGGCACCAGAACTCTCTGACAGAGAAGGCTCAATGTCCCAGAAAAAAATACAATTCCCATGACTCCCTACCACTGAGCCAGGGCAGTGCCTCAATTTAATGTGCACTATTTCTGGCAGTCTTCAAAGGCCCATACTTATTTTTATTCTTTTTGTAAACTTACATGTTTTATTTAGAGTTGGTGGGGATACTTGTGCCACTCTTCCAACACGGCTTAAACCAGGGGTAGGCAAACTTTTTGAGCTGGGGGCCGGGTTGCTGTCCCTCAGACAATTGGGGAGCCGAAGCACCAAAAATAAATAAATAAATAAATAAATAAATAAATAAATATTAAAAAAATAAAAATTAAAAATTAAAAAAAATATATGCATGCACACTCTCTCAGCCCCAGAAAAGCCATGGTAAAACCCCTGTGGAGATTTTGCCAAGAAAACCCCAAGAACAAGTAATAACAACAATAATCAATATCATCATGGCGGGTGAAGGTCGTGGCGGCGGCAGCGGCGGCAGGACAGGCCTGGGGCCAGTCCAAAGGCCTCAGGGGGCCGCATCTGGCCCCTGGGCCTTAGGTTGCCTACCTCTTGCTTAAACAGTGCAGTGTTCTTTTTCCTTCTGGATCCTTTTTTTTCTTCTTTGGATGACTGGACTGATTTTATTGCATCTTTCTGCAATTCCCCCTCCATCTCACCCTCAAAGGATTCAGAGCCATTTGTGAACCCTCAAATCTCCCCTTTTTGCAAGGATGGGAATATCCCTGTATTATTTGTTAGTTTTAATGTGTTTTTAGTTAATATTTTGGGTTTTCATCATGCTACATTGTTCTTTAGGAGACTTTCTAAAGACAATCCACCATATCACTGGCACCAACTGGAAGTCCTAAATGTCTTAGAATTTTCATTAGAATGTGAATTGAAGGAGATAATTTTAAAAAAACTGGATTTGCTACAATTAGAATGATCACTGAAAGTTCATTGCAAGTGATTTTCAGAAATGGTGCTTTTCTTGGGATAAAAATGTCTGATAAATCTCAAAAGAGAACAAGGAGCTTCTGCACATCCCCAAGGTTGCTACTGCATTCTCCCTCTCCCCCCATCCCTGAAATGCAAAAGGAATTTGGTTATTCCTTCTCAGGTGAGGAATGTTGAGGAAGGACAAAAGAACTTTGAAAAAACTAATGAAATGTCTCCTGGAATTTCTGAATATCCCTGTGATAGAGGTATAGTCTGATGAGAATCCTACTAGAAATAATGCCCCCATGGATCCCAAAATCTGTGGATACTCAAGTTCCATTGGCAGCACATGACCACAGCCATTCTGCCATTAGGAACAAGAACCAGCCAGCTTCCCAAGCAGAGGTGTTGGGGAAGCCCCCCCAGAGCAAGAGCATCGCCACCACCAAAGCCAGGGCCTAGGGCCAGAACCACTCCTCCATGGCCAACAATGCATCACTCCCCAGAATCAGAGCCCCCTCCCCAGGACAGAACCCCCAGGCCCAGAGACCCAAGCCCTGACCCTGACTCCTTCTGACCAAAAGGGCTCCAGCCTCCCCCCTTACCCCAAACCTGTCTCCAAACAGCCCCTGAAGGCAAGCCTGTCCCAGAAGTCTCAGAGGGGGAGGGAGGGGAAGGGAGGAAGGAAGGAAGGAAGGAAGGAAGGAAGGAAGGAAGGAAGGAAAGACTTTAGTTCTGTTGTCTCTAATGCTGGCACAGCCATGTGCACCTGCTGCCATTGGGGACAATGCTGGCCTGCCAACTACAGATGCTTGAATCTGCAGATGGCAAGTCTGTGGATACTGAGGTCCCATTGTAATAAATATGAAATATTTTTTTTGAATAATAATAAAACTTATCTGTAGCAACACAGATTGTTGTAATATTCCAAAACTATAGTTAGCTAAAAATGACTTATTGTTGCTGCTGTTGTAGGACCTACAACAAAATCCACTGTTATCCTTGCTTTTAAAGTGGACTATTCATCTAAGTGGAGTATTCTAGTCAGGCATTCTCTCTAAGTAGAACATGGCACTATAACCCTCCTTTTTCTAAATGACAGTAAATATTCAGTGGCTACTTGACATGGGGGGGTTGAAGTGGATCTTACTGGAGAGTCCTACAAATCTCAGGGTATGACAGAACATGCTGAGACCTTGCTTCAGTAGTGCTTTATACTTATAAACCTGATTGTTCTTCACCACTTGAGTTTTCAAGTAGAGAGAGTAAAGGTTTATTATTTATCATAATCATTATCCCACTTTTGAAATAATATTAATCAGGGTGGCGATGCTGATTATGATGATGACAATGACAAGATGATAGGAGGAGGAGGCAGGAGGGAGCTAGAGGTTGGCTTGTAATAATAAAGGGACAACTTTCCAGCAATGCAGTATTAAACTACAAGGTTTAGATCTTCTGTTCCCATAAGCAGAATTCCAGTCATGACTAATCTCTCACTGGTAGAAATGAAGAACTGATTGTCATCAGTTCATCCTTTCCCTGAAGTCCCATATACCCCTGCCCCCAATAGGCTCAGAAGATTTGGTCCATCCTCTGAGATAAGATGCTGAGTTTGTAATGGGATGGTAATTCATGATTCAAATCAAAGTGTAGTACAGTTTACCAAAGACAACACAGCAAACAGCATAGGGAGAGGTGACATTATGCCCTCCTCCCTAGCACAGGAAAACATTAACTTATTTTCTTAAAAGCCATTGTGGAAGTCATCCACACAGGCTGAAGGAGAATATTATATAATGGAGAATATTATATTGGGATAATATAATAAGAGAGAATATTATAGCTAAGACCTTATCTTTAACTTCTCAGTGAATTTACACTGGAGTATTAATATGACATATTTGCAAATAATATGCAGTATATGGAGACAATTATGTAGGCCTAACATTCAACACTTTAGGAGAATTGCTAAGATAATGTACTCGAAGACTACAGGCACCCATTAAATGCACAATACAGTTGTTAAGTGATTGCACATTTGAGTTTAAGTGCAATATAGTAAACAGGTTACATTTCTATGAAGGAAGAGGGCTCATTTTCCCTTTCCTCTGACACATAATGCAGGCTATCACTTGCAGAAAAAACAAGATTTTCATGTAGGACTTATTTCTCCCCTGCTTATGCCCTTAAAAGGCCAACTCATCAAAACCTGTTTGGCCTTAGGAGTTTCCATATACTGCAATATTTGCAAGAAGTGTCTGGACATACAATTAAAATGATTCCGGTGTTTTCAAACTGTGGCGTCTGATAACATTATCCAGTTTACTAAAACGCCACTCACAGCACTTGAATCTCTACATTTGACAAAGTCTGAAGGATTGCTTTCAGACATACACTGTATTTTGATACAGAGAAAACATAGTTATTAACTTAGCCTATATGTAGCACAGGGAAACTGGTCATTAAATTTCAATTTAAAAATTAATAAAAAAATAATTTTAAAATCAGGAAAAAGGAGCTGGAAGTTAGATACAAATTCTTGGCATACATTTGAGTTCTTTCATTGTGTAGCAATATAGAGAGCAGCCATACAAATCTCCACCTTCATCTTTTTTTTTTTTTTAATTTAGCAGTCTGGATAAACAGTAATCCAAAAGGCACTTTCTTCCAAATGTGGCAGGAATGTCAAATGATACAGACAAGATTTGTTGGCCTTGTCCTATTTAACATGCTTAGGCAACATTTCATTGCATTTGGGAATCAGTGTGCTGATATGTAAATCAAGCCCCACATTTGCTTCTTATTTATTGTTAGCAACAAAGGGCTAGTACAGATCGGGCAAAAGGGCCAGCCTGGGCGCAGAGTGGGGATGTGGCAACCACACACCAGCCGCTCTGACTGTGCCCCTAGGCTGGCATCACACCACCCAAGCAAACGCACGGCGGGCGGCAAAAGGGTGTGTCTTCAGTGCAGCATTTACACATGCTGTGCCAAAGAAGTGGAGAAAAGCCACTGCCACCACAGGTAGGGAGCCCTTTCTGCAATGCAAAAAGGAGCCTTTTTTTTTTTTTTTTTTTTGCAGCTTCTTTTTGTGCCATGGAAAGCCCAGATTGGGGCCACAGCGTGTGGTTGCTGCGGCCCCGATCCAGCAAGGAAAGGGGCCATCTGTACAGACCCTATGACTGCATCCACACTTCAGAAATAATCTGATTTAACAAAATTAAATAGCCTGATTATAATACAAAATCTCAGAAAACTATTCTGAGATAGGATATTTTTCCAGTTAGCCAAAATATGCATGTTTGCTGTAGTTGATAGAAGATTAATAGCAATCCTGTAAATGTCTAATGCAAATGAAGACTGCCTGATTGTAGTTGCAATTAAGAAATAAGAAGAAAACTAGGAATGGGAAGGGCAGCCATGAAAGAACTAGACAAGATCCTAAAGTGTAAAGATATACAACTGAGCACTAAAGTCAGAAGCATCCAAGTCATGGTGTCCCTTATCACCATGTACAGATGCAAGAGTTGGACACTGAAAAAAACTAATAGAAAGAAAATAAACTCATTTGAGATTTGGTGCTGGAGAAGAGTGCTGAAAATACTATTAATGGCCAAAAAGCCAAACAAATGGATCCTAGAACAGATCTAACTCTCCCTGGAAGCCAAGATGACGAAACTGAGGCTGTTGTATTTTGGCCACATCACAAGGCATGATTCATTAGAAATTCTTCCAATATTTCTGATGGGCAGATAGGGGTCCATAGCAGGAGAAATGTATGCAGATATATACAATGAAAACATACCACATATTACATCTTTGTTAATCCTTGAATCTGGCAGGTTAATTTCTTCATGAGTGCAATTGTATAAAAGCTATCAAAAATAATGATAATCTCTGGGTGATATCCAAAACAATTTCAAAAAGATTTCTGAGCTCCATTTTTTTTTTTTTAAGAAGAGCCAACAGGGTTTCGTGGTTTGAGTGTTGGACTAGGACTCTGGGAGAACTAGATTGAAATACCTGCAAAAAGGCAAAGGTAAAGGTTGTCCCTTGACATGACTGTTTGTAACCAACTGTAGAAGGTGGTGTTCATCTCCGTTACTAAACCAAAGAGCCAGTGTTGTCCAAGGACTGCTCTGGTGGTCATGTGGCCAACATGTCTGCACTCAATGCTGTTACCTTCCTACCAAAGTGGTACGTATTTATCTACTTGCATATGCATGCTTTTGAACTGCTAGGTTGGCAGAAACTGGGACTAGTGAAGGAGCTCACCCCATTATGCAGCACTCAGGCCTTGAACTGCCAACCTTCTGATCTTCCGATTGTCAGAATTGCCATCTTAACCACTAAGCCACTGCATCCCTTGAAATCTCTGCACAACAGTAGAAACCCTCTGGGAGACCTTGGGCAAATCATACTCTCACTCTCAAAAGAAAGCAATGGCAAACCTCCTCTGTATAAATCTGGCCATGAAAACTTTATGACACGGTCACTATAAGTTGGAGTAAATTTGAAGGGAACTAGCAGCAACTTTTTTTGGTAACAATGCTGGAATAAAATAACTCAGGATTACTTTGAATTATCTTGCTAAAATGAAGTGATGCCACAAGGAGTATATTTTTGTGTGTGCATGGAAAGACCTTCTCTGGTACTCAGAACAAATTCCTGGGCTCAGAATTCTTTTGTTCTACAGTCTGATGTTTGCACCAGGATTTTCAATGAGTAGATCTCAAATTGATCTGGCAAGGCTGAGAGCCACACGACCTTGCTTGCGCATAGGCCTGCGTCAAAACTCCTGCACTACATTCCAACCCACCATCAAAGACATACCTGAAGAGAGGTTTAAAAATAGAAGCATCAAGCTAAGACAGAGTGTGACAGGGAGCCAATATAAATGTAAAGATCTCAGCAGTAGGATGAGGGGATTATTGTGACAGAAGGGAGTAATGAGAACAATCACAGCATAAAAGGTGGGGAGGGATGTATCTCTCTGTGTTTGTTAGTCAACACAATACCTGAAGGCTGCAACCTGTTTGGCTGGAGCAAGGAATAACATTTGGTTTGGAAATGCTCATTTTCAGCTGACAGATAATGACTGATAGACAAAAAAAGAGATATTGGGGTTAGGGCTTGGGTTGGCTGGGACGGTAATGCTTGCAGTGCTTGAATGTAGTAAATATATATATATTTACTACATTACTACATACCCACACATGCATATATATGCCTGACTAAAATAAGGTTTGCTAAATTAAGTATACCAGGCAGAGTTGTGAGTTTTATATAATCGTTGACATGGCTGTTTATTTAAAAGTCACTGCTTACCTTGGCAACTTCAGCGACCCATGCTGCTCACTACCTCCAGAACTTATGCCAGAATACAGAAATCTTAATTTAAAGTACGTAGCTAGCTATCCCAGTCCCCCTCCTGCCCAGCCATAAAGTGAAGTGTCAGATGGAAAGTTGTGACAGCTAAAGCATCTCATGCACTGGACAAAGCATAGATGAGAGACAACTCAAATTTGCCCCTTCCTTAATTCACCCAGCAATGCTGAGCTGGTAGATCCCACACTGAGGAAATGATACCTTGGAGGGGAATACTTAGGGCCAGATCACAGAAAATATTTTGGGGGGGGGGTTTAGATTACAGCACCCTGAATCTACTAGCCAATGTGGTCTGCATCTTCATTGCAGAAATAATCCAGTTTGACACGACTTGAACTGCCATGGCTCAGTGCTATGGAATGTGAGGAACTGTAGTTTTTTGAGGTATTTAGCCTTCTCTTTCAGACAGCTCTGATGTCACAACAAATCCCTAGCATTCCATAGCATTGACATATGGCAGATCAGCCATGGGTACTGTTGTAAGTTGTTGTTGTTTTAAATTACCTTTCCAAGCTCTGTTCAGGGCTTGGGGTTTTCTTTCTTTTTTTGACACCTGGGACTTCCATGTGAGCCCCAGGTTCTGGTTTTCTGAAATTTCAAGAGCCTCATCTTCTCTGTGTTACTCTCTTTTGAGCCATGCTGCAAGGCATGCTATTGACATTATTAAAATGAATTTCACACAGATGCAACTAGTTTTGCTTTCAGTTGGTGGCAGGCTTTTTCCCTTTTGCACCAAGCAGCAAATTTCTACCTGAAGAGAAGTGGGCCTATAATTAAAATGTATTATTCTTGATCACTCCTCAGGACTACTGAGGGCAGTACATATGACTCTCCCACTTGCCTTTTATTCTCACAAAACTCCACATGATAGGTTAGGTTGAAGGATAACAACAGATAACAACCTGGCCACCCATGAGGTTCCTGGCTGAATGGATAGCGCCATGGTCTCTGTTGTCTTCATTTCCCGATCTTAAGTCCCTAGCTATTAGTTCCATGTCTGGTGTGAAGGAGCTCATGAAGGGAGTGGATCCTTCTTCTTTTACCTTGGTTACAGATAAAGGGGACAGAAACACGTACTTCCTACCTGCAGGACTGTGCTACAGAGCTGTGACTTCCTTGCTGTCAAACTGCTGGAGAATGAAGGTCCAAGTTGGCTGATAACCATTATGATAATTTAAATATCACATCCTAAGCTGCTTTCCCCCTGATGGCATGCATGACAGGTGAGGATGAAAGGCAACCTTCACTTCCAGTTTCACCCCAAGTGGCTGCTTCAGGACAGCATCTTTGAATCCAGGGTATATTTGGGAAATGGCCCCCTAGCACTCCACTGTTGCCTTCCCCTGTACTGTGAAACAATAAAATACAATAGTGTAAGATCTAGTGTCTGGAGGAGGCCTGGTTAGAATGGGAATACAAGTGAACCTGCTCTACTGACCCCAAAGACAACAGTGAAGGTAGGCTCTGACTTTTCATGAAAAAGGCCAAGGCTGCTGCCACTTTGCACAATTAATGCAATTTGACACCACTTTAACTGTTATGGCTTCATCCTATGGAATCCTGGGATTTGTAGTTTGTTTTGGCACCAAAGCTCTCTGACAGAGAAGGCTAAATATCTCACAAAATTACAGCTCTCAGAATTCCATAGCATCAAGCCAAGGCAGCTAAAGCAGTATCAAACTGCATTAATTATGCAGTGTAAATGCAGCCCAGTCTCTAGCTTTTTTAGAATGAAATATACCAACAAAAATATAAAGGCACTACATTAGCCAATATCACTCTCACATTCCAGTGTTTCTAGCCAATGAACAGCTGCAATATTTCAGACAAGCATGGTGGACTATGGCTTATGATTGGTTCTGGAGAGGGCAACCAGAGTTTGTATTTCAATACCTTTCTTCTCATAGCTTTACACTTAGGATTTCTCTGGAAACCATGCCCCATGAGGAGAGGCCTAGGGAGTTGCATATGTTTAACCTGAGGAAGGAAAGGTTAAGAGCTAACATGACAGTCATCTTAAAATATTTTAAAGAATGTCATATTGAAAATGGGGTAACCTTGTTTTCTACTGCTCCAGAGATTAAGATATGGAGCAGTAGATTCAAGCTACAGAAAAAGAGATTCCACTTAAACATTAGGAATGACTTTCCAACAGTAAGGACCTTGTCACACGGGGTCTAAAGCAGAGCTAATCCAAAGGGTATCCGAAGCTAATACATATTTCCCCGTGTTTACACACGACGTTGCACTGAAACTAGACAGAAACCGGAGCTAATCTGTAACGAAGTGAGATCTTTTGACATTCGGTTTTTTGGGGAAGTACAACCGCGCTTTTGGAATCATTGCGCAATGGCCACGCTGTCGAAATACATATAATCACGCAATGTGTATTGTGAAGCATTTCCCCGCACTGACCCATGGTTCCCCGTGCTACTTCCCATGGATCTGTGAGGAAGCA
>CM034703.1:176811570-176825725 GCA_020142125.1 Phrynosoma platyrhinos
TCTTATTTTGGTTATTTTTCGCTTCGTGGCCAGCGTGTGATAAGGTCCTAAGAGTTGTTTAACAGTGGAACACACTCCCTTGGAATGTGGTAGAGTCTCCTTCTTTGGAGGTTTTTAAACAGAAGCTGGATAGCCATCTGTTGAGAGTCCCTTGATTGTGTCTTCTTGCATGGTAGGGGGTTGGATGGGATGGCTCTTGTGGTCTGTTCCGATTCTGTGGTCCTATGAACATTTGAGGATTTATTGAGCTCCTCCTCTTCCAACATCTTGAACACAGACAATTAACTAAAAATCACTAGGATTAAGCTGGTACTTACCCCTGATAGTCCCACTTTGTGGACAAATTTTGCAGCTTCCTTTCCCCCTTTAAATCCCATCATTAGAGTTTCATTCTGGTTTCATTCGTGCATGAGGACAAAGAATGGCCCCAAACTGTTGCCTTTTCTTTTCTTTTCTTTTTGCTTCTGACAAGACTACACATTCCTTTTGTTTGACACTAAACAACCAAGGATGGTCTTCTCCAATTTATGTTGGCACCATAATGGAACTTGTCTGTTTTAGCAGCTTGTATACCTAGCTTTAGTTCTAAGTGATTTAATGCAGCAGGAGTTATAAAGCCCAGAAAATTGTGGTTTACAATGGAAAATGTGACAGGCCATCAAGTATAATGACACTTACAGGCATGCTATAATGAAAGGCGGCTACACACAGATGAGAGAACCCCTACAAGATGTTGCATTAACAGCCTCTAAATTTTCATAGCAGTGGCTGGAGATAGTACTGTGACTCTCAATAAAGCCAGTGGTGTTTCTGTTGTTAAATCCTCAGGGAATGCAAGTTTAATGGACAGAAGTTAAAGTTTCTTTGACTTGGAAGTGCTGCTTCTCACATTATGTTTCAAAGGCAGGGTGTGCTCTCAGAAGTTGGATCGATCTTTAAAGACCCATGGAAAACATAATATAGACTATATATGTCGCTCTTGGCCAGCATGAAGGTAGAATCCTCATGTAATTGGATATCTCCCTCACTGCTGAGCATGGCTAAAAGTGAACCAAGCCAAGTTTTCAGTTGAAGGTAACAATGGCTACAATCATTGAATGCCGGATACTTCTTACTCATGGTGCTTCCAAATGAAACTTTGGCTATGCAGTTGTGCTGCCTTGTACAAAGAAGTTTACAGGAGAGCTTGATAAAGGTACCCTTCATTTACAGCATTCCCATGTTTTCTCATTGGAGATTTTTACATGGACAAAAGTGACGGGAGCAAGTCCCGTGAATGAAAAGCAGCATTAGCTCTTTATTTGTGGGATAATGACACAATTATTGTAATGTCACATAACATCATTTGATAATCTTCACTCAATTGTATAATAGTGATGGGAGCATCCCACTATGCTCCTGTCACTTTTGCCCATGTGAAAATATCCATTGATTGTTCTATCTTTTTTTTTTTTCTTCACAAAGAAAGTCTGCTAAGGGAAAAAGATGGAATAGCTGTATCATGTCTTTTAATTGTGAGTGTAAGAATTCTGTCTGGAGACCCTCTTAGACTGTTAGGCCATCCAGTTAATTATTTTCTGACAGGCAACAGCTGATAGATAGGTGAATGTCAAGTTAAGAAAGGGTTCCTAAGGAACTACATTAACTACTTCCCTATTCACGTTCACCTGTTGACTTCATCAATACATCCAACCTCATTTTGAAATGACCATGCCAAGTGAAGATGGCTTCCCCATTCAAAGTTTGAGAAGTTGCCTTGTACTTACATGGTATCCATGTCCCAGTGTCCCAATGAAGCCACATGAAAGCAGAACTTTGAAATAATACTTTTTTGCATTACAGCTTCCCAGATCCTTCTGATAGCATGTCTAGAGTAATGCTTTCTGGGGAATTCTAGGAGCTGTCTTCTAAAAACATAACTTTTCCAGGCTTAGAACAGAGTGATGTCAATAGTTA
Organism: Phrynosoma platyrhinos; assembly: GCA_020142125.1. Lineage (NCBI taxonomy): Eukaryota > Metazoa > Chordata > Lepidosauria > Squamata > Phrynosomatidae > Phrynosoma > Phrynosoma platyrhinos. Next base: position 176,813,527 of record CM034703.1, read on the forward strand.
AACAACGAAGGGGGAATCAGTATAGAACAGAGATTGGAAAAGTTATACTTTTTGGACTACAAATCACAGATCCCTCACTCACCAATCTGGCATTTGCTTGTTTATTTGTTCATAGTAAGCAAGGAAAAAATTGGCAATCAGGAAAAGTTGTAAACTTGATCATTTGATCCCCCAGATTCTATCAAAAGGTAGCAGCACTTGCAGAAATGTGGAGTTGGGGGTTATAGGAAGGAAAGACAGAAAGGAAAAGATGAATGGGTGTTTTTGATTAAATATTCCCCACTCCGAAACCCTAGATTTCAAACTGGACAAGTTTTCAAAATAATTATTATCTCTGTCTTAATTCACTGTACATTTTGTTGTGTGGAAATGGAGGAAATGTGGTGTTAAATCAACTTACACCAAGGCTCACTAGACAAGTGAACAGCTTTTATTGGGTTGCTGTGAATTGTGAATCCTATTCAAGTCTCCCAAGAATGAATGCACTTTGCTGCTTTATAGCTGGGAGTTGCTCCCTTAGCTTGCCACATTTCCTTTCTTTTATCCATTTGTGTTTGCTAGAGTAAATTGTTTAAATAAGAGCAAATGTTGACTTCGCCTAACTTGTATGCCTAAGCTTAATCATTTATTTTATTGCTATGCAGAAGTGAGACGAACAATGTCGCAGCAAAAAGCAAATGTCTCTTTATTGGACATTGATACCTGAATTACCTTCCTATTGTTTGTTTTGTTTTCTAGTGGAATGGAGCTGTTCAGAAGACTTTTCCCCTCCGGCTGGGGAAATCATCATGGATAATCTTCAGTCTTTGAGGTGCACCATCACTGGCCTCACAATGGTAAATGGCAAAGTCATTAATTTTGATTGCCTGCTCCCCAAACACTTGCAGAACTCCTGCCTTTGAATTTAAGCTTCTCAAGGAGAGTAGCACAGTGTCCTTCCAGCAAGAGCTGTCAGTCATTAAGTCCATTGTGGATAGTATCCAGCATCTAAAAAAACAAAAACAAATGGCAGGCAGTGCAAGTTGTTTTATAAGTTGCTATATTACTAAGAGAAATCAGCGTGGAAGCTGCTACTCTATGGCTCATGGTTTGATCTCAGCACAGGTCAAAAGCTTTGGGAGAGATTTGGGCCACTGCCACACTACACTTTTTTCACCCGATCTGTTCAACTTGTATGCAGAACATATTATAAGAAAAGCAGCTTGGACACAGGAGGAGTGAAAACAGGAGGAAGGAATATCAACCATCTAAAATAGGCAGATTACACCATAATACTAGCAGAAAACCTCAGAGACCTGGAACACCTACTAAGGAAGATCAAAGAAGAAAGTGCAAAGGCAGGCTTAATGTTGAACATAAAGAAAACAAAAATATTGACCACCGGGGACCTTCACAAGTTCAAACTAGACAATGAAGAAATAGAAATAGTAAAAGAATTTGCATACCTGGGATCAAACATTGATAGAAATGGGGACTGCAGTCAGGAAATCAGAAGAAGACTAAGAATGGGAAGGGTGGCTATGAAAGAACTAGAAAAGACTCTAAAATGCAGATATATACAACTCAGCTCAAAAGTTAGAATCATACAAGTCATTGTATTCCCTATTACCATGTATGGATGTGAGAGTTGGACAGTTAAGAAAGGAAGAAAATCAATGCATTTGAGATGTGGTACTGGGGAAGAATGCTGAGGATCCCATGGACAGCCAAACAAATGGATCCTAGAGCAGATCAAACCGGAAACCTCCCTGGAAGCCAAGATGACCAAACTGAGGCTGTCATGCTTTGGACACATCAGGGGAAGAGAGGACTCTTTGGAAAAGACAATAATGCTGGGAAAGGTGACGTGAAATAGGAAGAGAGGAAGGCCACATGCTAGATGGATTGACTCTATTAAGGAGGTCACGGGTATGGGTTTGCAGGATTTAAGCAGAGCAGTGAAGGACAGAGGATCTTGGAGATGTGTCATCCATAGGGTCACCATGAGTCGAGATTGACTTAAGGGCAGTTAACAACAACAAACACACTACAGAATTAATATAGTTTGGCACTGCTTTAACTGTAATGGTTCAGTGTTATAGAATCCTGTGATTTGAAGTTTGTTGTGGCACCAGAGCTCTCAGACAGAGAAGGCTAAGTATCTCACAAAACTACAAATCCGAGAATTCCATAGCATTGTGCCATGTCAGTTAAAGTAGTGTCAAACTGCATTAATTCTGCACTGTAGATGTAACCCCAATCCTGAAATCTGGTCTGACAACTAAAACAAAATTCTACCACTCCTGCTTTATTACAGAAACAAATGTTGCTTACCCCAGTAGTGTAAAAGGGCTGAGGTGTGTTTTGATAAAGATTAAAGGTAGGTGGATGATGGACAATTATCTCCAAATGGACAATCTTGGGAGCATTAGGCTCTTTTTAATGGAGGTCACCTTCTTATACCTTTGCCTTCACTTTCTTTCTGACTTTCATAGCCTGTTTTATGTGAATTTTGACAACAGTGGCAAAAAGCATTTTTAAAAATAGTAGCAGTAGTAGTAATAGTAGTAGTAATAGGCATTACTAGCTGTAAGAGAAATAAGTGAAAGGAGAAAGATTCTGCTTTTCTTCATGTTCTCCTACTTCAACACTGCTTCAAAGCCAAAACCTAATTTATAGTCTTTTAAAATACACAATTGAAAATTCTGTCAGTTATGAATGCATGTGTGAACAGGTTTGCAAAAAGTATTGTCAAAGTTGTAAGATCAGAGTGTGAACATTATTTATTTTACAATTAAGGGGATAAGATTTTAGAATTGTTTTAAAGGTCAATCTAAATTAAATTAAATTTTATTTTCTTATTATTTCTAGGTTCAAAGTTGAAGGTTTTTTTAAAAAAAGAATCTTACTTTTAAAGAAACACAAACACAAACATGTTCTCTTAACGTTCAAGAGAAGCCTGATATTGCACTAATTGAAGAGGATTTCCCACAGATAGCTCTCCAGTGCCATGCCTATCAGAGGCAACAGCAGTAACCTCAGTGATGTCTGCAAATATACTCACTTTAACATTATATTTTAATACCCTCAATCAAATTAGTTGCTCTCAGAGAGAAAAGAGGTTAGGACTGTGAAGACTGGCAGAAAGCATGTTACGGGACGAAACACCCATTTTAAGAATAGTCAGGGATCCATTCCAAACATGAGACTGACTTGAAAAATAACCCAAATTACTCATGGTTTTTCCCCCTTAAAATTTCCATCTCTTGCCTGAAACAATCCAAGATAGGTCCAGAGGAAAAGCTTACTTGTCATTAGTGCTGGGTTGGATAGACATTTATTCAGATCTTGTGACATGATGGCCAGAAACTTATTGGTAGGTTGGGACAATTTGGAGTTACACCAGCATATATGAATTTAGGGTTGCTGTGAATGGAGATATCCAATTCCTCTGTAGGCTTTGCTCACATAAGGAAGTTAACATATATCATGGAAGCATAGAGCATTTAGTGGCTGGATAGAGTAGGGTGGCACCTGTGCAGTGTCTGGCTGCTGTTTTGTAGCCAGGAGAAGTCACATTCCTGGATTTCCAAAATGTCTGTGTGTAAGTAGCTGAGAGGCATGCTTCCATGCAGCTGATGCTTCCATTTATTTCTTTATAATTTATATCCTGCTTTTCTCCGCTATAGGACCCAAAGCAGGTTACATCATACATTAAAACTGTATAGCTAAAACAGTCTGGAATACAAAAATGTAAAAAAAAAAAAGCATTAAACACAAACCACTTAAAAACATTAAACTAAAATAATTAAAAGCACATTAAAAACTTTTGCACATTAAAAACTCTTCCAGGAGGAAAGGTCAGAAAGCAGCTCAGTAGTATGCTCTGCTAGCTGTCATGTACAATATCAGCCAATATATTGTTGTATTTAAAGTGAAGGAGATTACACACGCACCAGCATGCAGGTGTCCTATACTAGCATGTAGTAGGAGGCCGTGTGTGTGTGTGTGTGTGTGCATTTCGCATCACCATCTGAAAGAGCTGATCGTTATTGGGATTTTAGCAGGCATGTAGAAGGAATATAGCCATTTGTTTCCCTGGTTTTCTGAGAGAAATCCCATTTTTGAAGTGGGTGCGTGCTTTAGGAGCATGTGGAGGATTTAAATTCAAAGTAAATGTTAGCCTTTGTGGAGGCATTTTCCTTAGGACTGCAGACTGCAAGAAAGAGGTTAGATTCCTTCTCTGTGCCTGCTCTGAATCAATCAAATTATCACTTGTCCATTTTATCTGTTTTAGCTCTTCTGTTTTAAATTTAAATTGTAAGATGCTTTGAGTTTCATTTGGGAAAATGATGGTATATTAATTAATTAAAGTGCTTCTTTGAAATCTGGCACATTAAATTCAAAATCAAACCCAGTGTGAAGTCTAGATTGGTCTTTAGTCTAGAGAGGATTAAAAGTAGAACAGCATTCGCCTGGGCTTGTTTCTAGTGGGGAGGTTGTGGGAGCGGGATCAAAATTGGACACTTGCTGTGAAATTGTAAGTGTTGTTTCAGTGATTATTGGAACCAAATGATTGGAACCATTTGTCTCTCAGATGCTCCCTCTTTCCAAACACATAATTCCCACACATCCTCCTCTCTCCCTTCTTTTGTGTTCAAAATCCTCATAATCATCATCACAAATGGTCATTGGACAATCAAACAATCTACACTTGGTTCAATGGATGATGCTGATTTCAATACAACTGTCAGAACTGGTGAGGTTCAAAGAAATGTACTACTTGGGATCATGGAGTTAATTTTTTTTGCCATGTGACTTTGGGATGTTCATTAGAGGCACCTTCATAAATTTGATGTTTTCTGACTTGTTTCATGTTCTCTTTTTAATTCCAGGGCCAATGCTATTATGTCAGAGTTTACGCTTATAACATGAAAGGCTGGGGGCAGCCTCAGACTTCAACACCCCCCTGTGCTTCTCCTTCTAGTAAGTTAAGAGCTTTCATCTCTTTCAGCATTGACTGGTAATGTTATTTGACCCAATGTTCTCTCTCTCAGTCTCTCTCACTCTCTCTTTTAAACTGAGTTATATAAAAAGCTAATTTTAAAAATGCCAACAGCAAGAAATGAAATGTTTAAAAGTAAATGCCTCTTTAGAGGATGTAGTTATTGAATCGACATGTGCTACTAGCATTCCAATTACTCTGCTGTTTGGATTTCAACAAAAGGTGTCACCTTTCAAACATTTGTGTGTAAGATTCTTTATTCATATATGCATACAGTGGCACTGGTGCACATGGCATTTTGTACACTAGGGGTCTGACAAAAAGGAAAGTCAAACCTCTTTACCCTAAGAACATACAATATAAGAGGATTTAGGAGAAACAGATATGGAGTGAACATTAAAGAGGAAAGCAAGAGACAACAATGAAATTGCATGTTTGTGTACATCATTGGGCGTTTTCACACAGGGCTTTAGGAGGACGCAATCCTAGCTCTGTCCGGCCCCACTCCGGCTCCATTTCCAGCGTGTTCACACTCACGCCGGTGCCATCCCTGCGTCCGTCCGGCTCCTCGCTCCGTGTGTTCAAACGCACGGAGCAGCAACTCCGGCCTCCCTCCGGCCTCCCTCCGGCCTTACCACCGCTAACTCCGGCTTCAGCGGCTTAAAGGTAATTCCGGGTTTTAAAAGGAATTAAGTTTTTGCCGCTGGAGCCATTCCGGAATGGGCGGCTCCAGGCGGCTTTAGGGACTAGTGTGAAAACGTCCATTGGCTGTGAGAATAATGGGTTGCCAAAAGCATTCAAAATGGATGGGTTTGGTTCAAATGATCTTATCACACCTTAAACAGCTAGGATATTTTAAAAAGGCCTCTGGCATCTCCTTTGACCCGTTCTTCACATAAGCTCTTATTAAACCAGGATGTTTTCAGTTAACAATAATTTGCCAGTTGCCTGCACTATCAGAACAAGCCTAGGATCTTAAAGCAACTTGAGGTTATAGTTTAATATCTTGGCCTGTTCTGAAATTGCTAGCCATAGTTTTCTGGTTCATATAAAACAGCAATCTATGTTTAATTTGAGACTCCTTGGTTTAATAGCAGTTTGTGCAAAGGTAAGAACAAAAGGCATGCATAATCAAAAGATCCATCCAGTTCTCAGCCAGTTAGCAATGGTATGATTATCTAAAGTATTCATCAAACAATATTTAAAGTGTCTCAGCCACCACTGAAAAAGATTTTTAAAATGTCTTCTTTTGTAGTAATAAAATATTGTTTATTGTTTATTTTTTATTTATTTATTTTGCACAGGAAATCATTTTTTTATTGTGGCATAATAGCATCCTACTCTTTGTCATTTTTCAGGTAATACAATTCACTGCTAAAATTGACAGTGCCTTTATACAAATCATGGACTAATGAGTTCATTTAATTATATTATTTGTATTTTTAGTAGGATATTAGAACAATTTAATAAACTTGTAAGGCAAGCAAGCTTGAAGTAAAGGAACTGCATTGACACCTGATAGTTTAGAAGCACTGTCTTTTCACTAGTATTCTCAAACCCAGTCTGTATATTTCAAATGCATTTCCAGTGTGGCTGAGAAGTCCAATGCAGCATAGTTTGGGGACCCAACTCTGTTCCAGGTTTCACTAGGAAATAATCTTTGAGTAGCTTTCTGCTTCATTCCTGTTAAAACTTTTCTGTCTGATAATGTGAATGGATCAGTGTATACCCTAGGCATATCTGGCAGTGAACTTGACATTTAATAAGGGAAGTTTTGCTCCATTTAATAGGTATGATGGGGAGAATCAAACAGTTAATGATGCTGATGACTATCTGTTGAGATAAAAGTACTGAGGTTGAACTTTCCTAGCTCTACTTGTTCAAGGGCCTCTCCCCACATTGCCCTTCTTGATAGAATCTTTCTTGGTTCTGTCATTAACGAGCCCATGAACAGGACCCCAGGTCCTGTATAAAAAATTAATTCTGGAACAAATGTAGAAAATGGCATTGGTGTCTGCATGTTTAGTTATGGATTTAGCATTTCCAAATCCAAATCCATGGGACTTGAATTTGGCAAAGAATTGATGCATTCTGCTCACACTTCTTGAATCTACCCAATCTAAAGTGTATGTTTTGGCCTGATGCTGAAAGTTAAATTTAAATTATTTAATACCCTTGAAAAGGAGACAAATGGATGAAAAAAGGCAGCCAATCCAAACTCAGAATTAGGAAGCTGGTTAGTGTTTCTTCCCATGAGTATTTCATTCTCTTTTCTTTCTCTCTCCCTTCTTATCTGGTGGCTTGCTGATTCTAGTGTGCTCTCTATTATTGCTGTCATTGCAAGTGGCACTGGCTAAACAAACCAGAAACCTTCCATGTTTGTTTAGCATGATGTCTGTACCCAGCAGGACCCAGCACTTTTGACTGGTCCCTCCTCTGAAAAGTCAGGGAAATGAGCCTGGGACAAAATTTCTTAGTGGCTTCCTGGGAGAGCGACCAGACCAAACTGGCCAGATGTTATGGCTAGAAGGTGAATGGTTTGTTTAGCCTTTCTCACTTACAGTGGGAATGATCAGTCTGCATGCATCATGGGCAATAATTCAGCATTGTCCAGTCAGTTTGATGTCTAAACCAGATTATACTGTGTTCTATTCAGTTATTCAAGGTTTATATGTGTTTAAGCACAGTCCAGTCCATTGTCTTCCACATCATGTACAGATGTGAAAGCTGGACAGTGAAAAAATCTGATAGGAAGAAAATCAATTCATTTGAGATGTGTTGCTGGAGAAGTGTACTGAGGACATCATGGACAGCCAAGAAGACAAACAAATGGGTTCCAGAGCAGATCAAGTCCAAACTATCCCTGGAAGCCAGGATGACTAAATTAAGGCTCTCATACTTTGGCCACATCTTGAGGAAAAATGATTCATCAGAAAAGGCAATGATGCTAGCAATGGTGGAAGGCAGTCAAAAGAGAGGAAGACCATATGCCAGATGGTTAGATTTGTTTAGGGAAGACACAGACCTGAACCTGCAGGACTTGAGCAAAAGAGGTTGAAGACAAGGGGTCTTGGAAATGTCTCATCCGTAGGATCGCCGTGAGTCAAAGTGGGCCTGAGGGAAGTTAACAACAACAACCATAACAACAAATGTTTCACATCTATGAAATATCAGTCAGACCTCTACCTGAGGACTCTAAAGTAATCTTGTTATATTATGCTTTAAAAACATGCTGGAATCAAACATACAACACAATTCTAAGCATATAGAGGTAAGGCCCACTGTGTCTAATATGATTTACTCCCCTGTAGGTATGTGTACAAATACTACATGAGACTTCAATTGGGCAGTCTTACTTTGAATTAGACATATACATTGCTATTAATTATCTTTCAATTACAGCAAGTGTGTGTATTTGGGCTAATTAGAAAAAACTCCTAATTCAGAATACTTTTCTTGAGATTTTGGACTGTAATGTATTAGGCACTGAATCATAATCTGACAGGCTGATGAGTTTTTGGAATATGGGTTTTACTTAGCAGGCTTTCTTTAAAGGGCACTCCATGTTTCATTTGTGGTATCACAGCATCATGCTAAAGAGGTGCAGAGTTTGACTTGAGTAGATGTAGATGCAAGGGATGCAGTGGCTCAAGTGGTTAAGACGCTGACCCTGTTGATTGCAAGATCGTCAGGTTGGCAGTTCAGGGTCTGGGCGCTGCATGATGGAGTGAGCTCCTGTCACTAGTCCCAGCTTTTGCCAACCTAGCAGTTCAGAAACATGCAAATGAGAGTAGATAAATGAAGGTAAACAGCATTCTATGCAGTCGTGCTGGCCACATGATCACAGAGTAGTCTCTGACAATACTGGCTCTTTGGCTTAGTAACCAAGATGAGCACCGTCCCCTATGGTCAGACACAACTTGACAACTTTGTCAATGGGGAATACCTTTACCTTTTACCTTTAGATGTAGATGTATAGCGAGCCGAATCACTCAGATTCACTCTGACTTAGATGCCAGTTTGATAGTTTCAGTGGATGTAATCTTGGTTCCTGCTTGTCCAGCATTGATGGATATTTTTCAATTTGTGCAGCCCGAAGATGTGGACAGAAGCCTTTGAGGGGTGAGAGCCACTGCATGTATACTAGACCCTTGCCCTTCCTGGTTATTAAACAGGCCAGAGGAGGACGGGTGGAGTGATTAATGCCTCTTTACAGCAATGCCTAAAAGAGGCTGTTGTAAGACCTCTTTTGAAAAAAACCTTCCCCAGATCCTACTGTACTAGATAATTACAGGCTAGTCTCCAATCTTCCATTTTTGGGCAAGTTGCTGGAGCATGTGGTGGCTTCCCAACTCCAGGCATTCCTGGATGAGAGGGATTATCTAGATCCATGTTAGTCTGGTTTTAGGCCTGGTTATGGGACAGAAACAGCTTTGGTCACCTTGGTGGATGACCTATGCAGGGAACTAGAAAGGGAGAATGTGTCCCTTTTGGTTCTACTGGACCTCTCAGCAGCTTTTGATACCATTGATCATGGTATCCTTCTGGGCCGCCTCTCTGGGATGGGGCTTGGGGACACTGTTCATCAGTGACTCCTTTCTCTCTCAGAAGGGCGCTCCCAGAAGGTGGTGCTGGGGGATTCCTGTTCAGCTCCTTGCCCATTGATCTGTGGGGTCCCTCAAGGCTCAGTCCTGTTCCCTATGCTTTTTAACATCTACACGAAACTACTGGGAGATATCATCCTGAGTTTTGGAGTAAGGTGTCACCTGTACTCTGGTGATATCCAGCACTATTAATCCTTTCCACCTAATTCCAAGGAAGCTGTTTCTGTCCTAAACCAGTGTCTGGCTGCTATAATGGATTGGATGAGGGCTATGATGGACTGGATGACGGCAAACAAATTGAAGCTTAATCCAGACAAGACAGAGGTGCTCCTAGTCAGTCGAAGGACAGATCCAGGAAAAGGGATTCAGACTGTGTCAGATGGGGTTACACTCCCCCTGAAAATTCAGGTTCATAGTTTGGGGGTTCTTCTGGATTCAGCACTGAGCCTCAAAGCCCAAATATCAGCAGTGAACAGGAGTCTTTTTTGCACAGCTAAAATTCATGCACCAACTGTGTCCATTCCTGGAAAAGTCAGATCTGGCCATGGTGGTACATGCCTCGGTTACCTCCCGTTTGAATTACTGTCATGCTCTCTACGTGGGGCTGCCTTTGAAAACTGCTCAGAAACTTCAGCTCTCCCAAAGAGCTGCAGCCAGGATGTTAACTGGAGCTGGCTACAGGGAGCATACAACTCCCTTGTTGCAACAGCTCCATTGGCTACCAGTTCATTTCTGGGCACAATTCAAAGTGCTGGTTTTGACCTATAAAGCCCTATATGGCTTGGGTCCAGGCTATTTGAAGGCCCATATCTCCCTGTATGACTATTGAGATCATCCAGAGAGGCCCTTCTCTCTGTCCCACCACCCTCTCAAGTGTGTTTGGTGAGAACAAGCAAGAGGGCCTTCTCAGTGGCTGCTCCTAAGCTTTGGAACTCCCTCCCTAGCAAGCCAGGATGGTTCTATCCCTGCTGTCCTTCTAGTGACAGATAAAGACATTTTTGTGCCAGCAAGCCTTTGCAAACTGATAAGGGCTGGGAATGTTGTCCTAATGAAATTTTAAGGTTTGTATTTTTAACATATTCTATTTTAACTCAGAACTGTTTTAACTTTTAAAATGGTTTAATATTTAATGTTATATTTATATATTTATATATTTTATATAAAATATATTTATATATTTTAATGTTGTATTGTTCTTAAATTGTATTGTTTTAAATCTGCTGTTTGCTGCCTTGAGTCTCTAGAAAGGTGGGATATAAGAAAATATAATCATCATCATCATCATCATCATCATCATCATCACAAAGCCATGTATCTGGCTGCTTCCATCAAGTAAGAGTTCCCTCGAGAACACCAGATAGGAAAAATTTACAAAAGAAAGATTGCCTCTTTTTAGGCAACAAATGATTTTTGTGTGGGGAGAAGTAGGCTAACCATTTTTAAAAAATATTATAACCCCCCTCCCACTTTCCTGTCTGTACATTGCAACAGTAGTCAGTCTACATATTTTATTTATTTATTTTATTTCTATCCTGCCTTTCTCCCAAAAATGGACCCAATGTGGCTCACAATATAAAAACATATTAAAACAACATTTTAAAAAACAATTAAAATAACCTAATTAAAACACTAGAAGGTTAAAATTTAAACATACAAAATTTAAAACATACAAAGGTTAAAAAATAAGCTAAACTACCACCACCACCTCAATAATATGTGCATGATTTTAAAAAGCTTACTTGAATAAAAATGTTTTTGCTCGCCAGCAAAAGGCCAGCAGGGAGGGGGCCAGCCTAGCCTCCCACTGAAGGGAGTTCCACAGGATGGGAGCAGCCACTGATGAGGTTCTCTCTCTCGTGTCCTCACCAAGTGAGCCTGTGAAGGTGGCGGGACCAAGAGAAAGCCTTCTCCTGAGGATCTTGGGACACTAGATCAGCGGTCGGCATAACTTTTGGGAGTGGGGCCGGTTCCACTGTCTCCCGATCGTTGGCGGGCCGAGGAGGGGAGAATGGCACCAGAGGTGTGCGTGTTCACGCGCTTGTGCATGCATGTGCACTACTCCCGCGGTTGTGCACATGCATGGGCGAGGGCGGGGCACCATTTTACATTCCAAAATGGCGCCCGTGCTTGTGCACGCATGGGCATGACCGCGAGTGCCATTTTGGAATGCAAAACAGCGTCGTGGTGCCCCGCCCTCGCCCATGCATGCGCACAACACCAGCACCATTTTGCATCCCAAAATGGTGCCCGCCCTCATGCGCATGCATGTGCGAGCACAGGCGCCATTTTGGAACGCAAAATGGTGCTCCGCGTCATGTGCACAACAGCAGCAAAAGCGGCAGGACCGGCAACGGGCCAGTTACAAGGCCTCAACGGGCCGTAGTTTGCCAACTGCTGCTCTAGATGGTTCGTATGGGGAGATACAGATTCTCAAATAGTATGGACCTAAAATGGGTACGGCTTTATAGGTCATGACCAGCACTTTGAATTGTGCTCAGAAATGAACCAGTAGCCAGTGAAGCTGTTTCAATACAAGAGTTATTTGCTTTAAAACCTTTAAAAACCTTCAGCTCCAAGCTGTCTTGGATGAAACCGATTATCTAGACCCATT
>CM034703.1:176853173-176864578 GCA_020142125.1 Phrynosoma platyrhinos
AAGAATAGATCAGGCTGTCTGATGTGGCTGACTGATGATTATGTTTTCCCACTGTGCCAGGTCTGGCACCATATTTGCACTTATTGGCTATCATTGTTCCTTTCTTTCCTGGAAACTTGCCAGGGCCCAGCAGCAGATGGCTCAGGGAGTAGCACCAGTCCAGAGATTAAGTCTGATGTAGATCACCAAAAATTGGACTATGATGAATATATTTTAATTCCATGCCTGCATATAACCATACTCCACAACTCTAGCTCTCATACCACTTTGATTGCCATGGCTCCATCATATGGAATCCTGGGATTTGCATTGTAGGGAGCAGCCTTTAGAATTCTGTGATAGAAACATCTAGTGTTGCAGTTCAGAAGGAGTCACGCCTCCTCAGAGAATTCCAAGCACTTCACAATCTTCATGACAGTCAGCCCTTCATATCAGAGATTCTTATTCCATGGATTGAACTATCCACGGCTTTAAAATGTTTTTAAAATATCCAAATTCCAAAAAGCAAACCTTGGTTTTTGCTCTTTTATATAATGGACACCATTTCACTATGCCAGTGTATTTAATGAGACTTGAGCACCCAGAGATTTTACTATTGACTGAAGTCCTGGAACCAAACTCCAATGGATACCAAGGGCCCAATGTAATGTACTATTCCATAGGATGGAGCCATCACAATTAAAGTGGTATCTAAGTGTTAGGAGCTGCATTTTGGTATCTTGCCTGCCATGATTTTAGGGGCAGACTGAGGTACTGTGAAATGAGAGAACCAAAGTTGTTTTGAATTTGTAATAACGAACAATTAGCCCACCAATACGTTGAAATTATATGTGGTCTAATAAGGCATTGCTCATGCTTGCTGTTTAGTTCTGACAGTAAGCATCTCTGGTGTAGATGCATAGTTACTGAATAAAGGTTTGCTGAGTTCTGACTACTGAAGCCTGAATTTCTGAACTTGGTTAACTGACATCCAAACTATTTAGGCGTTATATAGGTTATTCTGCATGTAGGCTATTCTGCATATTATTATTTCCTGTCTTACATGCTGTTTATGAAAAAGAAAATTCATTTGCATTTGATTAAAAAAAAGCTATACAGGCTAATGATGCTAATGTGCCTATTTTCATCCATTTCAGTGTGCAAATTAAGGTGCAAATGAATTCATATTTTTAATGCTTGAATGCTTACAGACATAGTTTTTTGACAGGAACAAATGTGTTCAAACTTGTTCAGAAGATGAAGCCAGATATCTTCTTTTAGCATGAGAAGTTTAGGAGATATCTCCTCTTTTGAGAATATCCAAAAAGCTGACATGATTTTTTTTTCTTCTTCACTTCTTTTAGCAACAAAGAGAGGGGAGCATGACAACAGTCTCAGATTTAACCTGGGTCCTTGTGCAGATTTTATCTTGCCAATCAAAACAACAGAGATCCATAAAATGGAGTCTTCAGCCTCTCACAAGGAGAGGAGTCAGGAGCTCTTGTCTAGTTCTTTACGAAATAGATGAAAGATAATGAGATCTAGGGTGCATCTCCATTGTAGAAATAATGCAGTTTGCCACCACTTTAACTTCTATGTCCCCATCCTACAGGATCCTGGGATTTGTGGTTTTGTGAGAGACCAGCACTCTTAGGCAGAGAAGGCTAAAGACCTTGTAAAACTAGAAATCCCAGGATTCCATAGGCTGGAACTACAGCACTTAAATTGGTATCAAACCATATTATTTCTATAGTGTAGATGCATCCCTAGAAATAGCAAGATTTTTTAATGTGCACATCATTCTTTTAACTGTCCTTTAAACTGGTATTAACCAGGAAGGATTTCTAGTGGAATGAGATGCTCCAAATTTTAACAAATCTGGGAGGGAAACCAGTATTAGAATTTGGCATCAGAGTGGGCTTGTTGGGTAGGGGATTCTGGGAAATGTAGTATTAAAAATAATGTTTCCAAACTCTGGCTTAAAGCAAGGGAAGTGAACAAGACAAGATCCTCCAAATGTACTTGGGTTGCAACCCCTATCATCCCCAGCCAGCATAGACAGTGATTAGGGATGATGGGGTTTGACATCCAGAAACATCTGCAGGGTCACAAGTTGCCATTGTTATATTAAAAATGGTTCTACAGTGCAAAAGTCCTTCTCCACTAACACTCTTGCACCAACCAAATATTGGACTTTTCAAGAGGAGAGATTTGAAGGCTCAGGACCAAGTTAAATGCTGTGAGGGAAAACCATGACTAAAACTCTCCACCATCATCCTTGCCTCTCATTTTTACTTTATACCAGATGGGTGTGATTGGGCTTTGATCAGAACAATCATGAAAGGTTTTGGGAATTGTTTGACCCTGTCCTCCCGTACATTTCTTAATACTCTCTCACATGTGCATTCTCTCTCATGTGTGCATGTGCACATGCACACATATACATGAATGATATATAGACAGACAGACAGAAGGTTATGGAACATCTGTACCATCTGCAGAATGTGGGGTTTGTTTTAATTGCTAGTTTGTTGATTTTACAAATCTTCACAGTTCTATTATTGTATGAAATTGCATCATGTTAAGCTGTCTTAGGAAAAGTTTTGCTCTTAAAATATTTTAACTAGCAACACACACACACACACACACACATACTCAAGGGGTCATTTGTTGACTTGTGGCTACCCCTTGAATTTTATAGGGTTTTCTTAGACAAGGAATACTCAGAGGAGTTTTGCCAATACCTTCCTCTGAAATGCATCTGGTATTCACTGGCCATCTCCCATCCAAGTGCTAGCCAGAACTGACCCTGCTCAGTTTCCAAGACCAGACAGGCTCTGGTGCCTTTAGCATTATTAGGCTTTACATACATACATACATACATGCATGCATGCATGCATACATATGTCACCCCTTTTATTTTCTATTACCATCTTCCTTTTCTCTGAAATAAAGTTCTGTAACAAACATATCAAGGAAGGAAGGAAGGTCTATGGAGGTGGTTATGGACTAGGGGAGTACCTCTAAACACAATTTCAGTGTGAGTTTCTCCCCTGCTCCCTTGTCTGTGAGACACCACTGTAGTTAAGCCTTTCTATTGATGGTTGCAATGGCCTCAAAAGAGTTGTGTTACATAATATTTTCATTAAAAAACAAAATTACTTTTTCCCACTCTCATGCCCTGTTTTTCTTTTCTCTCTTCCTCTCACTCTTCCCTTTCTTTAAATGTCTCTCCACTCCAGATAGTTCTAAGCTGCAAAATGCTGGTCGCAAGCAATCTGTCTCAAGAAGCCTGAAGCATCTGTTCCATTCTTCAAACAAGTTTGTAAAGACTTTGAAAAGGTTTGTTTGATAACACCAGATTTCCAGTTTTTACAGTTGGAACTCCCAAATGCATTTCCCTTACATAATTCAAAGTTTGTTCTAAAAAATTCTTCAGGACTCAGAAAAACATTGTGAGCCAGAGCAATAGCTATAAGCAGGGCAGCAAAGATTCCCTCTGGAATATTCTGGGACCTTCTGCCAATTTTTAACTTCTGCTTATTTTATTTATTTATTTATTTATTTAAAAAAAAAACTAGATAGTTGGCATGCAGTCTTGTACATCAGGGGTGGGAATCACACAGCCTTCCAGATGCTGATAGACTGCAAGTCCCCATATTTCTCCCCACTAGTTAAGGCTCCTGGGAGTTCATTGAGATGAATGAGGCTTACACCCAGCTAGGTCTGTGGCTGCAATCCTACATGCAATAAGGTTGCATTGTATACACACTTACTTCTGATCTCGTGCTATAAAATCTGTATTATTAAATAGCTAGCAATATGTGCTTTTAAAAAAAGGGTGGTACTTTTTCCTTGCAGTGAAAGTTATTCACAATCAAAGTTTAGTTTGCTTTCTAAATGGCAGCAGAACATGTTCTGCAGGTTGCTGCTTTACTTCCAAACCCAGGGGTGGGCTAATGTTTTTGGCTGTCATCTATCCCAGTGTAACCTTTGAGTGGCAGAATATACCTAGTTCTACATCTCAAAACTTTGGTTGCCATGAATGAACCTTATACACGCTGCTTTCTTCATCACCAAGACAGTTCCGCTTGACTTTTGTCGTCTTTGTATTTTGAAAAGAGGTTGGTTCTTTCCAAAGAGGTCCCTCACGGTCCTTCAGTTCACTAAATCCACTGATTAATGTATTAACTAATTACAAATGTAAATATTTTAAAGGAGTAGGTTTTGTGTAAATAGTGTAGCAGATATGCTGGACAAAATGATGCTCTGTTACACTCAAGTAAATCCAAAATAACCCCATTGATTCAGGTGGATGTAATACTGAATCATATTGCTGTACATCTCAGAGTGCTGTGATTTATGGTCTTCACACCATGACCAAGGGAACCCATGGAAGCTAATGAGGGGGTTAATCAGTGGGACTTCTTCAGTGAAAGGATCAGTGCAGAGAGGGGAGCTTCCCTTAAGACGGCTTGCCCACCCAGAAATAATCTTCCCTTGCAATTTTTTTAGGTCATATACTGATGAATGTGTGTGGCTCAGGGCTGAAATGGTTCCAATGAATTGATATCCTAATTTTAAACAAAGGAATATTTTAATAACAAAGTGAATAGAATAACAAAATGACTGGGTTTTCTCTTGTACACTCTTTAATGCAAACCAGCCTTATGCCAAAAGTTAAAGGCACATACACAGAGAGAATGTTCACTTAAGATGTTCAAGGACCATATGCTACTGCTTGTCCAAGCAGAATTTATATTTTAAAAACCTGACCTCATGAGTTGTTTTGTTTCAACAAGGAAGGCAGCACCAATTTTCACATTTTTGAACCTATCTTGTACTATTTGCTGGAATTTGGTATCATGACATTTCTGGGAATTTCTCCCTCACAGGAACAATATAGTAAAATCTATTGCTTCAGTCAGTTTTCCAAGCCAGAAGAGGAACATAATAATTTGTTCTTGCTTCACAGTGTTCAAATCTTTAGCCTTCTCAGATCAGTTTTTTTTAATTCTGCTTTTTCTTCTTTGGTTGCAGAGGACTTTATTTAGCTGTGATATTTTATTACAAAGATAACATGTTGGTAACCAATGAAGATCAAATCCCAATTGTTGAAATTGATGATTCTCACACCAGTTCCATTATGCAAGATTTTCTCTGGTTCACAAAGGTACAGTACCAGCCTATATATCTTTCCTCATTTGACTAAGCTCTCCAGCTGGGTCAATGCAGTGGTTGATATGTCTCCTTTCTAGAAAAGCAGTCAGATTCCTGCCACATGCATTTCCATGCTGCATGAAGAAGCATCATAGGCTAGGCCATAGAATGTAGTAGACCTGTGAGCCTCCAGTTTTTTGTTCAACCCAGTCTCCAGTTATCCCTGGCCAGAATGCTTAGTGATAATGGATTATAGATGTTGTCATTTAGCAAGATCTAAAGGGCCACAGGTTGCCCACCATTTTATGTTGAGAAACCAAAATCAATACAGCAAAAGGGAGAGCTAGGGCTCAGTGGGTACAGTAAAAAGGAGAGCTAGGGCTCAGTGGGACATTTTTCTCCTGTCACTTCCCAAGCTGAAATATGTTCAACTGAGGCAGGAGAATGAAAAAAAGGTAGTGGAAGGAAAGGTGTTGCCAGGATTGCATAATGTACCGCTTTGGTTGGTACCAAAATAGACATCACACATGTTCAAACTCAAAGGTACCATAGTTGCATGGATACTGTGCATGCACGAGGAGGTGGTTCAGACTGATGGAAGCAAAGGAGACATGCAAGTTGGGAGAGATGAACCCTCTTCATGATCCAAAGCTTGCCCATCATTTGTCCAGGCACCTTTGTCTCATCTGGGCTCATTTTTCGGGTCAGACATGGATGCAGGAAAAAGGATTTTAGGTGATGGGTTCTGGGAGGTGAGTCGAAGTGCAGAAGATTGGGGACTTCAGCTTTGCTCAGTCAGGTGCCATCCACACCCAGTTTCAGAGTACTTGAAGCAGATCTGGCTTTAAAATGTATGGATCTCCTTCCATTCCATCTAATTAGTCCTAACTATTGGGATTTCCTTGAGTAATGGAGAGATAAATCAGATAACAGAGGATGATCCTAAAGTCTAGTGAGCTGGGCCCTCTGTCAGGGAGTGGGGTGTGCTGTAAACACCATTTTGTGGCTAAAATAAGGGCATATGGCATCAATTTCCACAATGGTTTACTGCTGTTACTAATGTGCTTCATGCTTGCATTCCCTCTGCTTTCTCATAATTGTTTCTAGACAGCAATCCCTTTTGTTCATTATCCTCCGCAAACAGGATTTGATGGAGAGAGTCCCCTTGTGATGTTGTTCTAACTCCAAATGATGCAAGGGTATAGATGTTTTTCATGCCATTTTATTTTATTAAAAATAAATAGAATTACACATGGCTAAAACAGCTTAGTGGAAGTGGTAAGGAAAAAGCTGTAATAGCAGGGTAGACATTTGTTAAGAGTTATAAGTGCCTGATGCAAGTGGACTCCCACCCTTTCCATGTTGCTCCTGGACCTCAGTGATGACACACTGACTAGTTATATAGGATGGTACTCAGATGGAAGGGTAGCAAGAGATACATGTTAATGGTGGCTGCTGGTTGTTTATGCCATATCTCTGATTATTTATTAACTGCCATCAACACTCTGCTACCTGCAGAAGCTGAAATGAACAACTCCTTCTGGAAAACATACATTCATTCTCTCTCTCTTTCTCTCTCTCCCCCTCTCCCTTCCTCCTTCTCTTCTTCTGTCTCTCTCCATCCTTCCCACACTTCCCAATTACCTTACATTTTGCAGCTGTCTTGTATGTGGGATGATATCAGGTGGCTGAGACAGAACATGTCTGTCTCCATGTCCTCATCTACAGTGCTTCAAACCAGACAGAAAATGCTCTCTGCAACAGCCCAGCTACAGGTTAGTGGCACCATACTATTTTGGACAGCAGGTTATAGAAAGTTAATGGCCTCAGAGGGAAAGAGCTGCCAACTGTCACCTGCTTCAGCACTTTTCCCTACCAATAGTTTTTCCTCTAGGGAAAAATTATCTTCTGCTGTGAAGCAAGCAGCACAGTCTGACACCTCAGCCAGTGCAAGCATATCAGTGCACCCTGAAGTAGGAAGTAAGAGGCAGAAAAGGGAATTAAATGTGACACAGCAAATGCACTGTAGTTTGTCCAGGAGTTCAGTATTCAGTAGGTGCATAACTCAGCAGATGGAGCTCCAGATATTTGTTGGACTACAGCTCCCATCACCATTAGTCACTGGCTGTGGTGGCTGGTGCTGATGAGAGTAGGAGTCCAACAATATTTAAAAGATTGTAGTTTCATCAAGTGTGTTATAACCCACCCATCTCCTTCTAATAGAAATAAATAGGTCAAATTGAGGTACATGATACTCAGTTGGTGGGTCATTGCCCTGGATATGGCCCACTCTCCTCTTTCCAGCTTCTGACCTGGTAGGACCGCCAACCATTGAGGAGAGGCCTCTGGGATATCATCTGCTTTTGTCTTTGAAAAGACACATTCTGGGGTATTATCAAATAGTACAGTTTTTGGACCTCAGTGATAACACACTAACCAGTTTTATAGAATGGTGCATAGATGATAGATGGTGAGATATACATGCTATTTATGGTGGTTGGGTGCCACAGCTCTCTGTGTATTTATTAACAGCTAGCAACATTCTACCACCCACAGAAACAGAAATGAATTATAGTTGCCCATTCTAGCCCCACACATTGACATCATAAAAATGGAGGAGCCTTGACAAGAATGTAGATGAAGTCCCAGGATTGCCCAAAGAAGTGTGACATCAATGCCTATCTCAGCCCTTCCCAGCCCTATGCCACCCAGAGCTGTTTGGATTATAACTCCCATTGTCTCTGATTTATTGGCCATGCTGGTTCTGATGCGCACTGAAACTTAGGAAATTATCATACCTGGGGGCGGGGGTAGAGAGAGACGGGAGTAAACTGGCAAAGTAGTGTGATCATCCCATGAATGGTTTGTTGCTGGAGCAGTGTCAGAGTGGACAATAGATGCATTTTGAAGTATGTGTTAGTGCCTATCTATGGGCCTTTTCACACTATATAGTTATAATACTATGATTTTACTCTGACTGACATGGCAACATCACATGGGATCCTAGGATTTGGAGTTAAGGGAGGAGAATTTAAAATTTTCAGTCAGAGAGCTCTAGTGACTGTCATACCACAAAGCCCAGGATTCCATAGGATAAAGCCATGACAGTTAAAGTGGAATCATAGTGTTATAACTGTAGTATGAAAGAATCCTAAAAGCACTAAAGCACAGCTGGGATAGGGAAAGCTGGGTGGAAAATATACCTTTTTGGACTAGAGATCGCTACAGCTAACAGACAGCATGACCAAGCAGTAGGATTCTGGGAGTTCAAAAAGTAATTTTTCCAAGCACCTACATAACTCAGGAACTCCAACAAAATTATATTGCTTTCTGGATGTGTTGAAGGATGGGTCAGGAGAAACACGCAAAATCATGTCTTCAGAACCTGGGCTAGAACTGAAGGAAGCAGCATAGGATAAGTAGTATTACAAGATGATTCATTTTCTTCTGTAGAGCCCAAATTATGAACAGCACATGGTTGCTGGACAGAGAGTCTGAGGCATATATAAAGAATCAAGGTGCAGAGTAAACTGAGAAAATGGAGAGTTCATTTTTCAGGTTCTTTCTTCATAGATATAAATAGGCAGATTCTCAGTTCTTTCTTACACAGTCATTTCTGGTGTCTCCAAACTAGTATAAATCCTGGCATGGATTAACCTGTGGTTAATTCAGGGCATTCTAAAATAGTGCTTTTGGTCAAGGAACTGATCCATCACAAGTTTTGAATGGGAGACAGGTGGTTGGATCCTAAATCTGTGACCTGAGTGATGTCAGGATAAGGATTCAGCTGCTACTAATTTGCTGTTGTTATATGCCTTCCAACTGACTCAGATGTAAGGCATATAACATCTGCCTGGGCTGTTTGAAGGACTTGCCTGGGCTGTTTGAAGGACTCTGAGGCCCCAACCAGCCCTTTCCATCTCTGGGCCCCCGGGCTCACCTGCGTGCGAGCGGGGAGAGGCGGATACAAAAGCTCCGCCTGGACCATCTTCCCCCAGCTGAGCGCGGCAGCGGTGGCGCCTGGGCTGTTTGAAGGACTTTGAGGCCAATTAGCCCCCAGCCGGCGCGGGAGAGAGACTTGCCAACTGCCCTGCACAGGGCCAACACCCTTCCACCCGGCTCTGGAGGTGCGGCATGGCATGGAAGAGAGAGGCGGGACCACCTGGCCCCTATTATGTATTTTAATATTGTATATTTTTATTACTGTCATTGATTTTATTGTTATTAATTCTGTTTGATTTTGTTGCTTATAATTCTGTAATGTATATTGTTTAATTTGTGCTAAATTTGTTGTAATATATTGTTGTTGATATTGTTTAATTTGTTATATTTTCTGTAATATATTGTTGTTTATTTTGTTGTAAATTATTATTGTTCACCGCCTCGATTGGCTTGCCAGAGGGGCGGTATACAAATAAACCGTATTATTATTATTATTATTAAGGCAACCATATCAGAGGAGGTTCACCATTATCGTCTTCTAAAGCTGAGAAGCTGCCACTTGCCCAAAGTCCCTCTGTGGGTCTCATTTCCCAAACTCCTAGTCCAATACTCAAGCCATTCCACCATGCTGGCCCTCCATTATTTAGATGCGACCAAAGAAGAGAACCCAAAAGATAGACCAACCAGACTAGAAAGGACTTAAAACAATAAGCTAAAGCAGGCCATTAGTATTTACTGATCTCTTTTTAAAAAAATGGTATCAGCCTCCAGAAGAGAGTTGCTCACTGGCCTAGACATCAAACAGGCTTAATTGGGGGTTTTTAAAAAAGCTTGCACAAGTTGCTTTTTTCAGATTACAACATCTATACCCCACCACCGTGGCTGCATTCCCCATAACATGGCATAGTCTTAAAAGTAACTTTTCTAAGCTCTCTTTTTTTATATGAGGGAGAGACAAATCACCTTACTTTTACACCATTGCCCTGTCTCATGTTTGCCTCATCCACCCTTGCTGTGCCATTTTAAAGGAAACTTCTCCATCATGGCACAGTTTAAGGCAAACCTATATGTTACAAGATGATACATCTGTGTGTGTGTGTGTGTGTGCGTGTGCATAAAATTGTCTTCCTGCATGTACTCAGTTCTCCCCTTCACCCTTGATTACCCCATGTCTTGATATCTCCACCTACCTCAATTTCCCTGCTTCCAGCAGGAGCTACCAAAGATGCAGCACTGGAGATTTTTTAAAAAAAAACTCAGGAAAAAGAAAAGAACCCAGATGCTATTTTGAGTGCCAATCACATGTTTCCTATAACATGGTACAGTTCTCCCCTTGCATATTTATGCATGTAGAAGTAACCTAGACCAGACTTGCCACATCTAGTGCTCTCCAGGTGTTTTGGAATACAACTCCCATCTGCCTTAGCTGGTACAGCTAGTGGTTAGGAATGGTGGGAATTGTGGTCCAAAACATATGGCTAGCCACAGTTTGGGTAAAGTGTAAAGATATAAAACTGAGCATGAAAGTTAGAATCATAGAAGCCATTGTATTCCCCAAGAGCTGGATAGTAGAAAAGCGAATAAGAGGAAAATAAATTCATTTGAAATATGGTGCTAGAGAAGAGAGCTGAGAATACCATGGACCGCTAAAAAGACAACTAAATGGATCCTAGAAAAGATCATGCCTGAAATCTTCCTGGAAGCCAGGATGATAAAGTTGAGGTTGTTGTACTTTGGCCACATCATGAGAAGGCACAACTCATTGGAAAAGGCAATAATGAATGTTATCACACAGGGGAAATCTATAGTTTATCCCACACAAATCCCCCCCAAAAAGTGCACTTATGCCTCATGATTTCACACGACGTTGCACAGAAACTGACATTAAAGGGTTGTTATCCGAGATCTTTTTAATTCCAGGAGTAGAGGATATGCATTTGTGATATTACAGTAATTTCTCATGTACTGTAATGTGAAATTCAAATTTGTACAAACTAATCTCCTTTAAGGCTTCTTCCCATTTCCCATGGTCCTGTGGGAGTGCTTTCACTTCCTGGTTTGTTTGCCTGTCAAACATTCTCCACTTTCTCCTTCATCAAAGGATGAAGAAAACCATCATCCTTTGGCTTCCTCTGCCCCTAGCCCCAGGAAGCCTCTTTCCTGCTCCCCAGATCCCCAATATTTAGCTGGTTTCCCCACCTGCTCTGTCACTGTGTGTGTGTGTGTCTGTCTGTCTGTCTGTCTGTCTTGCCAGGATCCGCCTGCGATGCAGCCACTGATGGCTGCCAACCCCTCCTTCCCTCCCTCCCTCCCTCTCGGATGCA
>CM034703.1:176869387-176881464 GCA_020142125.1 Phrynosoma platyrhinos
GCCCTTAGAGGGGAAAGGTTGCCTACCCCTAGTGTAGAGTCTGCTTGTATGTCTTTTCTGACAGGGACAACAATAGGTTGATCATCGAACCTTGATGTTGCATCTATCTCTTCTGAGAATTCCAGTGCACCATCTTGTTCATCTGTGGATTCAAGAGTAGTTCCTCTTTTGTCTATTTTTCTTTTGTTCATCAAAATAAACTATATGTCTGAAGCTTCCTTCACCAGTTTCTAAGTTCATCACTTTGTATCCTTTGGATCCAGGTGCATACCCAATTGAGATAGTTTCTTCTGATCTGGCATCTAGCTTGTCTCTCTTTTGTGAGGGTATGTAAGAATATGCAAGACTGTCAATAGTTTTAATGTGTTTCATGTTTGGCACTCTGCCATACCACAGCTGAAATAGTATCTATGTAGTGCTTTTGGTTGGCAATCTCTTTTTGGAGATACGTGGTCGTCACGATGGCTTCTCCCCAAAACTGATTTGGGAGACCTGCATCCGCCAACATGTATCTTGTCATCTCCAATAGAGACCTCAGCTTTTGTTCAGCCAACCCGTTTTGGCTGGGCGTGTATAGGACACTTTTTCTGTGATGAATTCCACATTCTTCTAAAAAAGATTGGGTGTATTGCAACAAATATTAACTTCCACACTCTGTCTGGATGGCCTTAGGTGTCTTCTCGAATTTCCTTATCACCATTGCGACGTATTTTTGTAGCATCACTTGAGCTTGGCTTTTTTGTTCAAAAGGTAGGTGATACAATACTTTGAAAAATATCTATAAAAATTAATATATATTTATTTCCTCCTAGAGAAGGTACAGATAACGGTCCACAAATATCTGAATGTATGATGTCAAAAACTTGACAGCTTCTCTGTTCAGTGCTTGGTCTAAATAAAGGACTTACTGCCTTTTGTTCAACACAAACTCTGCACCTGTCAGAGTTTTTTCAGCCTTGAGACTTTACTTTTATCCCAGTAGCCAAATTCTGGTTTTGTAGTTGAAGAATTGCTTTGGTTTATGAACAAAGCATCTGTGCCATAGTTCTAGGCTGTCTTCATCCATGTGTCTTTGAATCATATTCACTTGCAGAGTTGAAAGATTTACTTCAGGGGTAGGCAACCTTTCCCCTTTAAGGGCTGAGGGACTTCAGCTCCCAGGATCCCAGGAGCTATTGGCCAACATGGGACTATTGGCCAACATGGCTGAGGCTTCTGGGAGTTGAAGTCCCTTGGCCCTTAAAGGGGAAAGGTTGCCTACCCCTGATTTACTTCATAGATACCATCACATTCAACGGCTTGTACATATGTCACATTGTCTTTAGAAACTGTACATTGTCCACCTTTGAAGGTAATTTCATATCCTTTTTTATCTAAAGTAAAATCTGCTGTCCCAGGGGGCAGTCACACTTACTTTTTTATACTGAGGAGATGTGGATCTCCATGGTGATGCAATTCCAAATCAATGTTCCCACTACATTTACCGCAATTGAATGTCTCCAAGGCACTTTAACCCAGTCCAGCACCCAACAATGATTGAATGAGAAAATGAATGAATGAGTGGTGATGTATCAATAGTTTTGCTGATGCATATCTCCAATAAATTTTGCCTTTGGGCTAATTTGATCTGTTGGTCTAATGTTCTTCACACCACACTACCACATTAATTTTTTTTAGATTTTTTTCTCTCTTGTTAAGTATTTCTGTGTGTGTATGTGCCTTCAAGTCACCTGTTGACTTATGGTGACCTTGTGAATTTCACAGGATTTTCTTTTAGGGCCTGAACAGACTGCCAGAAATAATCCTGCATGAGACCACTTTAAACTTCCCTGACTCAGTGCTAGGGAATCATGGAAATTGTTGTTTATTTCTGAGACATTGAGCCTTCTCTGTCAGAGAGCTCTGGTGCTACAATAAACTACAGTTCCCATGATTCCCTAACACTGAGCCAGGGTAGTTAAAGTGGTCTCAAAATGGATTATTTCTGGCAGTCTGTTCAGGCCCTAGTCAAGGAAAACTCAGGCTGCTGCCACACTTCTGAATTAATGTAGTTTGACACTGTTTTAACTGTCATGGCTCCATCCTACAGAATTCTGGGATTTGTAGTTTGTTGTGGCACCAGAGCTTTCTGACAGAAAAAGTTAAATATTTTACAAAACTACAAATCCCTGAATCCACAGCAATGAGCCATGGGAGTTAAAAGAGTGTCAAACTGCATTAATTCTGCAGTGTAGATGCAGCCTCAGAGGTGATTTGCCTTTGCCTTCCTCTGAGGTATCACCTACAGCCCCTAGTATTTCTTGGTGGTCTCCCATTCAAATAATAACCAGGGATGACCCTTCTTAGCTTCCAAGATAGACAGGGTATGGTGCCTTCAGGGTGTTTAGGCCTACTATTCATAGTTTTAGTAATTTCTCAAACACACATTGTAATGGTTTAGAGAAACAGACACATTTCTTAGTTGATCTTTCAGTGCAGTGTTGGTAACTTTTAGTTGAAGAAGGTTGGAACTCAAATCCATTACTGATACTCAAGAAACAACCATAGTAACAGTTAAATCCACATCTCTGTGTGTGTTGTGATACTGAATGTCTCTATGTGCAAGGCTACCAACATGTGGTGACTTATTAAAAGGGAAACATGTCAACTAACCCTGTGAACTAACCCAGCCTTTCCCAACTTCACACGCTCCAGATGTTTTATACTACAACTGTTGCCTGCTTGGTCAGCACAGCCAAGAGTTAGAAATGATGTGATGTGTAGTCCAAAATATAGAAAGCACTGGGTTGGAAGAGATAAACAATTCCTCCAGGTGCTAGTGAACCCTCTAATCAGAGTTTTTCTTCTTAACTGCATTAAGATATAAATGGAGGGAATTTTTTATTATCTCCATGTTGGACTAATTATCTTTCCTTTGATGTATATGCTAAAACTCCCATTACAATCTGTGATTAAAGATCTGAGCTTATGGATGTGATCCAGTTCCATTAAAAGTGAGAGTGTTGATTTCAGTGTGATGTGATATTAGCACCTATATCAGACAAGTTTTCATTTGCTTTTTTCCTGTCATTTAACCAAAACCAATAGAGCAGAATGGGAAGAGCATGGGGAATCTGAAAAGCATCTGTCTATGCCCATAGCCAGATATGGAACAAGGACATCTTCCACTGAAACCTAGCAAATCTCAGTGGTCATGAAATGGTCATTCAGGAGGCTATCACAGCAAAGCCATGAGTCCTGGGGTAGTGAGCAGGAAGTTATAACAGAGTTCCATATACAGAATTCTTACATTACACTAGGCCCCTGCTTGATAGGGCTAATAAATGCAATATTCTTGATGGATGCCAAGAATACAATGCACACAAGCTAGTAAAATGTGGGCCAGACAATGTAACTGTTAAATGGATTTGTAATTAGTTGACCAGCTGAAACAAAAAAGTGCTCAGCAATGGCTCCTCTTCATCCTGGAAAGAAGTGACCAGTGGGATGCCATGGGGTTCTGTCCTGGGCCCAGTGTTATTCAACATCTTTATCAATGACTTGGATGGAAGAATAGAGGGCTTGCTTATCAAATTTGCAGATGACACCAAATTAGGAGGAGTAGCTAATACCCCAAAACATAAGATTAAACTTAAAAATGACCTTAATAGATTAGAAAGCTGGGCCAAAGCTAACAAAATGAATTTCAACAGGGAGAAATGTAAGGTACTGCACTTAGGTAGAAGTGCTTCAGCAGCCTGAGTTTCTTTCCCTGCCATATAACATTTGAGTTATACAACATTTGACCCAGCAAAGGCTGCAGCTTAAGTTGACCTGAGTTTCTTGTCCTGCTACAGTTTGCACATCAGTTAGACCAACAAAGACTGCAGTCACAATGTTCAATCCTTCACCACATTGTTTGCACTTTTCTAAAGTACATCATGGGAAATGAAGTAAGCAGGCATCTCCCTCCCCCTGAGAAAACTGCATAGTTTTATGTGTATAGTGTAAAGAAAGCTAGCATGGGTTTTTAAAGCAAAGCAGCAGTTTACAAAAATGGCACTTTATGTCATGCCAGGAACAACAAAAAAAGTTCTTGCAAGTTTCAGAAAGTGTTGATGTGCCATTTCTCTTCTTGTGCATGTTTCTTGAGGAATTGGGGACTCCAAATTGGACCCCAGCCAGCAATTGACAAATTCCCATTCCATCCCTACTACCTGATGCCATAGGAAAGGTCATGTTGGTCCATGACAGAACACATGCTTTTTTTGCAGAAGGCCTCTTGCTGAGTCATCATTTAAAAGCTGAACAAAGAGTAGTAAAACTGGGTGAGGCTTCTGTCTGAATACCAGATTCAGTGAAGAAGGAAGCATCATATGCATACATTTACTGCAGTGCTGTGTCCCAAAAGGGACATGAAATGTGTCTTCCTTTATCAGTATGTGTATGTCTGTGGCTCTGTGCGTTATTAACTCTGGTTACATAGTAGTGGGGAAAAGATTATACTTCAGCCCAAGTAGTCACATTTACAGATTTATCAGGAAAGCTGTAGCCAGCCACTCAACATTTGGGACTTTTGTGTATGTGTGTGCACACCTTCAAGTTGCCTCTTGATTTATGGTGACTGCATAGATTTCATAGGGTTTTCTTAGGCACAGGATACTCAGAAGTGGTGTTGCCAGTTCATTCCCCTAAAATATAGCCTACAGCACCTGTCATTTGTTGGTAATCTTCCATCCACATACTATGAGGGCTGACCCTGCTTAGCTTTCAGGATCAGAGGGGATCTGGGGCCTTTAGAATATTTAGGCTTTCCTTCATACAGAGTCTGAAAAGGCTGAAAGTTGTTTTTATGGAGATGTGAAAGGCCAGCTCCTGTACCTTCTGCACTTTCATTGCATTGGCTAACTGCAGTGGTAGCTTATGATATCAGCAGTTCTGTTCTCTCTTCCTTGATGTCTCAATAAGTGAAGATATGTGCACCAGTTTTTGTGAAAGTGGGCTGATAATTATAACTTCTGTTGTCCTAATTCCCACCTATCCTCATCCTCCCACTACAGAATCTGCTGGGGACACACAACTTGGGCCGTGTCTATTATGAACCTATCAAGGACCGGCATGGCAACATTATTATTGTTACAATAAGAGAGGTGGAGACTCTCTATTCCTTTTTTAATGGCAAATGGATGCAAATCTCTAAGCTACAAAGCCAGAGAAAATCCCTTTCAACGCCAGAAGAACCAACAGCATTAGACATTCTGCTCATTACAATCCAAGTAAGTCTGCTGTTCTTTGTTTATGTAAAACATTTGAAATAGTCAAATGCTCCTTTTGATAGAAAGGCCCTTAAAGGTTGAGACCCTTTTCCATGGTCAAATCCAGCCTGTCTACAAACCTATACCAGCCAACAAAGAATATGATAAATTTCAAGCTTTTGGAGCTTTTACTGGCTGGATTAGTTGCATTTGGAGATTACCATCTACCAGAATCTTCCAGCCAGTATGGCCACTGGGAACATATAATTCAAAACAGTAATTTTTCCAAGAACTGCAAAACAAACAAACAAATTGTATGCAAAGGGATCTTGTAGCACCTTTGAGACTAATGGAAAGAATGGAGTTGGTATCATGAGCTTTTGTAGATTTGAGTCTGCTTCCTCAGATGCATACGATGGAGTGCAAAGTCCAGGGACGATAAAAACTATGGAGCATCACCTTCATGAGGCAGAAACATCCTATGATTGGATTTCTGATAGAGGAATTAGCCTGCTTCTTCTCTGTATCAGTTTCTCTTGGTATTCATTAATTCAATTCAGTTAACTGCATATAAGTCCATTAAGGAGGGAAGCAGACTGGCGGCACGGGGCCGCCCTGGGAAGGTGCGCCGCGGGACCAAGGCATCCCCACACCTTGATCCTGCAGCGCACCTTCCCCGTCCCTGAAAGGAGCACTGAAATAGTGCTCCTTTCACTGACTTTTCCGCCGCAGTGTGTCTGGACGCTGCGGCGGGAGGTTGCCCTCGAAGCACTGGCCGTGCGGAGGGCCAGCGGCTCCGAGGGGAACCTTGGGAGGAGGAAGGGGCACTGAGCATGCGGCTGCCCCTCCTCTTCCCTGCCTCCAGGACGGCTTTTTAAGCCATCTGCCGAGGCCCTAAGTCCAATTTTTACATTAGTATGCAACCTTTTTTAAAAAAAGAAAGAGAGAGAGGGGAAACATACTTAACACCTGCATTTCCTGATATATGCATTTTTGTATGCAACTTTCCCTACTACATTTTTGTATTCAGCTTTTGAGCTACGTTCAGAGGGTCCTTACAGACATTTTGAGGATAACTGTGTTTTGATCCACATATCAGTCCAGAAAGAACAACTGAGATCTAAACAAAAAAATTCCCCTCCCTAATCTGGTATACGTCAAGTTAGTTTAACTTGGTTCCCATTAAAATAATGGTTCTTCAGTTAAGCTCTTAAATTAACTTGCCTTATTGATTTTAGTGGAATCTAAACCAAGCTAATTTTATCCAGACTTTGCAAAAGCTCACAACTTTATGCAAACAAGTCAAGTCAAGAATTCCAGGGCAAAGAGTTAGAAAGAAGCAGCTCTAGCTCTTCCAGGAGGAGTGAACAAGAAGTCACCCTAGATAGCTGATTCAGTCATCAGCAAGAGGACAGTTCTAGGAGTTTATCACACAGCATTTTTCACCTGATCTGGGCATGGACTGGGAATGGGGGTGAACAGACGAAAACAGATTATCACGCATAAAAACATCACCAATGCCACCAGGTGACTACAGCCCATCTCTGAGCTATACATAGCCCACTGATTTTGAAATATGGAAGCTTTCCGTCTTTGCAAAATCAGTGGGCTAAGTATGGGTCGGAGATGGGCTGTAGTTCCCTGGTGACATCAGTGGTGTTTCTGTGTGCAATAACATCCATTTTCACCAGTTCAAGCCCACTCCCAGTCCATTTCTGGATTGAGCAAAAAATGCTGCGTGATAAATTCCATAGATAAACCAACAGAAGCCCAGAAACAAGCAGCCCATCCATGGCACTTTAACAATAAAAACCAACCAAGGGACTTAGTCTTCCTGACATATCATGTTATTATGTCCCTTTCTTCTTCAGCAGGTCCTGCTTTCCACATAGCTGGCTTAACCTGAAATGCCAAACTGGGAGAACACATGCAGACAAGCCCTGGTACCAGAAACCCGAATAACTCCTTGGCTTAAACTGAGTCCTGCTTATGTCTCCCTCCAATCCAGTGATTCTAAATTAACTATTGCAAACATTAATCTCGCCAAGCCATTTAACAAGTGGCTCCAGAGAAGCCAATTGAACTAATAAGAAGTAAGTGCTGCAAATCAACAGTTAATAATAACCCCTTTCACCCCATTTGGTTGGTTTTTATTTTTAAAAGTTATGTGCATAGATTATTGACATCTGAACTGTGCAATACTTGCATCACACACACACACACACACACACACACACACATGCAGGACATGGAGGTCTGAGAACATTTTTTATAAAGAAACCCAGGTCTAACTGAATTGCTACCCACAATCTAGTGGGGCAGAGGAGAGAGAGTGTTCCCTTAACAATTTGTGCACTCATAACAGTGTCCCCTCCCTTTCTTTGAATCCTTGTTGAATCATCAAGTGGACATTTTGTTCATGAAATACTTGTGACAATGAAGACCTAATTGCACTTTTAGGAGCCAAGTGTTAAGGCTTGGAGTCAGGTGCTTCATGCATAACTCAGAGTAATTTTCACCTTCACACACAACTTAGTATAACTCAGGATAAGATTGAAGGAAGGGAGGAGAGGAGAGGAGAGGAGAGGAAATTGCCATTCATTATTTTTTGCATTATTTTCCTCTATGGATATTAATTAAAATGTATGACAACACAGGATGATTATTAGAATTTTTCTGATCATAAAATGCTTTATGTTGACAAATGAAAATTGACTTCTTTTAAATAAGTGCTATCCAAAGAGGGGGGCTGTGGACTGCTGCCACTCCCTGAGCCATTGTGAGCTTCCAGGAATGAAATAAACAGTTGTACTCAATGGGTGCATATATAGTTCCAGTCCCTGGCACATTGGGGGAAACACCTTGCAAGTCTTCCACATCCAATAGTTAAGAAGTACTGATGTAGATTACTAATTTTATTCTGGTTTTATCACTGGTTGGGTAAATATGTGCAGGATTTTCCATGACATCACTAGACATGGACCTATGGTATTGCAATGCTTTTCAGTCACAGAACAGAGCAGTACTCAGTACTCTGTCCTTTGGAAAGTTTCTTCAGGGTGCTGAGTGTTACAGTCTCAGCTTTTCCTGGGAGGTAACATACTGGCCTCTTGAGAACACAGTTGGGAATAGGGTGTATCAGTGGGTGGCTGAGAGATTCAGCTTCACTATTTGCAGCAATGGGTTGGAAAAGCCTTTCTTCTACCTCCCAGTAGAACAAACAGATGTCCATTATGTAACAGATCTTATTGCAGAACATTTGAGCTCTTGATTGATGGCTGGTGTACTCAGCATTGACATTTCTAGGCCACTACCACTGGGTGGCATCAAAGACCTATGCATTCACTTGGCTGCCAGTGCCATCTCCTGGCATCACTACCAAGTGGCATCAGAAGAAAGGCTCATGCACATACTTGGCTGATATCTCCAAGCACCACCACCAAGTGGCTGGCATTTGAAGAGGACTCATGCACTCATTTGCCTGATGGCTCCTTGCAGCCAAGCACTGAGGGAGGCCCTAGTTGGCACCCTACCGGCATTAAAATGTTGCACTTGCACAGAAGCCTCTGGTAGTCTATATGGGCCAACAGAAGTGAGAGCAGTACTTCTGAGGGCTGCATTACAGGCTGCATTTCACCTGCCAGCAAATTTAGGGAATAATCTCATTGATTCTTATCACTATGAAGCCATTCATGCTTGATTTCAGCTCTTTTGGGTGGAATTTGGGATGCAAGCAATACCTAGAAACAATGTTTGTTTTCAAAGTAGGAAAGGATGCAAACTGTGCATGATATTTAGAAGCCCAGGGAAATACTTGCTGGCTTTGCATTTTGATGCTAATGGACTTAACTCTTTCTTCCTAAACCAAAACATTAGCAGGAATGCAGCTGTGCTCCAAAACCCAGACATTCTCAAAAGACTGTGTAAAGATAATCAGCTATGAAATACACACAAAAATTACACACATTAAGTGGATACAAAAATGTGGTATCAGACAGATGTTTGCACCGAAGGATTCTATCCTATGGTAAGGATGAGAGTACATTGGGCCTAAACAGATGGCGCAAAGTGCTGTCTTTGAGGCCAGGAAGGGGAGGGGCAGCCTCACGCTGGGCGCCCCAACCCCTTCCAGAAAACATTGTCGGAGCGGCTGGTCCTCCGCATGGCCGGCGCTCCAACGACACACTTCCGCTGCAGCGTCCACACACTGGACACCTTTTACGGTGCACCTTCAGCATCTTGCGGAAGGAGAGCTATTTTAGAGCTCCTTCCTGGGCCTAGGACGTTGCGCAGCGGGGCCGAGGAGTGTGGATACCTCGGCCCCGATCCGCAGCTTCCTGGGGCAGCCCCATGCTGCCCGTCTGCTCAGGCCCATTGTTTAAAAGCAAATAAATAATGTTAGAATGAATTTTTTTGTTGTTGTTGTTAACTGCTCCTGAGTTGATCTTGACTCATGGCAGCCCTAAGGATGAGACATCTCCAAGACTTCCTGTCCTCCACTGCTCTGCTTAATTCCTGCAACCCCTTAATACCCATAACCTCCTTAAGAGAATCCATCCATCTAGCATGTGGCCTTCTTCTCTTCCTACTTCCCTCTACCTTTCCCAACATTATTGTCTTTTCCAAAGACTCCTCCCTTCTCATGATATGTCCAAAGTTCAACATTCTCAGTTTGGTCATCTTGGATTCCAGGGAGGTTTCTGGTTTGATCTGCTCTAGGACCCACCTGTTTGTCCTTTTGGCTGTTCATGGGATCCTCAGCACTCTTCTTCAGCACTACATCTCAAATAAATCAATTTTCTTCCTATTTTCTTTCTTAACTGTCCAGCTCTCACATCCATACATGGTAATAGGGAATACAATGGCTCGTATGATTCTAACTTTTGTGCTGAGTTTTATATCTTTGCATTTTAGAATCTTTTCTAGTTCTTTCATAGACACCCTCCCCATTCTTAGTCTTCTTCTGATTTCCTGAATGCAGTCCTCATTTGATCCCAGGTATGAGGATTCTTTTACTATTTCTATTTCTTTATTGTCTAGAAATTTATTGTGAAGGTCCTCGGTGGTCATTGTTTTTGTTTTCTTTCTGTTCAACATCAATCCTGCCTTAGCACTTTCTTCTTTGATCTTTTTTAGTAGGTGTTCCAGGTCGATGAGGTTTTCTGCTAGTATTAGGGTGTTCTCTGCATATATTAAATTGTTGATATTCCTTCCTTCCTCCTGTTTTCACTCCTCCTTTTTCTGTGTCCAAGCCTGCTCTTCTTATAATATGTTCTGCTTACAAGTTGAACATTTGGGAAATTGCATGCATTTGAAGAAGCATGCTTAAAAAAAACAACACATGAACTTTCTTGTGGATTTTTTTAAAATATCCTCAGATCAGTGTGGTAATTGGACTTAACAAATGTAATTGTGGAAAATATGACAGGCTGTCCTAAAACAAAATTGGTGGAGTCACCTAGCCCTACTCACCACCAGTTTTTGAGGGCATAAGCTCTCAGGAGACAATGCATATTTTAATCACGAAACATCTAAGCCAGCAATATGATTTACCTTGGGGGTACAAAAAGTGTTCTGATACAAAACTAATTTCAGCTAATCTACTTACCCATTTCTCTGTCCTGTACCAATCAGTTCATGTCTGCAGTGTGAATATGCTCATATGCTGTGAGAATAGATGTGTGGATTGTTTCCAAGCAATTATGCAAGCCATAGGACGTTATCACACGGGGTCTAAAGCAGTCCCATCCCCACACCATCCCCGTCCCATTCCGGATCCTTTGCCCCTGTGATCACACGACGTCGCACAAAACCCCGCCCATCCCTGCACCATCCCCGGCGCATTGCAGCATCATCCCCGTTCTTTGCAATTCCTCTTTCAAAGAGGAATTACATCTTGCGCAACCAGAATCAATCCAGAACCATACTGGAATGATGCTGCTTTCTTGTCTGATGCTACGGGGTCTATTCCGGTATGGTTCTGGATTGATTCCATGCCGCTTTCTTGCCGCTTTGAGACCCCGCGTGTGATAACGTCCATAGTTGAAATTTCTTTTATTTCTTCAGTCAAAGATTCACTGTGAGCAAAGACCTCTATATTTGTTTTGGGTTGTGTTGTTTTGGTTTTTTGAGACAAAAACTTGCTCATAGTTTAGGATAAAGTTTTCCCCTCCCTCTGAGAAATTTTGCTAGTGTGAGTGTCAAGAGCTGAGCCATCAGGAGACATCTAGTGGGATCTAATATCATTGGCCACACAAAAATCCAACCTTGGATAGGAAGCCTCTGTAACTGTTCTTGTTAAAGAGATGGGTTGAATCCCTCCAACATCTACCTAGTTGGATGCTTTCATGCATAGAACTCAAGGATTATCATACAGAACAGTTCTTAGTTCTTGGTTGAAATGCTTTGGCTGTTTCTACTGAGAAGTTTCTGCCAATTCTTTAAAGGTCATTTTGGGCTGAAGTTTGTAGCAACTCTTAACACTATAGCTCTTACAAAAGTTGCAGCAACTTTTATAAGAGCTATAGCAATATAGATGTCAGAACCTGTGCATGGAATACATGTGAAACCCAAAGAAGTTCCACTTATTTATCAAAATTCTGTTAACATTCCCTCATTGTCTGCAGATACTTTACCTCAGCAGGGGACTTCCAAATTCATCTCAGAATTTCACTGTTTAATGGCAATTTAGGTATAGGTTGATGGGTATCCCCCCCACTTCCATGCCCAAAGTGAGTACTATTTAATACTAGGGGAAAGGACAGAAACCATGCTATAAAAGCAGCCAATCCTGGCAACTAAGGACCTTATCACACAGGGTCTAAAGCAGAGATAATCCAAAGG